>PVJD01002919.1:0-181761 GCA_004026545.1 Mormoops blainvillei
GTGAGGCATGTCTGGGCCCTTTGGGAGGAACTGCTTGGGACTCTAAAAGTTTCTTCCACCAACTCAATCTCTGCTGGTTTTTGTAGCCAGAAGTTATGGGCACTTATATTCCTGGTCCTGGAACCCTGGTCTGGGGGCTCTGGTATGGGGCTGGGACTCCTCACCCCTGAGATATCCCTCCTGAATTAATATCCACTACACATGCATATGGGAGCAGCCCATTCCACATCTGTGCCCCTCCTATCTGTCTGGATGGATGTGGTTTCTTTAATTCGTGGTTGTCAGATTTCCATTCAACTCAGCTTATGACAGTTATGCGTGGTGGTGGTTCTATATTTTAGTTGTAATTTTGATGTGGTTTTGCAAGGAGGCAAGCTGTGTTTACCTATGCTGCCATCTTGACCAGAAGTATGAATTGCTAGGATTTTTTTTCATCAATCACTGCTGGATTAATGTTTGTATCTATTGAGGTACTAGTTTTGACACTTAATATGTTAATAAAAAGAATTATATTACTAAATGCTTTATGTTAAACATTCTTGGCATTCTTTAAGAAACTTAATCTGATTATGATAGAATGAATTTGGTTTACTATTATTTTATTTAGTGTTTTTTAAATTTAGGTTTAAAAGATGTATCTCTGTCATAATCTATTTGATGTTAGTATCAAATTATATTTAAACTGTGAAATAAAAAAGATTTTCTTCTATTTCTACTCTCTGAACAACTTAAAAATTGAATAATCTTGTCTTGACTTCTTTTGTAAAATTTAAGTCTTTATTTGGCTTTTGTGGTGTTTGAGCCCAATATGTAAATATTACTACAGATTGACAATTCTTTGTTATGGAAGTGGTCAGGCTTTCACATGTTTCTTAAATCAGTTACTCTTTCATGACTAGCATATTCATGTTAATTATTTAATTTTGGCTTTAACTATAAGTATGCATATTTTTTCATTGCTAATATTAACATCTTTACTACACAGTGTTTTAGTTACCTTCTTTTTTAACTCAATTACTTTTATTTATTACTACTTATATTTTTAATACATCTATATATTTAATAACTTATTTGCTCACTATTCTTCCCAATATCTCTCTACTTTTTTCTGGATTCCAACTTTCTTTTACTCCTGGAAGTTATTCCTTTTAAAAATTAATAAATAGAACCACAACCACACTCTGGAGCAGACTGATGGATCTCAGAATGGAGTGTGGTGGTGGAGACTGGATAAAGGTAGACAAAGGAGTAGCCAAAGAATCTATATGCATAGCCCATGGACTTAGATGGTAGCAGGGGCAAAGGACACAGGAGGGGGGTGGGGTGAAGGTGGGAAAAGTTGGGGGGGATGTGTGACATTTGTAATAGTGTCAACAATAAAAAAATAAAAAATATATATAAATAAAAATATAAAATAGTAATTTCTTTGAGGATCTATTGGAGAGGAAGTTTACTTACTGTGTTTGAAAGTTATTTATTCCAACCACTATTAATCTTAAATAAGTATTTAATGGAGTATAGAATTCTGCATTACTAGTTACTTTTTCTCAGAACATTGAAATTTGTTGTAGCCTAATTTTCATTCCTTTATAGGTAAATTGTCTTTTCTTTCTTTTTTTGTTCTAAGCATTTCCACCTGATTTCTGGATTCACTTCTGTATTTGCTTAAAGGTGGATAGCATAGACTATATATATTTGATACTCATTGTGATTTCCAAATCTATGGATTTTCCTATTTCTTCCATTCTAGAAAATTTTTACCCATTTTCATATTAAATATTTGTTCTTTCTACAATCCTTTTTTCTTTTCTTTTTTTTTTTGACAACTAATGGACAAATGTTGGAGAGATGTTTTCTACCTTCTGTGTCTCTTAAATTCTGTTCACATGTCTTTGCTTTAACTTTTTAAGCTGGATTCTAGATAATTTCTTCAAATCTATCTTTAGCCCTTCAACTTATTTTTACTTCTGTGTCTCATATGTTTTGTTCGTTATTGAATATTTAATCAATATTATGCCATTTAATTAATATTGTGCTATTTTTTTCTCAAGAGAGATTTTTTTTTTAATTGAGAGTAAGAACAAGGGAGTCAAGCTTCTTATTGGTCTTTTTACATGAAGATAAATAATTGTTTTAATTTTTGTGTCACCTTTAAGGATGTGGTCCTTCCAGAGGGCTATTGCTTTACGCATTGGTTTGGAGTCCTTGTCTCTTCCCTGGCTCTTCTAAACAAAAAGCCTCATCTTCTGTTTCTTGGTGACCATCAAACCCCAGTTCATTTATATTTATGTTTATATAAATGGCAGAAAGTCCTTACTGGCACCTATTTAAGGTACCAGTACCAGTTCACATTTATGATTCTGTTTGTATTTCTTCTTCGTGATTTTCTTCTGTTGTTTTCCTTCCTTAAATGTTCAACTGCATGTTTAACAGGAATCTGTTACATTTTATACATCATCTCTTACCAACATAAGTGACAAGTAAGATATCCATTTGAACTAGTCTGTATATCGTCATTTAAGACAGGGAGAAGGGAGGGAAGGTGATCGGTTTTTATTGAACACCATCTGATAGTGGAACTTTCACATATTTTACTTCCCTTAATCCCTTCCCAAAAAGTGAGGATGGAAGACATTATTAACAATAATATGGTAAGAAATATAATTTTAGAGACATCATTTTAAAGGCTATCTGAAGAACAGTTTTCGGATTCCCTAAATGCTTTTCGTGGCTTAGCTCCTCCAGTGTGGGAGGAGGATTAAAAATATGTTTGTTTTAATATAATTTATAGCAACATGGTAAAGTAATTAGTGTGCCTAGAGGGCTGTAGATAATGAAAAACTATTTATTAAACTGAAAATATGTTATTAGATAATATAGTACAAATTTATGTGTTAGGTTTACTTATGTTTCAGGGGTTATATTGTCTAAGCAGTGAAAGAAAAGTAATAAAGAGCGAGCTTCACTTATAAGGCTGCCATAAGAACTGGATCCCAAGTTAAAAATGTCGGATTCCCCACAGGGCTTGTCTTAAAGCAAAACAGACCTAAGTCATATAAAATTGAACTCAGGTAATTGTTATGTGGATTAAAAAATACTTTGTTTCCACTTATATTCCTACATTTTAACACCTTGATGGGAAAATCAGCTAACATCTCATTCATCAATTCCTCTCTCTCTTCATTTGTCACTGTATATGTTTCATGGTGAACAAGTCTTCTGTCCTCTGACCTTCTCTAGATCATCTTTTTTTGTGCGACTTTTATGGTAAGTCTTTATCGAGTCTTTTTACCCTAACCTTCTCATATTTGTCACCCTTTAACCTTGTTAGCTCAGTACAGGTTCAGCATCCTCAGAAGCTGCTTGATGTGGGCACATTTTTATACCAAAGCCTTTGAACTTTTAAGTGAGGGCAGGACCTGTTTCCTTACATGTGCTGCTACACGAGTTATCTGGAAAATCTGAAGCCTGAAGCTGTTACCTCAAGGACAACCCAGGGGAAATGTCATTTTCCTCCTAAACTTCTGAGGAAATTTCTTTTTGTTCAGTGTAGGCAGAGGAAGGAGGGAGAGATAAAGACACTATAATAAACCAACCCCCTATATCTACAACTCTTTTTTACTGGAAGCGAATAGCTGCAGGAAGGACATAATATCAAAATGTCAAAATGTCATGTTTTTTTCCTAGCAGAATAAATGTGCATCTATTTTAAAACAAGATCATTAAAAGACTTGCAACTTTAGGAGAGAAAGAGACTTTAAGTCAACTTTTTCATCCTTTAAATATCCTTCACAATTTTTTTCCTTGTCTTTCAGAGAGAGAATGATTAAAACCCCAAATAAAAATGGAAAATATATCAGGAAGGGGACATTGTCAGTGTCCTTCGGCAAACAAGTATGCACGTAAGATGTCTAATAACCTTATACAAACAGTATTTTCTACATTTGAATCACCTTTCTTTGAGGCTGTTCATTAACAGCCTATTCTCAAAAAATCCTATTAAATCCAGAACAAGTTCTATTATCACTGAGAATGTATTCCACTAAATGTTTTTAAGGCATTTAAATAACAGAAAAACAAGACCATACTCTTAATTGGTGATATACAAATCACTTTGTTTCAATCTTTTTTCTTGGTATGCCTTCTCATGCAAAAGAATACATACATATACATATATATGTGTGCATATGTATATACACACACTTTTTGTATATATGAGTGATTATATATACAAAAGAGTGATTTTGTATATATACATACTTCTAACCAATATTTATTGGTTAGGAATCTTATTGCTTACAGACTAAAATAGAATATTAGAAAATGAGGGGTAAAGATTCAGAACAGGGAAGGGAAAAGTAGACATTATTAGGAAACTGTCAAACCCTCAGGAAAAAGAATCAAACTAGTTGCATGTAGTTATCAGTTACTAAATTTCCTGTTAGAAGAACCAAGAGACTCCACAGAGATTTACCATCTACTCAGATTCTTATCTGATTGATGAGACAAACAACTAGAAAACTAGTGTGAGATTTTATTGGCTGTATTTATGAGTAAACCACAAAAATGGAGGAAGCATTTTCTGTGAGCTTTAAAGAAGTCTTAATTAGACCTGAACTGAACCTTTAAATATGGGCTGCAGATAAATTGTTGAAGGAGAGAAGTATGCTTCAGGTAATTGTGGTGTTTTTGTGTGTGTAGGGGAGGGAGTGAGGAGGTGGGCAGAGATACAGCCTCAGCCAAGGCCTGAAGGGACATAAGCCTGGTGAGAAAGAACATCCCCACATATTTCTCATAACACATTAGTGAAGAAACCTTTACAGAGCTTTCTCCAACTTCATATGCAGAATTCTTCCCTTCCCTATATGTATATAACACTATTGTCCCACTTCAAATCCTTATATTGAAGTTCAGTATAAGCAATTATTTGATTCACTTAAGTACATTTTATTTTCAGAGATATCCCCATCCCGTCTCACCTTGGTAATAGCTCCATAAAGCCAGGTACAATACTTTAAAACCCAGGTGTTTAACATAATACCTAAAACACATTAGGTGCTGATTAAATATTTGTTAAGGGGAGGGAGAAAAAGAGGAAGGGAAAGGGAAGGAATGGTTACGGATTACTTACTAGCGATCATCACTATAGGAAAAATGCTATGTGATTTGTGGCGGGGGGGGTATTTGTTTTTGTAACTGTGATATAAAATATTTTCCACTGACTAAAATAGTTTTGGTCAAACGGTCTCCTCCCAAAACTAAATCAACTTGGAATATGATTGGTTCAGATGAATAAACTTAATTTGGCATCAGAAGCATGTGGCCTTTGTTATCTCTTTTCCTTGAAGTCCTCTACCATGCCTATCATATTTATTGAGTGTCTCTTTTTAGTAAATATTGTCTTGGATCATTTTTGTACTAAATAAATAAGTATTAATATTGTTGGTAATAATTTTGAAAAAAATTTCAATTTCCTGGTATTTTATACAGAGGGCATTTAAAAAACACATTATAAATAACCCAAACTGTAACATATTTAATTGCTGTTATTATACTAGGTTTTAATTAAGTTTTCCAGTAGTAGTTACATTGAAGGACTTACATTTTCCAACCAGTCTACCTTCGAATTAATGGTGTATATCACTGAATTGCTGGAAATTCCCAATACCTTGGAAAAATAAATTTAATACATGCTGTAGCTATTACTGAGTAATTTGTCACTCATCTCCACCCCTTAGAGAAATGAATATAAGTGTTAGTTAAATTAACATCAATTTTTATCAGACCATATGCTTAACAAGCTGATGGTACATGACAGGCTTTGAAAAGAGTTGGGAGTGTGAAGTTGTAGACTCATCACTGCGTCACCGACAAGGTGACATTTCCTTTTCTCTTCATTAACAACCTACCATAACTCCCTTAAATACTGCTTTTAGGACTCTCTTGCCTTAGGCTGAATAATGCCTACTCCAATAAAGGCAACTCAAAAGCCCTCAAGGAAAAGAAAAAGAAATGTCTGCCTTATAACAGACTCTGATACACCCTCTCAGTTCTCACTTAAAAGTCAAAGGAGCAGGTAGATTTTGAAGAACAAAAGTGTTAAACTGAACACTGTCTTTTTGTGGTAAAGGGGAAAGGTCACTGAAAAAGAATGCTTAAATTAAAACTGAACTCTAGGGTTTAAAGTTCTAAATGTGGATCTAACCTTTTACAAAATAAGTACAGAGGGTGGGGTGTTCTTTTATACCTCCCTCTCTCATCATCACTTCTTCAGGGAAAATGTCATTTCTAATGTGTAGGTATTAACTCTTCTATTTGGCTTAAGTTGAAAGACCTATATGAAAATGACCAATATGAAAAATTGCACCTTAAATAATGTCCTGATTTATAACATGAAGTTACTTTGCTGGGTGAGAGATTATATCTACTGACCTGTAAAAGTTCAATAACATTAGCAGAGATGGTGTGTGGAGCCACAGAAAGGCTGTGAAGATCAGAGCTTCCCTCTTGCTGGTGACCTGTATTCTTTCGTTGAAGTTGATTCGCTTGTATGAGTGAGTCTCCATTGCAACACATTCTCACCGACTCCCTGGTGCAAATTGATATAAATAAGTCCACTTATCACCTTGTCATAATTTTCAATTTGATCCCAGTATGTTTTTCTTATGCAATTTCCTTAAGTAATTTATCTTAACAAATTTATACTAATTTGATAATAGTTCCCATCCTGGATATGTAATGTTAGAAATGTTTTAAGTAGAGCATGAACACCACCATCATATTAATGTAACTGGAAGCAGCAGAAAGCCTAAGACAATGATACACATCTATCATACAATCATATTTACTCACTTTATATTTTATTTTTTATAGATTAAACATTGGAATGTAGGAAGCTTGCAGTTACAAATCAACTCGACAAAAATATTGCATGTACAACGTGTGTGAAGCTCACTAATAAATGCTGGGAGTTGAGGTTCCAGAGGCTGTAAGACATGGAAACTGCTCTCCAGGAAGTAAGGGGACCCTGGAGAAAGCACGCGGGACTACAGACTCTGAAACAGTGAGGTTACAATAAAATCGCAAGTGCAATGCTTTGAGAATTTAGAAAATAGAAGAGTGCCTTCAGCTTTTATGCTGTGAAGGAGAGAACAGGTGATAAAGAGAAACTTTATTTTTTATTTATGCCAATATGAAAATCTGCTAAACAACATTGCTTGTCTCTGTGAAAAACTGCATGTATAATATATAGAATAAATATGTGAACAGTTGCATGTTATTTAGAGATGAGTGGCATGTTATTAGGGACCCAAATAAAGAAAACCTGACATATTTACCAGGGATTGATTAAATATCTCTGACATGCCAGGCCCTGCATTAGGTCGACTGAGTACTAATGACAGACCAGATACAAGGAAAGCAATGTCAGCTTCTGCTCTCAGAGAAAGGAGTAGGAAAGAATTTGGGATTACATCTGATCTATGAAAACAGGCTAAGGGCAAGGATATTCTGATTGAAATCCATAATTAAAAATAATTCGGGAATCGTTTATGCCATATCTACCCTAGAATTTGTGACCTTCCTGAATAAATGCTCCATCGGCCTCAAAGGGCCCTGAACAATGGTCAGCACAAGCTCTGGTGCATAACGGTGCTCAGTAATATGTTTTGAATGATAGAAAGGCAAAAAAAATATTGATTAAGAGTAATTGACCATTTTAGTTTTTAAAAGTTCAATAAGTGGGTAGGTTTACTCTGATACAGACTCATCCATGGTAAGTGTGGTGTACTGGGACTAATTTTTACTGAACCACAGAGCTAATTGTTAATATTTTCAGGAATTTTATGAGCAAGTTGATGGCATGATGGTAGCAGAAATCAGCCATGATGAGAGTATTTATACCACAAATGTTACAGATGTTAAACATCTATTGGCAAACTTTTGATAGAGTATTTTCAATATTGTGCCTGACTTGCATGGTTCCCTATATTTTTCTAAATTTTAAATCTAGATTTATTCATCTAAATCTAGACCTCTGGGGAAATTTTTTTCCTGTTCAAAGAGTATTTAGGAAGCTGTTGTCCATCATTCAGATTTTGATGCTTCAAATCAATTTTTCTCTGTGTTCTGTTTTGAATTTTATCATTTTATTTTCTGCCTTGAAATGTATGAAGCTCC
Source organism: Mormoops blainvillei (assembly GCA_004026545.1). Classification (NCBI taxonomy): domain Eukaryota; kingdom Metazoa; phylum Chordata; class Mammalia; order Chiroptera; family Mormoopidae; genus Mormoops; species Mormoops blainvillei. The sequence continues at coordinate 8,179 of PVJD01002919.1, forward strand.
CGCTCCATTCCTAAGACTGCTCATGGGCCGCCAAACTTGTGTTTTCCATTCACAAATCTATAGCGTGGTATCAAGCCATAGACATTTCCTATAAAACTGTAGCTTGCCTTTCTCTTGATAACCTTGCTTGTGATCCAGAAGTTGAACCTAACATTTTGACTACGTGACAAATCCTGCTAGGATCTCTGCACCATGTATTCCTTAAATCTAAGCCAGCCCTCTGGGATAACAGTCTGTCACTCATTCTTGGTCTCCCTGACCCCAGCATCCCCTTGCCTGGACGGCTCTTACCGGGGATGCTGCCGTGACCTGCTGTGCACTTCTATTGCACCTCTGGTTCCCCCACCCTCACAGCATCATCCCCACAGACACATGAACACATCCTGTTAATCTTACTGACAGAAAATCTTGTGTGTAGTCAAATCCAAAATTAAATACTTTGATGTGTTGAACCTGTTTTGACATTGCAGTAATGGTGGCACGAGCAGTTCGGTCATATCAGGTTCATTAATTCATGTAGATCAAGTGTGATTAATTGACAAGATGGTAGCCACATGTAAATAGCTACTGGGCACTCTGCCACATACAGATCATATCTGATTATATCTGTATCAAATGTTTGAGCAGTAAGCGTTTTATCTGAGAGGAAATATTAAAAGGTAGTCTCTTGTTCAGTACATTTCAAATCTCATTTTTTACAAAGGTTCTAAATATTGTGCAGTGAATTATCTGACTCATTGTATAAAGATTTGACAACTATTCATACAATAGGACAATAAATTATCCTTAATGGAAAAGAAATCACGTTAGCTAGAGCACTTCAAACTCTCTGCTTATTGATAATAGGCACTAATCTAAAAAGCAGTAATCTCTCTACTTACTTTCATTTTGATATACATTTGTTTGAGCAGGCAAAGTAGTGTTTCACCAAGCATGATAATGCCCGACTAGTTCCTCCAGCTACGGAGCAAAGCTACAGCCATAAAATATTTTGCTTTTCCAAAAGGCACATGCCAAGCCCCCTCACACTACTTTTCTCCAAAATAATTTGTATGCATATATTAGATACTTATTCAAAGATCTTTGAAACTTAATGCTCCTTCTTTGTGCTAATTTATATTAAGTAGATGCCTCTTAAAATTTATCTTTGAAAAGCCTTCATATAAAATGTGCTCATTGTAGCAGGGCTTTTTAGACATATTACAATAAATGCAAGTTCAGTACATTCCTCTCTAAATACATTAGTCTAGCTGTGAGGTGGTGTATGATGGACATGAACTAACATACATGAAACACTCATATACATCAGGTACTGTGCCTGTTCCTCATAGTATAATGGATCAGAAGTTCCAGGTTGAGGCTAGAACAACTCTCTTACTATTTTCCAAAATGTCTTTCATTTATATTTTTAATACATTCAGCTCTCACAGTACTTTTATGTTATGCATGACTGATATTAGGATTATCATTTTAGAGCTACCAAGCACACCTAGAGAAATACCTTGTATATCACAGGATTCATTATGCCTGGCAGACAAAGAGCTACAACCAACATTCTCTCAATCCGTCTCTGTATCACATTTCCATTGAGAGAAAATGTTTTCGTTGTAGTGTTTATACACATATATTTATAAGTTCTTTATAATGGGAATTTACTTAAAAGATGCAAATAAAAAAATGACTTAGAGCTTCTTCCTTTAAGGAGCTCATAGCCTACAGAAGAAAAAAACATGTAAACATAGATCAAATAATGGCACTTGAAGTGTACTAAATCATAATGTGGGGGTTAGGGATGGTTTCCAAGAGGAGTGATATTATCTAGACTTTTGTGTGAGGGACTGGTACTTGTCCAATTAAACAAGAGAAGTGGAGGAAAGGAAGGAGTGAGGAGAGTTAGGATACACTTAAACGCCTGCAGGCAAATAGAAAGCAATGTGTTTGGAGAACCGTGGGCAGTTCGAAACAGCTGGATCCCAGAGTGTGAGGAACCAGTTGCATGAGACAGTCCGGAAAGTTAAGTAGAAGTCACAAAGGGGATGGGTTAGTTTTCCCTTGTTCTTAGAACAAAGGGTACCATGAATTCAGTGTAAGTGTTCAGACAACCAGTGTTCACGTAAATGGAAAAATTAGGTGCCAATGACATTCTTAAAAATACCTATGCTTCCCTATTGGCATTCTACTGTTAAAAGACATTTCTTTAAGCAAATGTGGCCATATATATGGTATGCTCCTAATATGACTTCCATTATCATTTTATCTCTAGAAAGGATTTGAAACAATGAATTATCTACATAATCTATTCCAACACCTGGTCATTCTAATCTACTATGTGGAAAGAAATTTATCTATTCAATAAATCAATTACTCATTAGATTAATTTAATGCACTGCTTTGCACTTTAGTTTTGACTACTACAGACATAATTTAAGAAGATTAAAACCTTGATGATTCTTGAAACAATAATGATATTTTAGCAAAAAGATCATATGTTTATAGCATGAAAGTTAAAAAGAAAAAAAAAATGTGGTAAAATGAATCAGATCCAGGAGACACAGACTATGGGTAGAGGAGGAAAAACTGATTTCTGGTCAAGATGGAGGCGCAGGTAAATGCACCTTGCCACCTAGCACAACCACAGCAAAACTGCAGCTAAACTACAGGACAAATATCACTCAAAACCGTCAGAATCGAACTGTATGGAAATCATATATTATGGATGCCTCTGAGACCATGTTTTATACATCTTCTCTGTTCAGAATTGGTTCAAAGAATACTAATGCTGAGAGGTATGGAAGCCAAAGCTGAGAATTTACCCTGCTTTAAATATTACTGTGCACTTGAAAGTAAATATATAGGTAGATGGATGGATAGATGGATAGATAGATAGATAGATAGATAGATAGATAGATAGATAGATAGATATTACTATGCACTTGACATCATGGAAAAGATCATTTTATGCTCCCAGATAAATAAAAAACAACAGGGTCATTTTCTTGGGTTCTGCTACTTAAAACACATGAAATTTTTAGCATCTACTTTAACCTGAATTTTTTAGCAAAAACAATTTTGTCCCCTGATCTTTGCTCTGGTGATGTCTGATAATATGATAAATCTTTTTAAATATCATAATCACGTGCAGTTTTTCCACTATAAACACAATAATGTACACTTGGTAACCATAATGCCTGTTGTTTATTTCAGTTTTTTCAATGGCTGACTGTCTTCTGTTTTTGCAAGTAAACTTTTCCTTCCCTTTTCTAGATGATTTTGTCTTTGAATTTTCTTTTGACTGAGATAAAGATTGCACATCCCAGAGGTAGGTCACATTCTAAATTTCCGTGAAGCAAATTCCCTGGAATGAGCAATGCTTTTGCAGCAGCATCACCACACCAACTCAGATGGGGGAGGGTGTCAGCAACTGATGGGCAAATCTAGGCAAGCTCTAGACCCAAAGGAGTGCTGCCAACAGGAGAACAACAGTTGTGCCATGGCAAAAACAGTGGGCCGGAGAGTAGGAAGGAATTGTGGTAGTTTAATTCTAGAGGATTCTAAGGCCAGTTTAATCAACTGATTATAAAAGAAGTAGGAGGTACCTTAACTGTTTTCAGGTCACCAAGATTAGGAACAATGAAAGTACATGTCTTATAGGGGACAGGGCAACAGAAGAGAAGAGGAAGTCTCTGTGAAGGAAGATTTAGGATATTAGAGGCAGGACCATGACAATAATATCTGCTTCCTATGCTAATTCTTGACTTTAACAGTCCACAAATATTAGTGAAAAAACGGTAAGGCTGATGCATATAAATATGCAAGTAATATCCCTTGAAATATGTGTAACCATAGTGTTCAATGGGGAATGAATTCATCATGTGCCTTCTGAGGCTTGGTCTGATAGAATAGGAGGTACCTTTTTCTGGTTTCACAGGGGTATCGTTGAGTTAAGGCGACCTCACAAACTAAAGCTGAGGCAGTTAAGGTCAGAACAGCCATTGACACAGAAGCATCCAGTAAAAGTTTACCGCTGGATCTAGGTGGATTATGCCAAGAATGGCTTTCTGGGAGGGCAACCTATACATTCGCATAGCGCCTGTGCTCAGAAGTGCCCTGCACTTGGTTTAAGTTTCTGTTTAGTGTCCTAAAAATTCTTAATTTTATTTTGATCTTTTGTGTTTTATAAATGAAGGATGCCAACGGAGTATGCACATGTGCGGAGGGGATACATGCAATGCGCATTTTTTCTTGCACCATTTACATTTAATGGATGCATTGCCCTGTGAGCACAAAATTCCAGTGGCCACATGAGTCTTGGTAGTTCAAGTGAATTGTGTTACCTCTATGTCTGAGCAGGTGAAGGTACTGACAGCCTTTAGAGGCCACTCATGCCATTTGTACCAGGACTTACTTGAAATACAGAAGGCAGGCAATTGGGTTCTGAGTAACAACAATGACCAAGGCATCTTCTCATACTGATTTTTACTCATATTACTGTCCTATATTTGCCAATCACTTATGCTGATGATGACATAGATAAGGAAAGGGAAATGATTAGGCAACCCATAATACCATTTCCTTTCAATTTTTCTCACTTATCAGTAAGCAGAAGGTAGAGAGTGTTACTAGAATAGCATGTAGAAAGAGTGAAATATACTACAGTTTTATGATCCACTCATTTACTGATGGGCACTTAGGCTGTTTCCAGCACTTGGCTATTGTAAATTGTGCTGCTATGAACATAGGGGTGCATAGGTTCTTTTGAATTGGTGTTTCAGGATTCTTAGGGTATAATCCCAGCAGTGGCATCAGTGAGTCAAAAGGCAGTTCCATTTTTAATTTTTTGAGGAAATTCCATACTGCTTTCCACAGTGGCCACATCAGTCTGTATTCCCACCAACAGTGCACTAGGGTTCCCTTTTCTTCACATCCTCTCCAGCACTTGTTTATTGATTTGTTAATAGTGGCCATTCTGACAGGTGTAAGGCGGTATCTCATTGTGGTTTTAATTTGCATCTCTCTGATGGCTAGTGATACTGAGCATCCTTTCATATGTCTCTGGGCCTTCTGTGTGTCCTCCTTGGAGAAGTGTCTGTTCAGGCCCTTTGCCCATTTTTTAATTAGATTGTTTGTCTTCCAGGTGTTGAGTCATATGAGTTCTGTATGTATTTTGGAGATCGAACTCTTGTCTGATACACCGTTGGCAAATATGTTTTCCCATATGATTGGTTCCCTTTTTATTTAGATGATGTTTTCTTTAATGTGCAGAAGACTTTTACTTTGATGTAGCCCCATTTGTTTATTCTTTCCTTTATACCGCTTGTCCTACAGGATGTATTGGTGAATATATTGCTGCGTGGGATATTTGAAATTTTACTGCCTATGTTTTCCTCTAGGACTTTTATGGTGTCTCAAGTTATGTTTAAGCCTTTTATCCATTTTGAGTTTATTCTGGTGTGTGGTGTAAGTTGGTGGTCTAGTTTCATTTTTTTGCACGTAGCTGTCCATTTCTCCCAATACCATTTGTTGAAGAGGCTATTTTTACCCCATTCTATGCTCCTGCCCCCTTTGTCAAATACTGATTGACTGTAGAGACGTGGGTTTATTTCTGAGCTTGCTATTATGTTCCATTGATCTATGTGTCTGTTCCTATGCCAGGACCAGACTGTTTTGATTACAGTGACATTGTAGAGTAGTTTGATATCATGAATTGTGATCTCTCCTACTCTGTTCTTCTTTCTTAAGATTGCTGAGGCTATTTGGGGTCATTTTTGATTTCATATAAATTTTTGAAGTATCTGTTCTAAATCTGTGAGATATGTCATTGGTATTTTAGTAGGGGTTGCATTGAATTTATAGATTATTTTGGGTAGGATGTACAATACCAAATGATCTCACCAATAAGAGGAGCCTAATGAAAAAAATGAACAAATGAGCAAAATAGAACCAGAGGCATGGAAACAAGGAACAGGCTGACAGTGACCGGGGGGGGCGGGGAGGAGAATAAGGGGTAAATAAGGGGAAGGGTCTAGTCAAGGAACAGGTATACATCACCTGTGGACTGGGAAAACAGGGTAGAGATTGACTGTGGTAGTGGTGGGTGGACGGGACAGGGGAGAGCAACAGGGGAAAATTGGCACAACTGTAATAGAACAACAATTTAAAAATAAATAAATAAATAAATAAATAAAATGTTTAAAAAAAAGAAAGAGTGAAATAAAAAACAGTTGAGTTAATTTTGTGCAACATTTCCACTATTCTGGTAAGGATGAAACACATATATCTATATGAGCTGGGAAATATGAATTGTGTAATTTTGGTAATTCCACATATGAAATGAATGATTATATTTGCATTTAAAGCTCACATTACACAACATAAAAACAATAAAATTCATGCTAATAATTTTAACTTTAATACTTGAAATTAGAACAAAATTAAATGGCAAAGGGTACCATGACATATTGACATACAGCAGAGGAAAGGAAGTGCTTTACATTTTAGTACATTTAATGGCACTTTTTCCACTGCTTTTTGAGCAAAGAACTCCACATTCTTCATTTGCCTGGGCCCTACCCCGTGCACTGAGGAGACCAGTGTAGAGACTCCCATCCTTCACGGGGAACCAATTTTTCCCGGACGGGAGAAAAATTGTGCAAAATTGTGCCCTTTTCACTCAGAGAGCTGCGAATTCAGAGTATTTTGGGAAGAGCACATATACCCAGAAGTGACAAAATAGTAACCTTGCTAGCAAAATATAGGGAAAATACCCCTGAATAAACAGATAAAACCAATCCTTTCAAAGGGTGAAATATAACACTAAGGAAAAAAATAATTTTAGCATATGTATTTTGCATAACTTAAACATTTTTGTCCAAAAACAAACACCAAAACAAAGCAAAATTTAGGGGAAAAAAATAACCAAGAACACCTTAAAAAATTAATGAGAAACTGACAAACTTGGGCCAAATATTATAGACAAAAAATCTTTTACTAAAATTTTGCAAGTATAGTTAAAATTATTCTTAATCATAAATAATGAATTCAACAGGAATATGTAAATAATTTAGTTTCATAAGAATACAACTTGTAATGACCTCTAGAAACAGATCTGCAAATTCCTCTCTCTTTTTTTTTAATTAAGAACTAAGTAACTATAGAGTGAATATTTACTATATCAATGACCTTACAGAAGTTGAAAGAGTGAACCACCCCAGGAGCAAATTCTATTAAAGGAGTAACAGCTAACCAAGGCTAATGTCAGAGCCACAGGGATGCATGGGTGGAGATGTCTAGCTTGTAAGCAACACTTCCCTAGTCCAAAAAAGTAAGAGACATTCAAAGGGAAAGCAAATAAATTTAGACTAATACCTGGGGGAAGTAAAGAGCTGTCAATATTTTTATGAGAGAGTGCCACACTTTGCAAGTGTTGAACCTTGTCAATGAGTTTAATGTCTTTGTGTGGTCAGCTGGCCAAGGATTTCTTAAGGTCCCTGCATTAATACTGTATAGGCCTTTGGTGTCAGAAAGGCCCTGATTTAAATACCAGTACTGCCACTATCAGCTATGTGAACTAGAACAAACTATTTAATCTCTGCAAACCTTGTTTTCTATAGACATAAGGCAAGGATAAAGAGTACTTATCTTTCAGGGTTGTTTTGGACTTTAAATGAGTTAATAGGCACGAAGGACATAGCCTAAAGGCTAACACAGAATAGCTAATTGCAATTATTGATTATATATAGGTATACTCAATTATTATTCATATACATGTTATTAGTATTTCTTTGTTTTCATACTCAATAAATAGTTGCTATTATTATTGTAAGATTATTGTATAGCTAAGCAACATTGTAGATTATACCCCACACAGCTAATATTACAGATTTGAAAAATATCTCTTATTGCATGGTTAAGGGCACTGAGATCACACATTTAAAATTCTTTCCTTTGTTTCAGGCAAATGACCCAGAGGCCAATATATGAAGACGTTTAATATCAGAGCCTTCTCACCAAGACGAACTGCTGAGAGATGACCCCTTGAAATATATGTAAGAAGAAAAGCAAGCTTTGATTGATGGGGGGTAAATGAAGAAAAGACAGAGAGAAAGATTTAATCCACAGGTAGGTCAATCCCCAAAGAAAGTGCAGTGGATCCCATGGAATTTGTAAACTGTTTGAGGAATCTGGGGACCTTTAGCAAATTGTAGTAATAGAGAGAGATGGAAAAAAGGTAAAAATTTCAAAAGTACAAGGGGCAAACAACAAGCTGTTTTGAGGTCACCTTTATTTATTTAGTTGGACTTGAGAACGCACTTGAGAATAAGAATTAAATTTGACAGAGAAGAGTAAATTTATATTAGAAGAGTAAGGGGCTCTATTTTTATCAAAATAGAAATCAGATTTAAGCTTTGATGAGGTTAAGTTTCCTTCCTGTCTTCCTTCCTTCCTTCCTCCCCCCATTCCTATCTTCCTCCCTCCTTGTCTTCCTTCCTTCCTCATCCCGTCACAATCTCCACCTTACTCTGAGTACTAAATACTTATTGTCCATATATTCATTGTCGAGTTCATTGTATCATCTGTCTAGATACCCAGATAAATTCCTGAGTAGGCAAGCATGCTCACCTTTGGACAGACTGATCAAAAAAGCCATTCTCTGTAAATACTCTTTAGTGGTCCTCAAACTTTATCTGAGTATACCCAAAGGATCTGACTCTTTCATTAGTAGCCATAGCCCACAATAACAAAGGTTCCCAGTGAGTAAAGATATAATCAAAAGCAGGTCTGGCTGCCTTTGTCTATGAAAGCCAATACTTGAGAGGCAGGTTGCTGATGTAAAGGAAAGTGGTTTATTTTTAGGTGTCAGCCACCTGGAAGATGGGGGACTCATGTCTCAAAATCCCTATGCACATCTCTGCAGGCAGAGATTTTTATAAGAACGGAGAGGGGAACAGAACAAAGAGATCAAGGGAAGGTGTTGAAAAGTTCTCTACGTGCAGATGAGCACAGTATATTCCAATGAGGCAAGTAATGGTCCAGGGTGCATCAATCTGGTTTAGTCATCATGGTTTCACATCATCATGGTTTCACATCATCCTGGCTTCGTGTTATTCTGGCTCCGTGGGTGAAGGTCGGCAAATCTCCCAGAGCTGGGGTGCCTGAAAGTTGGGGTCTGTGTCTTTTGAAATTAGTTTTTAGGCTTCTTATACAAACACACTGTTCATCTACAAGTTACATATTAGTCACGGTCAGCACTAACAGGGACAATGTCAAAAGAATGGTGGGGTGGGTTAAAATTTTCCACCATTACAATTTTACATTATTATAGGGAAAATAAGGGAAGTTCTTAATGTGAAGAACTAGTATGAATTGCTGCCCTTTTTGATGATTCATTTATGTCTTTGAAGAATTTACAATAAATTTCTGCAGAAGAATGGACAGTGGTATCAGAAATTCTTTTGGTATATTTGTAAAAGGAAAAAAGAAAAGTTAAAAAGCTTTTGTGTATTATAATCTAAATTTTAAAAAGTGATCTATGCATGCAAAAATGAAACTAACTATAAACAGTAATCACTTGTGTCTTCTTGAAATCAAATTGGCTGTTAACAGCCAATATTTAATATAAAATTTCCAGATAGTCTATATAACAATATTTTAATAGCTTTTTTGAGATGTCATTTATACAACATATAATTCACCCATTTAAAACTGTATAACTTAATGTTTTCATTTTTATATATTGATAGAGTTGTGCTGTCATCACAATTAATTTTAGAACATTTTGCCCCCCCCCAAAAAAAAGTATAAAGGAACTCCACCCCATAAGCAGTCAGTTTTCACTATTCCTGTACCTCTGACCCTGTCTGAAGCAGCCATTAACTACTCTCTATCTCCATAATTCCCTTCTGGACATTTTAAATACACAGTAATTAGTGTCTTTTGTATCTGGTTTCTTTCACTTAGCTTAATGTTTCGAAGTTCATCCACACTGTAGCATAGATCAGTACTTCATTCGTTTTTTATTGTGAATAATATCCCATTTATGGATATATTACATCTTGTTTATCCATTTTTAGTTTATAGATATTTAAATTGTTCCCATATTTTGGTTATTATAAATAAGGCTCTTATGAACATTAATGTATAGGTATTTACATGGATGTATGTTTTTACTTTGAGGGGATATATACCTAGGAGTGGAATAAAAAATTGAAATCCTCATACATTGTTGGTGGATTTTGAAAATAGTATAGCCACTTTGAAGAGTAGTTTTACAGGTCCTCAAAAAGTTGATAGAATTGTCAACAGATAAAATACTATTAATATATTAAAATATTACATGATAATATATTATTTAAATAACAAATATCATTTTTAATGATATAGTAACTAATTTTCTCTATATTTGTGAAACTGGGTCAAGAAAATTTACATTTTAAATCTATCTAATCTCTTTTTTGCTTGATATTTAAAATTTTTTTTCAATTATATTGAGATATAATTGATACATCATATTGTGTGAGTTTAGGATATACAAGGAGATGATTCGATAAATACATATATTGCAAAATGATGAACACGTCTATCACCCCACGTAATTACCATGTTTTTTCGGTGGCCAGAACATTTAAGATCTACCCATGTAGTCACTCTCTATCTATTCACCTACCTGCCTACCTACCTACCTACCTGGAGTCTATTTTCAGGCACCTTTTACTTTTTTATCTAAGTTATATCCTTAGTTGTAGTTAGACCAGCAAAAATCTTATGTAGGATTATACTTACTTGGATTCATGCAAAATTGCTTCTTATAGGTGGCATTTATAAAAGAATTTATTAAAAAGTTACCAGGTGAGGTATAGAAATGCTCATCGAGAACTCATTTAGCACATTGCTCACATTGCTGTCTCTAAGCGCGTTAGTCAGCTGGGGTGCGGTAACAGAAACTCATAGAGCAGGTGGCTTCAGCAACAGAAATTCATTTTCTCATAGGTCTGAGGTTGGAAGTTCAAGACCAAGGTGCCGGCAGATTTGGTTTTTGATCAGCCTCTCTTCCTGGCTCACAGATGGCTACCTACCCAGCCTGTCCTCATGTGGCCTTTTTTCTGGGCATGCATACTTTTTGTATCTCTTCCTATTCCTAAAAAGATACCATTTCTATTGGATTAGAGTCCCACTGTTATGGCTGCATTTAATCCTTATTATGTAATAAAAGACTTTCCTAATTCAGTCACTGTTACGGCTTAAGGTTTCACCATATGGATTTGGGGGAAACATAAGTCGGTTAATAACATTAAGGTACCTTGCTTTTGCTTTTAGATCTTAGTATCATATTTCAGTTTTCATGACCTGAAGAATAATGTAGTTTTGCTCTATGATAACCATAGCTCTACTACTTTTTGCTTTAGTTGCTAGTAAATACAGAGTCTCACTTAAGATTTAATGGTCACAAATATGTGGACCATAAAACCTGAGTGCATGTATTTGCTTGGTTCTTTGCCACTCCTTTTTCTTCCACTCTCTCATTTCATTAACTCTTCCCAGTAATGACTATCTACTTCACTTATATTTTACCCTATTTTTGATTTTTGTTTCTGTGGGGTCAATCGACATGGCCCTTCCCCCTCCCATGACTGAGGACTGGTCAGATGGCCACTGGCCAGAAAGGAATGGATTAGAATTCCCTCCTATCTTCTTTGGGGAGGGGCTTCTTGTCTTGACTGCTTCTTGACCCTTTTATACACTGAGGTAATGTAGTTTAGAGTCACACACAGGACATGTGCCTCCTTTGTCTGGGACCCCTCATAATGAACCTCAGCATGAAGGAGGTGCGGGCTCTCTCGCACAGACCTGCCTCCATCGGTGCACTCCCCTGTAATGTGAGTAATAAATCGCATGGCCACATCATCCACCAGGTGGCTTTTTTCAGAATATCATGAACACTTAAGCATCTCTCCTGTTTGGGTTTGGAGCGCTTGTACGATAGTTTCTAACCTAGTTTGCCAACATTTTATTATTCATGTTCTAGTTGTTAGATGTCTCAAATCTTTTCTTAAGGCAAAATACATAACAAAAAATGAATAGTCAATACAGTCAGAGAACTTGAATAATTTCAGCAAAACAACCTAAATCCATTGTAACGTATAAGCTGTGTACCTGTGATTCTAGTTTACTGTTTTCACTTTGTTTTTAGTTTCACTTTCCTTTTGAATCCTTCTGTTATGCAGGAAGTTAAAAGGTTTTTGAGGGAATAAATTTCCATTCATTATAGCAAAAACATGTTGGAAGGCTTTTATAAGCAAGCATCAAAAGAGTTACACTGGTCCTAACAAGAAAAAAATGAATCATAATGTCATTTTCAGCACTTACATGTTCTTTTCTTAAAAGAACTGAGAATATTTTGGGTGAAGGAAGTAAAACTAAAACAAAAACAGAGACCCCTGCCATTCTTTGCATACCTTATCCATATTTACCAAGTTGCCTGAAAGCTTTTCTAATTTCTGAAGGAAGATTATCATGCCAAGAATTTAAAAATCTTTGTTATAACTTTATTAAATATCTTCCAAAGATATATAGGGAAGTAATGGAAAGGGAAAGAGAATGAAGACAAAAACTGAGACCCTCCTAATGGAATTTAAAACTCAATGATATGTACTATCAAGTGCAACCAATATTTGTGCAGAAAAGATCAAGGTAATAAGTTAGGGCAGATGACCTCCAACAGATGGGTGTGAATGGGAGAAGTCAAATACATCTTTAAGAGATGTACAAAACTAGAATTTGTTTTGGACTTTACTGGGTAAATTAACTCACTTGTGAGTTTCTCGAAGAATATCACTTACTCAAAGAGAAAAACTTTTTGGTCAATTGATAATCTATGGTATTTTTTTAAATAAAACTGAAATGTGAATAGCAGTTTCTTGAAAACAAATTTTGAAACTTTCTGTAAAGGGGAAATACACAATGAGATAGAGTGTGATAAGAGAACAGAAACACATAACACTTCCATCTAGGTAACTAATGAATTTGAGGACATTTCTAAAAGAGTACTGGTGATTATAACTACTGATTTTATCAACCACAATAATATGTAGTGTTATTACTCTGATGACATTATGTTGTGGTGTAAAGTATATATACTAGAACAGGAAGTAGGAATGTGGGTTTGAACCAAGGTCCAACTTTCATTTACTATGTGACCTTGAGCATCTCATTTCGTTTTCCAAATTTCCAGAAATATTTTTCCTACCTAGCTGGCCCAATTGTTTAACAATCAAAGGACAAAGGAGCAAAAGAGAGAGATGAAATCATTATATTTTCGAAAGATAATACCACTACCATTACTTTCTTATTTAACATTATTAAGCTAATATTTTTCAAGTGTTCTACAATTATCACACTTTACTTAACACCTAAAATATTTCCACATTAATTTTAAAGATTCCACCAATCCATCTGTAACATAAGAAAATCTGACAGCTGGGAACTTCATTAACAGCATAGGTAAAAGGGCACTTCATTTAGGATCCAGAACAGCAAAGGCCATGCCCTCACGTGCGCCAGTGCTGCACAACACCGAGGTGAATGACCCTACGGTGGCGAGGCCGTGCGCCAAAAGACTGCTGGAAAAATTACGAATTATGAAGAAATGATCTTCGAGGAGCTACCAACCCTATTCTTTAGCTACCACTGCCTTGTATTTAAAAGACCCGTTCCACAGAACATTCTAAATCAAAATTTGGGAAACTGGCCTGTGGGGCAAATCTGGCACGCTGCCTGTTGTTGTAAACGAAGCGTTATTGGAAGATAATTATGTTCATCCTCAGGGCTATTTGTGTGTGTGTGTGTGTGTGTGTGTGCTGCAGCAGCACACCCGGGTAGTTGCAATACTAATTGTGTGGTTTATAACATTCATTATCCGGCCTTTTACAAAAATGTTGTTGACTGGGATCTAGATTACTCTCTCCTTGACGTAATTGGAAACTCTCGGAAGTCTTGTGAGTTGGATGATTGGATCATTAAACTAATACCTGTAGTCATACATACACTTGGGCATTGACTTAAGTTGCCGATGTAACATAATGTTTCTCAAACGTGAATATGAACACTACCTGTGCAGTGTAAGGACAGAAGGGTCAGACTCTTTTTGAAAAGGGAGTTGCTGCTTTAGGGTGTTTCCTTGGAAACACAAGGGGTATAATAAAAAGGCTTAGTGTTTTTGTTTATACAATGAAAGCTTCTGGGCCTTGCAACCCTTGGAAGTATGAACATTTACCTCCAGAGCCTCTCACAGGCATAGGTGACGTGGTCACAGTGCTTGTCTTCTTACCTCTCAAGGGAGTAAAAAGGGTTTTCATTTCTTTCGCTTCTACTCTTTGTATAAATCTATGTAAAATTCTGTCCAGATTCTGTAGTTTTTATATGAAATGTAGCAGAATATGCTGAAATATGCTTCTTTGGCATAAGAATTATTTTCAGCTGATTATTTTTGAAAAGGAGCAGATACAGGAGGATCTCTGAAAACAAAATAGAAGTTACCCTTTTATAAGAAAAATTTACTTTTATAAGAGAAATGTCCACTTTAAGGGTATCTCCATCTCTGTACCAGGAAGACAAGAATGACTAAATCAGGACAAACATTTTTTAATAGAGAATAGAACATATATCTGCATAATAGGCCTTACTCTTGTTTCCTGTTTTTTTTCTGCTAACCCCCTTAACTGGCCTTCCTACCCCCTAACATATTTCTTTTGTTTTTTAGCTATAGATGGTATTTAAGGTGGTGGACTGGGCGATTTCTGGGAGTTCACTCTTTTTTTTTTTGGTATCTCTCATGTATATATGAGGTATACACGTTATTAAACATCTGTTTGTTTTTCACTTGTTAATCTGTCTTTTAATTTCAAAGGAGCCTCAGCAAAGAAACTAGAAGGGTAAAGAAAAAAAATTATTTTTTCTCTTACATACATATACCCTGCCTTACATGAATGAAACTAATAATGTTTAACCAATACTAAAATGATGTTCTCTCTCTCTTTTTTGTTCTATATTAATATGTAGGGGGCTTTTGTTAGTAGGATTATTTTATTTTCCTCACTAAAGCGGCTTAGGATGCAGATTCTTCTCTTCAGATTTCATGTTGCATCCAAGATTCTACATTCCTTACAAGCATCCAGGTGACACAGTGCTGATGCTACAAAGGCCACACTTCTGAATTACTAAATGCAAGTAGAAAAATTATCTTTTAGATTTTTCTAAACTAAACTAAATCTAGTCTGTTTCTATTCACAGACGCTTGCAATTTAAAATTCAGTCTCTTTTGGGTAATTCAGTGGAGGAAAAACTTATTTTACTTCTACCCTTCTAGTTTGCAGCTGAGAGACCTGTAACAAAAAGATTAAAAAGAGAAAAACAAACAGAAGTTTATTAATATGTATCTCTCATGTACACATGGGAGTAACCGGGGAAAAATAAGTAACTCTCAGGGTGGCTTAAAATTCAGCCTTAAATACCACCTTCAACTACAGACAAATGAGAGAAGGCTGTGGGAGTCCAGTCATGGGAAGGTAACTAGGAAAAGTATGAAAACAAGTGTCAGCTTCGTCCCGCAGGTTTAAGCTCATGTCTTCTCCATTGGAAAGAGAGTCTCTTAATTTAGTATCCCTCTCCCTGGTACGGGAGGAAGATATGCTTCCAAACAAAGATTTCCTTTATAAATGTAAATTTTCCTTATAAAAAGGTAACTTCTACTTTGTTTTTAGTTTCTGCCCTGTCTGCTGTTTCTCAAAGTAACGAGCTCAAAGTAGTCCTTAAATCAAAGAAGAATCTGCGAAGTGGTATATACCACCACTCTTCTTCAGTAACAGCTGAATCAAGTGCATAGCTCTCCTTTTCTCCCTTTTAGCCGCAGGGCTTTTACTTCTGAGGTTCTGGGGCAATTCACACGTGTGTCTGGTGTTGTTTGCACTCCTTTTCTTTGTATCTTGATGGCACCATTTGACCCTATTGTGTCCTCAGTAGCCCGGGCCTCTGCTGCTGACTCTGTGGTCCTTGCAGCGAGGCCTGTTGCTCGGTCCGTCTCATCTAAGGCATCCTAATCTCAGGTTCGGGGCCTTTGTTTCATGTGGCCTTTCTCACATTTCCGAACCTCATAAAATCCCTCAGATGTGTACCCTCCTGAGGAGGTAGTTAGGAACTTTTGGAGGCTACTTTTAAATAAACAAACTAGGTCCATACATTATATACAGTTTCTCTAAAACCTTTTTAGTGTCCTGGGCTATGCGGGGAATGGGTGGAGCTGTAAGGCATTGGACTCGTGTACTGTTGCCAAATTGAATCTAAGCCAAACAACAGGCTCTGTCATGACCATCGCTTTCCTGAAGCTCATTTAGGATGAAGTCATGACTTATGGTCCTTTCAGAAACATTCACTCACTCATATAGTCCCTGTCTTTTTTTTTTTCTATTTTTTTCATCCTTGTCTTTTTTTACTCATTTTTATTTTTAAAAATTGCATTAAAATATCACTTATCTCAGTTAGCGACTTGCCGGTGCCCCCTTTACATTTTGCACCCAAAGGCAGCGCCTTGCTCACCTCACTCTAATCCCAACGATCTGGCCTCTTCCAGCTTTCTCCTCCCTCCTCAAAGGCAGTGAACTATGACCTCATTTGAGTGGGAAAGGATCACTTACATGATCATGCATCATAAAATCACCTGCCTTTATTGTAGATGATCTCACTACCCTGCTTCCTTTGGAGCTTGGTTTTTTGACACTGAAATGCCTTTTCATCCTTCAGGAAACAAAAAGGGAAGAAAGAAAAGTTTTAGCTCTGTGAATTAAAGGCATTGCCTTTCATGACTGTTGCTTTCTTCCACGAGTTTAAAAAATATGTATATTTGGAAACTCAATTAACTTTATGGTTGTTATTATGAGTATTATTATCACTACTATTAGTATTATTTGTGTCTTCGTCCATTCTCTCCTTGTATACACATTGCATAAATAAAGCCATGATTTTTTGCCTAGTGAATAAAAACAGAGTTAATACCTCAAAATATTACCATCTATAGTTCACAATAATAACTAAGATAAGGTTAGACCAGGTAGAAAACTGAATACTTGGCCAGTGTCTAGCTGCTACAATGGAGATGAACAGGTAATAAAGGACCCTTAGAGATGGAGAGCAGACAACAGCTAGTGATGGGGGAGAGGGGCGAGTTAGAAGGTGGAGAGTTTGAGCAGAAAGGAGAAAGGACTCATGGACCTGGACAACAGTGTGGTCATCGTTGGGGGGAGGGGGTATAAGGGGACTAATTGGTAATGAAAAAATACAATGAAATTAAATTAAAAAATAAAATAAAGACACAATAAAATAACAAAAGGTTTAGCTGAATGTTAGTTCTTCTGAAGGTAGAGATTGTGTTTTATATATTTGGCAGACAGGGAAGAGTTAACACATACTTGGTCATAAGTACAGAATCATAGCTGACACTTTAAATATGCATTGTTTATTTCTTATTCACTACATTTTGTTTCATCTAAAAAAGTTGACCAGAATAAGCAAAGTCAGTCATGAGAATATATGTTTCTCCAACTATTTTATGCAAAAGCTATTAGTTATTTCAAAATGTAGAGATAAAACCTTTCGTAAAGTAAGAAATATAAATTCAGGCCTCATATTGAAATAAAATTAAAAAATCATGAAGTAGGATGAAGGCTGGAAGAAAGAGAGTGGGAGGCCAGATAAGAGAAAATAAACTTTCCAAATTGATTTAGAAAAGAGATAATAAACTGGACAGGAAGCATAAAAGTCCTGCTGTAGGTGGACTAACTTGACGGCAATTCCAGAGGAAGGAAGAGCCATATACAGTTTGTAACAGTTGTGTAGGAGGCAAAACAGTCCTCTGAGAGCTGTAAGGTTAAGGAAATAACTGTGCAGGAGGCAGAGTGACAACTGACCTCTTGCTCATTGAAAGAAATCAGCAGGAAGGAGGTTTAGAGAATGTTCTGAATTTCACATTATGTTCTTCAGATAGCTGGTAACTTATTTTTATGAGAGTCCAGAGACCTACTTTCACCGATCATTTACCCGGACAGTTGAGTTTCTTTAATGAAAGCATATTATTCCTTTGGGAAAAGAACTTGAGGAAAGGGAACAGTCGGGCCTGGGAGAAGCCCCCACGGTGAGAGGTGCCCCCTGTGAGCGGGCTGCCTCCACGCAGACTCCAAGCGGTTACGCTTACAGCGTCGGGCGTTGCTGAGGGGTAGGGGTTTTTTAAACACATTTCTTTTTAAGTCTGCCTCACCCATCCCTCACCTTTATGGTTATATTCATATTGAATGAGTATAACGTAAGTTTCAGAAGCTGGAAAACTAAAATGACGACGATGACGATGATATAAGGATATTATTGTATCTATAAATTTTAATGCTATATTATGGAATATCTTGATGAAAATGAGTATTTCACCATGTTTATTTCATGTAACTAACTACAGATATGATTATTGTTATTTTCCTATTAGGTAAGAATTTTTACAGTGTTCAGTATATGTTACTTTAATGCCATATTATTAAATGACGCAGAATACCCCCTCATGTCCCTCGACTTCATGTTTTTCTTTAGCATGATAAATGAATTTAGGATCAGACGGTAGATGGTGCTATTATTTCAAAGACTGTACAGTCCCAAAGACTTCCAGAGTTTTTTAAAACTACAGAAATAAGTGAGGGAAGTGTGAAAACTTGACATAATTTTCTGGGTTGCAAAGCTTATGGAGGGGGAAGCTATTTTTATGAAGTGACCTGTTCCGTCTCTTTTGGGGGTAAAATAACAATCAAAACCTCCCTTTGTAATTAATAAGTTCTGTCTCTCTGGAAAAAAAAAACCAAAACAACAACTATACCCACATTTAATTTTCTCCTTTGAAACAGAAACAGACACAGATGCTGTTGCTCATACTGACTGCTGTTGCAGACAGAAAGCAATTCGCAAGAGCTCAGCAATGCAGAAGACATTAAAATGTAAAACACATGAATGTGAAGCTTCCTTAAAAATACTGAAAAAAAAGATTTTTCTAATATAAAGCAATTTATATGTAAAACATCTGTAATCACAAAAGCACCTTAAATACAATATTCAAATGCAAGCAATAAAACCCTGTATCTGACAATGGTAAATCAACATATTAAAAGCTTGCCTCTACTGGAGGCAGATGCTCTTTGAAAGAGAACTGGTAACAGATGCATACCATCGAGGGGGCTCAAACAGGGGTGACACAAGCTAGGGCTGACTGGAGCCAAAGCTCCACTGTTGGATCATGAAACCTGCCGCTAAAGCACAATTGCTGTCGAGGTTCCCGAAGAGCAGCACTCCAAGTTGTCTCTTTAAAACCACAGTACTCGAAGATAATGGCTGTTGGTGGGAACTCTTTACCTGTCTCTTAGGTTATTCTCATTTTTCATGCCTAAACAACACATACGGCGATGGGCTTTCTTAAGGGTGATCAACATTCTCTGCATAAATTTGCAACTCACAGCACCTAAACGTAAGGAAAAATTTAAACCAAACCACTGGTGACATTGTAAAAGTAACAGCAAACACTGGCATTGGAAACATGTGAATAATTAACAGCATCATTTTAAATCGCTGTGATTTTTGTATTTGAGGGCCAGCCACACTTTCAGACATGCATTTCTAAGAAATTTCAGTCTTTGAAATGGTCTCTCTTTTAACACTTAACCTCCTAACAGGATAATTTTGCGTTAGAAATGTTCTTAAATCGCTGACGAACTGTTCTGCTTCTGGCTGTGCTCCATCGACATTGCTAGTGTCTCAGGTCCCTTGTCTGTCCCCTAATTTTGACTGTTACATAGAATTGCATGAATAATGTCAAAAATAAGTAGTATGTAACTGTTAGTAGATTCTTTGAAAACAGTTGTTAGAACTGATTTTATTTCACATTGAATATATTTTTACCGTTATTACCTATATGTGGAAGTTTTAAAGCATGGGTCCCTATGACTATGATTACATTTAGTTTTAAGTCCTAGCTCTAGAAAGCATATTTCTCCCTCTAAATTTTCCTCAGGGACCTAAGCTTTCTCCCAATAACCAACAATCCCCAGGAGGTAGCAGAAGACTATTGTCAGCCCAGGCCTGACTGATAATCAGAGGGCCCAGACCTCTGGCAGGCTAAAGATAACATCTTGACCTAAATTATGTCTCAGCTCCTGAGCCCTAAAGGTAGAATGACCTCCTGGCTACTTTCCCATGAAACCAGACAGAGGGAAACTGGAACAGACCTCAGAACTGTCCTCAGGGTCTGAGGAATGATTTATTACTCTTACCTCACCTCTGACCAATCAGCTCCCAACACAACCTTGAACCCCGTAACCCATTGTGTCTTATGGTTTTGCCCTGTATAATAGGTGACATACACTCTATCAGGCAGTTGAGCTTTTAAGACATTAGCTCCCACTTCTCTAGATTGGCCAATTCAATATTAAACTATTTTTCTTTCTCTATTGCAAACTTCTGCTCATGCATTTCTTCGGGCCAGTGCACGCAAGCAGCCAGGCGCAAATTTTGGGGTCCCGGTAAGACTATCATTGAAACTTGATGTCTATGCCCTTTTCTCTTGAACCTGGGGAATTGCTTTGATATAATGCAGAAGAAATTATCTTCATGACCTTGACTTCAAGACAAGATCATAAGGAGCCTCGAATCTTCGCTTTCGTCTCTCGGAATGCTCACTGCCTACTGCGGGACCTGCGTGCGTCAGACCTCACATTCTGAGAAGTCCAAACTGCATGAAGAGGTCGTGCCTTCCTTAGGTGCCCTGGTTTGCAATTCCAGCTACGGCGAGCCTTTCAGCCATCTTATTCCAGGTGCTAGAGTGAGTAAAAAACCTCCCAAAAATCCCAGTTCCCAGATGTTGAATCACCTTGTTAAACAAAAAACTTTCGCAGCTCATAGTTTGGGGTTTTTTTGTCTGTTTGTTTTTTGTTTTGTTTTTGTTTTGAAGAAAGGACTTATTGAGTTGTATAGTAGCCAAAAAAAAAGACCAGGTGCTGGGGCATAAAGTCTGAACCATCAGTAGGAGGGTTAGGTCGAAAAGGCAACACGTCCACCATCCCGGGGTTGACCAGCACCGTTATTCATAGTGGTTTGCGGGAGAAAAATAAAGATAGAAGTTGTTTTGAAAGAATTTCCATTGGCTACAGAGAAGTGAGGCAGGTGGGAAAAGGTGAGTGAGGCAATTTTATTATAGGTACAGTCTGTTAGGAAGAAATATTTACTATTTTTGATTGGAGTGGGCAACAGTCTTGAAACTTCATGCATAGGCAGCATATGGTGTTTTCCATAGAAGTTGATGAAAAACTCCAATATGCATCCAGTAATATGAGCTGTCTTTTGTTACTTGGCCCATAGCTATTAACTGGTTCACTACTATTGTCTCTTTTTCTCACTCATAGTCTCACTGTAATTTAATGTAGAACATCTCAGAACTCTTTTTTTTTGTTGCTGTTTTTTTTCCCTCATTACCATTTAGTTCCTTTATGCCCCCGCCCCCGCAATCACCATACTGTTGTCCATGTCCATGAGTCCTTTTTCCTTTACGGTTATTTTACATATCAACAAGGCTAACCAGGAAAGTTTGTATAATTTAAACCCAGGAAGTAGCTGGGAGGCAGCTCCCCCAGTTACAGGGCCTGGGTGAGGGGGGATGTAGGTAGGACATACACCGGGGAACAATGCAAAGACCATGCAGGAAGGAAAGAGGTGAAAGGACTCTCCCTAGTGGACCAGGAGAACGTGCCACGTGGGTTTGTATTAAGAACTGGAAATCGCAGCGACGCAGCTGATGGTGCTGGGAGCCGTGAGACGCCTGCCTAGCCGAGCTCCGGACTTCTGTTCTTTTTTTCCTGAAGGTCGGTACCCCTGACTGGTCTGACAGGGCAAAGTGGGGAAAGGCAGGACTGTGTGCGTTGGTGGGTGTTTTAAAAGGATTTTGAGATTTAACGGCGACATTTATCCATTACCCAAGATCTGTATAATTTTTGAAAAAATAGTTCTTTCCCTTTTCACCAAACTCTGCCACTGAGAGCCATAATTTCTAAGGGTGGTAGGCAAAGAACCTAGAACTGAGGGACCTCAGGGAAAGCGGGGTACGCTGTTTCGGTAATGGTGTCTGGGTTTCCACCCCCAAACGGGTCCACATTCAGCTGCCGCAGTTACAGCGCGTGTGCACGAGAGCTGGGAGATGGTTCACTCCAGGCCGCGGGGAGCAATGCGAAGACCCTGTGGGCAGGAAAGGGAAGAAAGGACTCTTGCTAGTGGGCCATCAGATGGTGCCACATGGTTTTGGATTAAGAACTGGAGACCACAGCGACACAGCTGATGGTGTTGGGAACGGGAAGAGGCCTGTCTAGCCAAGCCCCCCGCCGGGGTTCCTGTTCTTTTTCTTCTGAAGGACGATACCCCTGACTGGGACAAAGGGGGTAAAGGCAGCACTGTGTGACAGTGGGTATCTCAAAGGGATTTTGAGATTTAATGGTGACATTCAGCCATTACTCAAAACCTGTATAACTTTTGAATATCTAGTTCCTTTTCCACCAAAGTCTGCATTGAGAGCCATAATTTCTAAGGGCAGTGGGCAAAGAACCTAGAACAGAGGGACCCCTAGGAAAGGCCCCCCCACCCCCGACCAAACGGGTCCACATTCAGTAAGAAAATTATATAGTATTTGTCTTTCTCTGACTGGCTTATTTCAGAGCTTTTATCTTGTCAACCCCAGACATTCCAGCTGAGGCCTTACTGCGCCCTTTCGAAATTCATCTACATGACCTGTAGAATCTTGAAACATAAGTTGTGGGTTGGTTTGGTACTCAGAAATTGACAATAGAACACTGGAGTTGGGTTATAAATTGCAATCACTTTGTCAGTAGTAAACTGTCAAGATATTCAAGTGAGTATGTTTAGTTTTAGACAGTTTTCGTATTCCTGGTCTCCTAACTGGTTTTCTTACCTTGACGCCCTCTGTGCCCCTAGTTACACAACTGATCATATGTATATATCTCCCTGAAATGTCCCCCAGTCTTTAGATGGATATTTACTGAACTTCATACTCTTTCACCTATATATACACACTTATTTCCAATGAATTACAAATTGTTTACTACATCCTGTGAACTTTATGAGATGAGAACTAGAATCTCTGGGGTCATTTTTAAACCATGTGTCTAGTCTGTGAAGTCCACCTCAAACCAAGCACCCCATGGAGAATCACTGCTTTAGCTTTCAGTGTTTTAATGGGTTTATGTCTAAACTTAAACTATAATGAAAGGCATGGGTGCAATTAAAAGCCCCTAAACATTAATGTTACAGTCATTGTTTCTTAATATCTTTTTTTTTTTTTTTGGTACTATCTAGGATACTATACTCTGGTGCTTTCTCTTAGTTTATTAGAGTGAAATTCTTTTTCCATAAAGTAGAACTTACATTCCCTCTCCCTAGGTGGTTTTTTAGGATGAAGAGATGATTTTCTCAGATGTATATCGACCACTCACTAAATGCCAGCCATTTTGCTTAGCTCCTTACATTCAATAACAGTTATCAATCCATTTTCTCAAATTCATTCTATACAAATCATTTGGCAATTCCGCATCTTACCCTTCTGTATTGTTTATCATTTTATCATTATTGTTTCTTTGAATGCTTAGTATAAAGGACAAGGGTTTTGTTTCTTTTATTTCCCTTGGTGTTTCTGAGATATTTTTTAATAGGAAACTGAACATAATAGGTGACAAATAACAATTTATAAATAACAGTACAGGTAAAAATTACTCATTGTTAGTATCAAATTAGTATTCTCAATAGCTTCAAACATTGACTTTTTTCCTTATATCAGTCAGGTGCTGAAATGCTGTAATGAGATTAAATTTTGTTAGTACTTTTATAATTCCAGTGATACCATTCCAAGCACAATCTATTCTCAGGTGGCTGTTTTTACATGACAAATTAGATATACTATTTTTTAAAAGAGACATAAGAACATTACACATTTCTTGACTTTTACTGAATTTAATGGATTTCTACAGTACTTTGTTGTTTCAACCTAATTAACCCCTACTTTATATCAAGTACTGATGATATATGCTTTAAACATAAAATCATCTCTTCCACATTAGGTTTCATAAAATGTCTAATAAACATTCATATTCATTGTGTGTTTCAGAAACCTATAAAGGAGTTGAATAAGAAGTCATAAACCTATTGTTAGCAAGATTTTCACCCAATTTTCCTGTTCAAGGTGCATTAAAACTTGCTAAAGTTCATTAATTTCAGATAAAAGCATCTGCCTTTCAAACAATAGTGTACTTACTGTTTTATTTTATTTTTTAAGTATATTTTATTGATTGTGCCCTTACAGTCATCCCATTTTTTTCTCCTCTTTATTCCCATCTGCCCTGCACCCCTTTGCACACCAGCATCCCCCCACTCCACACTTAGTTCATGTCCATGGGTTATACATATGAGTTCTTTGGCATCTCCATTTCCTGTACTATTCTTAACCTCCCCCTGTCTATTTTGTATCTACCATTTATTCTTCTTATTCCCTGTACCTTTTCCTCTATTCTCCCCTCTCCCCCTCCCCACTGATAACCCTCCATGTGATCTCCATTTCTATGATTCTGTTCCTATTCTATCAGTTTGTTTAGATTGTTTTTGTTTTTGTTTTTAGGTTCAGTTGTTGATAATTGTGAGTTTGTTGTCATTTTACTGTTCATAGTTTTGATCTCCTTCTTTTTCTTAGATGAGTCCCTTTAACATTTCATAAAATAAGGAGTTGGTGATGATGAACTCCTTTAACTTTACCTTATCTGGGAAGCACTTTATCTGTCCTTCCATTCTAAATGATAGCTTTGCCAGATAGAGTCATGTTGGATGTAGGTCCTTGCCTTTCATGACTCTGAACACTTCTTGCCAGCCCCTTCTTGCCTATAAGATTTCTTTTGAGAAATCACCTAGTATCTAATGGGAACTCCTCTGTAGGTAACTGTCTCCTTTTCTCTTGCTGCTTTTAAGATTCTCTTCTTATCTTTAACCTTGGGTAATGTAATTATGATGTGCCTTGGTGTGTGCTTCCTTGGGTTCAACTTCTTTGGGACTCTCTGAGCTTCCTGGACTTCCTGGAAGTCTATTTCCTTTACCAGATTAGGGAAGTTCTCCATTATTTTTCAAATAAGTTTTCAATGTCTTGCTCTACCTCTTCTCCTTCTGGTACCCCTATGATTCGGATGTTGGAATGTTTAAAGTTGTCCCAGAGGTTCCTCAGCCTCTCCTCATTTTTTGAATTCTTGCTTCTTCATTCTGTTCTAGTTGAATGTTTATTTCTTCCTCCTGTTCCAGATCGTTTATTTGAGTCCCGGTTTTCTTCCCTTCCCTGTTGGTTCCCTGTGTGTTTTTCCTTATTTCACTTTGCATAGACTGCACTTTTTCCTCTATTTTGTGACCATACCGAGCCATTTCTGTGAGCACCCAGATTACCAGTGTTTTGAACCCTGCATCTGATAGGTTGTCTATCTCTTCATCACTTAGTTGTGCTTTTGGAGCTTTGATCTGTTCTTTCGTTTGGGCCTGGCACAATATATTTTTTGTCACTGGCACACCTGTTACATTGTAAGAGGCGGAGCCTTAGGTATTTGCCAGGGTGGGGCTACCCACATGCTGCTTTGTGGTGCTATGTGTGGGGGAGGGGTCTGAGAGGGAATAATGCCGCTTAGTTGGCTTTCAGAGGCTTTCAGTCACTACCCCTGCAACCCACAAGCAAATTAAGCCCTTTTGGTGCTGGATGGGTTTGTGTATGTTCTAAGACCCTGAGGGCTTCTCCAGTGAACTCTCCTGTGAGGCCGGGAATTTCTCCCGCTCCCACAACCCCCACAGATTTTTACAGCCAGAGGCTTTGAGGCTTCAGTTTCCCATGCTGGAACCCTGGGTTGCGTGGTCTGTCTCGCTCCTCTGTTGTTCCTCCCAGTTTATCCAAACTCAAATGAGGGATTGCCAACTGCTGTCTGGCCTACCTGGTCCTCTAGTCGCTGCCTTGCCGTGTCCCCTCTGCCCCTGCTTCACGTCTCCATCTCTGCCCCTCCTACCAGTCTGGATGAATGTTTCTTCTTTAACTCCTTGGTTGTTGGACTTCCATACAGTTAGATTTTCTGGCAGTTCCCATTGTTTTTTGTTTTTAAATTTGTTGTCGTCTTTCTTTTGGTTGTGTGAGGAGGCAAAATGTATCTACGTACACCTCTATCTTGGCTGAAAGTCTCTAGTACACTATTTTAATATTTGAATTTCCCCCAGTCTTTCCCCTTTCTCATATATTTATTCTTATTACATCCAATACCACTAATATAGATGCAAAAATATGCTTTCCATATATCTATATGTTACCAGTTCAATGAAATATTTTCTTATGCCATTAGAGCAGCCTCATAAATTTCATGAAGACAAAAGGCAAATATCTTTTTGGTTACTGATTTAGGTTTAGACAAACTTTTATTTAAAAAAAATCTTTGTTGCATCTCTAAAAGATTAAATTCTGCACTGGACAATTAAGGAGATTGACTTATTCAGATGGTGGCAATATGGAAAAAAATCATTAATGGGAAATATCTCAAAAGAGACAGACAGGAGGCAAGAGATGGGGAGAGTGAGAGAGAGAGAGACGCCTGGGGTTTTGCAAAGGCAGATAAACAAGTGAGCTTTCTGTTAATGTTATGGGAGTGAAGAAGATGGATGGAGATGAGCCATTGAAGAAGGGTAATAGTGGGTTTTATCTGGGGATAAAAAGAGCTGGTGGTCCTTTGTTGTTAGTCTTTAATTGGCACATGAAAGAGTGGGAGCATAGAGCTCAGACAAAATTTAACGTTGTCTCAAGGAATGGGGACAGGAGGACATTAGAAGTCAGTGTACACAACTGGGAAGAAATTCTGATGACCCAGTGGTAGAAAACAAAATATATGACTCTGGGTATAAAACCATAATGATAAATTATGACTGGAAAAAGAAATAATTTTAGCTGTATAAATTAGACTATGAAGAATGCATTTCCAATTCTCTTAGCTTTATTTTCTCCACCCTCAGCCCCTAATTGGGTTTAAGATTATGGCTCCTGTAAAACGTGAGAGACCAATGAAATGGCAAATACAGCAATTGAAGAGATTGAGAAGAGAAATGTCATAGAAGGGTTCTGAAAATGTCTTTTGAAAGTAACCACATTGGAAATTGTTATTATACTTCCCATAAATGAGACTAGAACTACAAAGACAAATGGAAAATTGATTCTGGCCTTAAAGTATTAATAAAGTTTTTAATGTAATTTCCTGAAAGCATAGTCACACAGTGATTATTCCCTAAGTCTGTTTTCAACTTAAACTGAGCTTAGACATAACGGAGTGCTTTTAATGTCAGCTAACCATTGCATTACTTATAGCTACATTCTAATTAGCAAGGCTTCCAGACTACCAAGAAACAGAAGTTGCTTCACAAAAGGAGTGGGTTTGGGTCCTTTTAGAAAGCAAACGAGGAATGGAACTCAACTTCTAATACTTGCTCAGTCTCACTACGATCAGTATTCTGTGTAAAATGGGAACATGATAATTTATATGAGAAGAAAAGCTATGATAGATATGATGGAGCAAATGCTTGAGAGGGACTCTGTGTAGCCCTATAAAACACTGGGAGAGTGTCTAAGATTAACTAATAGGTGTTTCTTGCTTGATATGCCTTTTTAATTTAGCTGACTAATCTCCTTTTATAAATGCCTCATTTTTAACTATAATTTTCACATTGATTTTATCTCTCTCCCTCTCTATCAGTCTCTGTCTCTTTCTTTCCAATACATACACACACAGTTTGATTATATCTTTTAAAGACTTACTAATTTTAATTGCCTAATAGTGAAGGAGAGAAGGATAGCCAGTGAGAAAATGCCCAGTTGTGTTGATTACTGATACTTAATTTTATTTGTGATATCTATCTACTGTTTTAATAATGGAAGCACAGTATATACATCTGTAATTTATGAGGAATATAACTATGACAGAGTTAGCTCTACTGAAACTTATACTGAATTTTTGTGGTAAAGCAAAACTGAGTATATTCTATCTCAGTATATAATTACTAGCATATAACTCAGTTATAAAGTATAGAAAACAGTCTTTTTAACATATAAATTAGGTTCTATAATAAGGCAATTTTATTCTTAATCTCAAATATATCGAGACTATTATAGAAATATTTAATCACACATATATTTATTTTTAAATTTCATTTTCTGAAATTTCTACATCAGTATCTCAAAATTAATACATTTGAAAAAATAATTTATCGTAAACATGAATTGTAGTAATAGAAGGTTTCAGGTGAAGATTAACTACTCTTAAAGTGCTTTTAAAATCACAACTGTTTCATTGACAACTAATTCCTAGCTAATTTTATCATTTTGACAAGAAAAACTTTTATTGTTCAAAGAGTATTCAAGAATTTTTTTAAAAATTCATTTTCATTCAACAAAATATGCACTATGATGAGGTCAAAAGTGAGTAATTGTCAAAGAGATTTAACTGGGACTTGGAAGACAAAAATGGTATGAAAGAGAAGAGCTAAGGGAATATAACCATGAGAAAATAATATACATTCATGCGTCTCTTAGAGACAAGGGTATGTTCTGAGAAATGTTACAGGCAATTTCATCATTATACACACTCCATAGAGTACACTTATACAAATCAATATGGTCTAATCTTCTATATACTTGGACTGTATGGTATAGTCTGTTGCTCCTAGGCTATAAACCTGTACAAATGTTACCTATAGTACTCAATACTATAGGCAATTGTAACATGAAAGTAAGTATTTGTATATTTAAACATATCTAAAAATAGAAATATGCAGTAAAATACAGTATAAAAGATAAAAATGGTATACATGGGTAGAGCACTTGCCATGAATGATGTCTGCAAGGCTAGAGGTTGTTCCGGCTGAGTCAGTGAGTGAATGGTGAGTGGATGTAAAGTCCTTGGACATTACTGGACACTGCTGAGGACTTTGTAAACACTGCCCCACAGGCTTTCCTCATGGCTTCTTTCTGACCATGTCAGAAATAGAACATAAACATTGTCAATGCTGTTTCATTAACAAGGATGTGGGCTAGATCGATTGGAAATATCTAGGAGAAACTGGATGGATAGACAGAGATCACCATAACAGTGACTGTCAAGAGTGAGTGACAGGTGACCCGAGGCTCAGGAATAAGAAATCAAAATGGAGAGATAAAGGAACATAAAAGCTTGGCATGGCAGTTTGGTTTTAGCTGTTACACGTTGGAGTAGTGGTCAGATTAAAGAACTTTGTGGTATTCATTTAAAAACAGAATGTGTGGAACTGAGGACTCAGTATTTTTGTCTTCAGATTTTTTTTTTTCGTTCTATTGACCTTATCTTGCACCAAGGGCTCTCTCTGGCATTCAACTGATGGAATAGATAAAACTTTCTATGCTTAACATCATTACAATCTAAAAATATTTCCAAAGTATAAAGAGAGGCTAGTTCCACATGACCCCAGCAAGCTTTCACTCAACTGACAGTGGCACTTGATACGTGTAAAGGTAGCTTCTGTGAATCTTTTCCTTGTGTAGGATCTGAGGCCCTCAATGAAAACATTATAGGAATGTACTCTGAAGACCATCCAGCTAGATCTGGCAGTGCTGTAGCTCCCTCCGAGTAGGTAGCACTGGGGGGGCAGCTTCCTCTGTGCTCAAAGAGGTTGGTGGCTGACTGGCTGGGACGTAATCTGCACACTCGAAACCGAGGTGCTGTGAGTGAGAGAGAATCTATTGCTAACCCCCACAGATCTTGCTCCTATCAGAGAAAAAAAAAGTTTTAACTGAGTCACACACTATTTCATTTCTAACAGGAAATTCAGCTCCATTATAATCTTATGATGCCACTGTCATATGCATGGTCTGTTGTTCTCAGGGCATGACTGTTAATGAAATCGGAAAGGTGTGAAAGTGAGTGCATTTTAAGGGACAATAGTTAAAGACTTTGGTGACTGCAGTTAGGTATGTAGGGAGGGTTTTGGTGACTTGATAAGGAAAATGACAGGTCAAATAGTTTGTATTTCACCCTCTATGCATAATAATAGAAGGTAGTGTAGCCATTAGGTACAGGAAATTTTCACACAGTCTTTGTTTAGGAAGGAAAGTGAGGTGGTGATAGGAATCATAAATTTAAAATAAAAAAAGAATTAAAAGTCAATATACCAATTATGAAGTTATTATAATTGTCCTAGAAGACAGCTCAGGACTGTTGGTTCAGCAGCATGGGGAATGGATGTAAAATCCTGAAAACAAGCAGCATAATTCAGATAGAAGTGACAGAGTTTAAGAACTGAATTAGTGAGAAAAGCTGGTGGTGACTCAAAACGAAGTAAAGGCGGAAAGCAGTTTGGAAAAGGGGATAATGAGGTCACTTCTGGGCTGTGACTGTGGAGCCCACAGCGTGGTTATACTGAGATACTTTGAAGCTAGCTAAGAATCAAGCCCCGATGACATGGACTTGGGAGTCATGAACTTGAAAGTGAAAGCTGAAACTCGGAAGGTAGATGATACTTTCAAGGGCAAAGTGTTAAGCCAAAATAGACAAGGTTGATATTCAACTACTGTGTGAACTTACCTTTAGGCAATTAAAGAAAGAAACAACAAAGACGCCTTTAAAAGAATAGTCATACAAGTAGGAAAAAATAGATGAATATGGATATTAAGAAAGAAAGGGATAAGGTGGTATTCAATAATTTTAAGAATTAAAGTCATAAATATATCAATTAGAAGGCCATTAATTATCTTTAACAGGGCATTACGTGTTGAGTGGAACTGTGGGAAAGGAGATTGTGTGGTGTGGCTGGGTGTATCGTGAAGCCATGGTGAAATAGATAGTCCTGTTTTGAGATACTGGCAGTAAAGGTGAACACAGTTTAGAAGTGAAGTAGAATGAGGAAAAGACTATTTTAGTACAGAGGTTAGATTCCAAAAGCTTTTGCATCTTAGGCCAAAGATGAAAGAGCTTATGGAAGATAAAGTGAAGAAAAAAAAAAAAACCCGTAGAAAAACATCAAGAAAAATACAAGTTCCATCTATAAGTCAAGGATATTAATACCTATTTCTGGGGCAATCGTGAGGCTTGGTGATTAATATCTAGCTTCATGAATAGTATGCAACTAATAAATGGAAAATATTATTCTTATCATTAATATGAAAAAGGATATAATTCATCTACATGCCATTAGGTGACAAAGAAGTTCATATAAATGAATTTCACATTCATGTAAATGAATTTCAAGAGAAGCTTTGCTCCTAAAATGCTAAATTTTTAGCTACTTTCTAAAATATGTATCATATAACTTCCCCTTCCTTGAGAATATAAAAATGACATTTTATCATTTCTCAGGATTCAGTGTCATTTTTGAAACCATCAATGACATATAATGGTGTTCTACTATAATGGGAATACTTGTTTCCAGATGGTCCCAGTAAAGTGCAGGTCTCAGAAAAGTGAGATGAGCAAGAAACACATCATCAGAGAGATGAGCAAGTGCCAATGAAGCTATTATTTCTTGTGGAGGCAGAACTACTGAGTTGAATAAACACAGAGTCCTGGGTTCAGGTTTACATGCAATATTTACTGGCTTCATGTAGGTTTCCTCCTCTATTTTACTAACCTCACAGGATCAGCTTAAACCAGTAGTTGAAAATCTACTTGATTAACTGAAATGACTTATGCAAATGCAGGGGAATGTAGCATTTGAGTTTTCAAAAAATTCAGAATAAAGGCAAAGAGGCAAGCATGATTTAAAGGGTTCCTCTCCCTACCGTGTTTATATGTACCTTTTCCAGATATTTTGAGGGGATTCAACTTGGTTGCTTTTTTTTTCTATTTTCCCATTTTTTCCCCCTGTATATCCTCTCCACCCTGCACCCCATTTCATCATCCCCACACCTCTTAGTCCATGTCCATGGGCTTCACACACCAGTTCTTTGGCTTCTTAATTTCCCACACTGCTCCCAGCCTCCCCCTGACCGCTTTGTTTTTTGTTTGTTTTTGTCAACATTTTCCTGCTACCACTTTCCCCAGCCCCACCCTCAATCCTTCCCCCATTTTACTTTGTCAATGGGTCCTTTATGCATGTTCCTTGATGACCCTTCCCCCCCTCCTTTGTCATGTCATCACCCTCCCTCTTCCCCTCTTATTACTGTCAGTTTGTTTTTTATTTCAATGTTGCTGATTATATTTTGCTTGCTTGTTTATTTTGTTGATTAGGTTCCACTAATAGGTGAGACTATATGGTATCTGTCTTTCACCACCTACCTTATTTCACTTAGCATAATGCTCTCCAGTTCCATCCATGCTGTTGTGAAGGGTAGTAGCTCCTTCGTCCTTTCTACTGTGTAGTATTCCATTGTGTAAATGTACCACAGTTTTTTGATCCATTTATTTACTCTTGGGCACTTAGGTTGCTTCCAGTTCTTGGCTATTGTAAATTGTGCTACTATGAGCATAGGTGTGCATAGGTTCTTTTGAATTGGTGTTTCAGGATTCTTAGGGTATAATCCCAGCAGTGGAATTGCTGGGTCAAAAGGCAGATCCATTTTCAGTTTTTGAGGAAATTCCAAACTGTTTTCCACAGTGGCTGCACCAGTCTGCATTCCCACCAACAGTGCTCTAGGGTTCCCTTTTCTCTACATCCTTACCAGCACTTGCTGTTGATTTGTTTATGATGGCCGTTCTGACTAGTATGAAGTGGTATCTCATTGTGGTTTTAATTTGCATCCCTCTGATGGCTAGTGATGCTGAGCACCCTTTCATGTGCCTCTGGGCTCAACTTGGTTTTTAAATGATCATTCTAATGGAGAAGTCCCATGTAGAATTTTAGCTCTGAAAAGCAAATGACACACAGTAGAGAAAGAGAAAGTATGAGTATCCCCAATAGAGTACTTCTGTTGATGCAATTGTTTTATAGGGTGCTCTTTCCTGAGCAACTGAATTGGCTTCCTGCTCAACCCAAGAATTTGCCACTGTGCCCTTTATTATCTATTTATTGCATTCTGTGGCTTGCCCTTCCTCTCCCCCTGTCCCCATGAAAAGCTAGAACAAGCCTATTTGATTACATCTGGGTGTGGTCTAATAAAGTGGCCTTCGAACTGTTCCTCAGCATTAGAGGATTCTGCAACAGAGATTCAGGGGCATGTGATTAGTATGAAAGATTGTAAGAAAGTATCCAAGTAATTGTCCAAGAAGGCAGAGCCACCAGAGCCTTGCCCTTACTTTAATAAGAGTAATTCCACTGGTGTCTGTTGAAATATCATGAAAATGTGGGGGGTGGAGAGGGAGAGAAGACAGAGAGAGAGAGAGAGAGAGAGAGAAAGAGAGAGAGAGAGAGAGAGAGAGAGAAGGTGGGGGGAAGTGGGGAAAATAATTGAGAAGAGTTAAAATATGGTGTCAAACAGGAGATGCTGCAAGTCGGCATGTGTAAAAAACACAGAAACATTTTTAACAGAATGTGATTGAAGGAATTTATGTTAAATGACTTCAGTTAATGATTTGGGGAGACAACAATGGTAGAAATCAGATTGGGGCTAAGCAGGTGTGGGAAATGTTTGGAATTTGCGATAGGAAAAATGAAATGGCATTTAATTTGAGATAAATGCTAGAATTGGCTAACAACAAGGCTGCCCACCGAGGCCATTTATTACACAAATCATTATCATTCTATAATTTTCCCCTCATTTCATTCTGTAAGTAAATAGCAGGAAGAAACAATCTCATTTGAAAGGTGCAAATTGGCAATATAAATACTAATCAATTTTAGTTCACAATCTCTATTAATATTTGGATTTTAAGTTGAATAATAATGGAAAAAATGAGTAAGCTGATTCCAAGCTATACTAAGTTGTATAAAATGTTCATGGTCTCTGTTATGTTATTGGACCCAGTAAAATAATGACAATAATTTAGACAACATCTTTGATATTTAAGAGTGAAATATACAGACCCTTTATCTAATTGCCCATGTCCTCATATGTCATTAAAAAAAAGAGTTTTATACCGTTAATATTTAAAGTAACTAAGATCTGGCAGTGTAGCTGAACCACAGTTCATTTTACAGTATTCAGTTTTGGATCTTGATTTGGACCTTGCGTGCATGAGAGGCACAAAGTGAAGGGGTGCAAAGCACCGGTCTGGAGATCAGTCCCGTGAGGCCGAGTCCTAGCTTAATCACTTCCTAGTGGCATGCCTATGGGCTGGTTACTAAAACACTCTCAATTTTATCTGACGTATGGAGAATTTAAAGGTACCAAATTCATAAGAAGTTGTGAACATTAATGAAAAGCTCTATGCAATGAGTAATTCATGGCCCACAATAAGCACTAAATAAGAGTTGACGATTATTGGCAATGTTATTAATCCTTTAAACAGTGGGGTTATGCTCATCATCATCATTGATATCATCATCATACTTTTAACTTCAACAATTCTCTTGAGATCTGTTATTTTCAACTCCTCTAATTTTATCTCCCATTAAAAAAAATACTACCAGCATGTAAATTTCAAAGGAAGGCATTTTTGCTTGATTTTGCTCACTGCTCTGAAGCTACAACTTAAAATAGTAGCAAGTACATCATAGGCTCAGAATATATGTTTCTGAATTAATTTGTACAATTTTAGTGCTTCATAATGAAAGAGCACAGTTGGACCAACATCCTTCTCCCTCCTTTTATGTCTGTCCTTTTGTTAACAGAGACAGAAAAAAGTTTGTTATTTACAATTACAGGTAGTAAAATGATGGGATTATCTTGTTAAATAAAATGAATCCTTGTGCTAACAAAGAAAGTAAAAATGAGGAGCCTAGATAGAAATACTGTATAAATTGTCTGAATATACTAATGAAGTAGTTTGCTGGGACACATCTTATTAATATAGAACATGTTACTTTGCCACCAAGAGACTAGAGAGGTCGTATGTATAAATAAGAAGATGTGGAAGTAATTCTAAAGGAGAAAAACAAATTACTGGAGTTTTTCTGTTATCATCATTATTTTTTAATTACCAAAGGAACCATTCTGCACTTGATTTTCATTTATGTTAATACCAAGTAAAAAAAATGTTTTTAATCTTAACGAATACAGCACTATTTCTCCTCTATTCCCCAAAAGAAATACTTACCATAGTAGGAATCACTCAGAAGAAAAATAAAAAGACATGGTGCAAAATTTCAGTGATGTAAATTGATGCATAGTAAGATAATTATATTTTGGCTATATAAAATTTCATTACTATTTGAGGTAAAAAATACACTTCTCTTGTTCAAAATTTGAGTAATAGGATTCTGTATAGTTTTGTCTTTGCTATGTTTCTCTCACTGGGGAAAAAACAGATTTAACTACAGTTGGCTGGAAAAATAGCTTTCAAGAGGTTTGTTTTTTTTCCTCCCTTCTCCTTCTTCTTCCCCAGCACATCAAAATTCATCTAGATGACAGGCATAAGATGTTATCATGATACAGGTTATTGCATTGCCTTCAGCTACTGGAATTTTTTTTTCTTTTCCCCTTGGATTGTCTAAGAAACAAAGAGCAAAGTAATCATTTAACTGGAGAAAGTTCACTGGAGGAAGGTGAACTTACACAGAAGGATCAATATTGCAGGTGGCATAGAAACTCAGCCATGTAAATCAAATCAGCCCTACGACAGCTTTAGGTATACTTTCAAAAAGGGTTCTATACTTGACAGATACTCCTCTTCCTCCTTGATGTGCCTATTACCTTAAGTCATCATTACTTAAATACTGTCCCCAAATCGATCATTTCCTTGAGGCGTTCTCAGCAGAAATCTGAGCATTCTCTAGAGAAGGGAAGAGAAAATCTGCAAGAACTGAAATAAAACAAGCTATTTGGTAATCAGCTTGAATAATCAAACAAGCTGACTCATGCAAGGATGATGACAAAACTCTAGGGAGAAATTCATCTGCACCCCATCAACTAGCCTCAAGGTATATAAAGACTTCTAATTGTGGAGTGTGAAACTAGAAATGGTTTCTATCCGCAGAGAAATTGCCCTTGGCAACTTGATAAGAGAATAAAGGTGAGATATAAATAAGTAAAGGCTTGTGGAATAAGTTCAAAGAATTTCCTAATTCTCACTACCCTTGGGCAGGGGTTCATCAATCATAGGTGGGCTTTTGGTAGGAAGGAAACCACTTTGC
The DNA here is from genome assembly GCA_004026545.1 of Mormoops blainvillei. Classification (NCBI taxonomy): domain Eukaryota; kingdom Metazoa; phylum Chordata; class Mammalia; order Chiroptera; family Mormoopidae; genus Mormoops; species Mormoops blainvillei. The sequence goes on from PVJD01002919.1 coordinate 44,494, forward strand.
CCCTAAGCACTAGCTCAAAGAAACTATCCTCTGCTCCCCACTATTTCTTTAGTGGCCCTTTCTCTAAGGCAGTGGTTCTAACCCTGGAGGCACATTAGAATCTTTTAAGAAGCTTAAAAAATTACCAGTGTCCTGATCTCAACCTCTCAGACCCCGATGTAATTGGTTTGGACAGAATCGTTGGTTCTTTCCTAGAGCGTGCTGGACGATGTTGCTGTGTAGCGTGCGATGACAAGCGTTGGCCTCAGTACTGGCACCTTTTGCTCCCCCTACTTGTCACCTAGAAGAAGATCAAGGATATGTGTTTAACCATTTTATTACCATGTTATATGTGATATGATAGCTTTCACATCTGTCCATGATCTGTCATGCAGACTTATCAAGTTTACCATACCCAAGACACTCCTATCTACTGCTTCTGGTCCATTCCTCTCCTGTTTCCACCATCTCCTTCCCATGGTGACTTCATGCTGTGCTTTCACTTCTGTGGTTCCTCCGGCGGGATTTGCTCTGTTGACCATGACCCATCCCCTCAATAACATGCAGCGTTTCCATCTGTCTTTTTTTTTTTTTCTTCCTACATGAAAGCTTGTAAACTGCCCAGGTGATTATACTTTGAGGCCTCAGACTTTTGATATAACAAGGCATGGTTTGGTTCAACAGTTCTTCAAATAGTAATTTATTGCAATGAAGTGAGAATTTCAAGCAACTTAGTAAGTCATGAAGAGATAAATTTTAGCATAGTGTAACATTTCCCAAGACTGGCTCTCCAGAAATCCAGCTCCCAAATGATTCTAGAGAGAGAAAAAAAATATTGTGATGAAATAAACTTGTTAAAGGCTGCATGGTACACATCCCTGGTTTGAAGAATATATGTATATACTAACACAGTAAAATCACTACTCTTTTCTTAAGTAAATAGACTAGCTTTTATTTTGTTTTGTATAACTTGTGGTCTCCCCATGAAACTCCTATTACCTGTGTCCATCAGTGAAATCTCCATTTCTTTAGGGGGATCCATCTGGAAGAGCTGAGAGTAGACCCAGCTTACCCAGAGCTCACACGTGGAAGAGCAACAATGGCAAAGAAGGGGGATAATGGAGGGAAGCTGACATTTGGTGAATAATGGTTAGGTTATTATATTGTCCTATGTCATCTCATAATTTGTATCTATGGTATTTCATATATGTATAAATGAAAGGATATGAGAACAGAGTGGAGCCAAAGTAGGTGTACAGCTGTGAGTATGGAAAACACAGTTTATTCTTGCATTATTATTTATTAATGATTGCGTTATTTGTAAACGAACAATTGTAAATGTACTTTTGCCCCATTCTGTATTTGTTAAAAATCTCACTGCGTCAGACTCTCATTTAATTAATTATAATCTGACTAAATAGAAAGAGAAACTTAGACTCAGAGAAAATAGGACACAAATCCAAGATAACACAGCTGAAACATCAGGAACCTGGAAATCAAAATCCCATCCAATTCCAAACCTATTTCTGAACTACTATGCCAGACCCCCTCCTGTGATGCTACGGTAGAAAGCCAGGGGAAGTGGAAGACCATCTCATCTAATCACATAGCACTTTGAATCACTTTCCTTATCACTATAAGCAGTGTATCTTATTTTAAATATTAATATAGTTTTATTCTCATTTATAACCAGAGGCAGATTATTGGTGATAGCAAATATATTTTAAATAAGTAAGGCAATTCTGCAATGCTTGTTACAGGTAGGCATTAAAGTTAATTCTAAGCTATTAAACAGGCTATGAAAAAAGGGAAATAAAATCCATTGCATGATCCATAACGTCCAAGATATAAAACCAAATAAGTGAATTAACACAATCGAACGTTTTTTGGCACTGAAGTAAAAGATTTTTGTTTTCTAAGGATACTCATAATTAGTGCTATGAACAATGTCCTCACAGTAGATATTCTATGTTTCTCTGAGTTATATCTTAATGTAGTTTCAATGTAGGTCAAGGGTAATATACCTGGATCAGTAATGGCTGCCCTTTCTGGCAGTATGCTGGTGGTAGTGTGGTGGGAGGGATGGTGCAAAAGCGTTGCCAATCCAGGTACACAATTCTTTGTTGGTCTCAGCTAAATTCGAGGACAGGTGATTTTAGAAGATCTAAGATGAACTGTGATACACTGAAGAATTTCTTCATCGATATTATTCCTCTCAGTCCAGTAAAGTCTTTGATAGTTATTGAGCTGCAGTGAGTTCCAGCTTGTATTCCTGGCATATACCTGGACGATCTGTTGTCCAACAAACCAAATCTGATTGCCAAGGATATGTCTTCCTAGGTATTTCTGTGAGTTCCCTTTAAACTCTCTTCCCTCATCTACCTCTTCTGTATTATATAATGGAGAAGCAACTTTATTTTTCTTTCCCAATAATCTTTCCTGAGGAAACTAGACAGCTTTAAAATGTTAGCTGCTCAAAACTGCCATTTCAAGGTTGTTTACTGTAGTCTTCTACAGCCTTTCATTCTTGTTTGTTTTCTTGCCAAAAAGTAGAAAGGGTTTTGGTGGCAATAAGAGAGGCCATGGTACTGTCATTAATCACCTTTCTGGGACTGAGCCAAAGCCTCCTTCCACAGCAGCCTCAGGAGGGTCCTCATCTCTTCTTTGGCCACACGAGTGGTCCGACCCATAGGGTTTGAACAAAGAAAGGGCCGCTGCAATTCCTTCTGACAAATCTTTGTGACCACTTACTCTGCCTCAAGGCTACGGGTTATATCCTTGGCACAAACAGTAAGAGGAAAATCACCCTTCTTTATGAGCCCTGAAACTCATTTCCATATGTAGAATGGTTTAACTTTGCCACAGAAATTAGGAAATTATATGATTTAAAGAGCTAATCAAGAGAGATTTCCATCATATCCATGGTTAGTCTTGCAAACTTTGTCTAAAATGGCAAGTTGTGGAGATTCAAGAAACTAAAGTATTTACTTTTTACTTTCTTTACATGCTGGTCTAATTCAGCAAAGGCCTGTTACTGTGTGTGGGGTTGAGACGGGGTGGGGAGGCAGAGAGGAAGCATTAATCAGTGATATTTATGTTGCTTGTTTCCTCCTAGACGTTCCGAAATCGGCTAGCAGTTTATTATTTATTTATTTGTTTACTTTTCACAGGTGCACACATCCAGGGACAAAGCTATCTACTTTTCTGATTTCTGTTGAAAAGACAAATAAGTATTCTGGTTTTCAAAACTCTCCCATAAAATACTAAGAAGAGTTGTGGAAACTCAGGTCATTGCATGTTCGTGGAGCCTTTTCTCCCTTTAAATTCATCCCACAGTTGATCCAGAGAACATTAACTAAGAAGATGGGACAAGCTCTATCTTCAGAAAGCTTTAGTGCTTTTTATAAAATTTATTTTTCCAGAACTTTAGTGCTGCATAAGAATGAGAGGGACAGGACAGAAGGGAGGGGTGATGAAAAAGTGGTAAAAATTTGAAAAAACTTCCTGTGTGTGGTGCCCTTGTTGATGTTGACAAGATCCAGGTTGCCCTCATGTAAGTAGGTGACTGGGTTGGAGTAGAGGAAATAATCCTTTTTTTCTAAGACAGTCCAGAGATGTACTTCTTAGATCATTTGATTCAATGTTGAAGTCTCTAAGAACGACAATAATAGGATTGTATGGAAAAAAACATTTTCTGGGTAAATGAGTGAGAGGACCCAGATATAACAAAAATAAGGAGGGGGTTATACTGGCAAATTCTGATGACAAGTTGTAAAAGAAGCTAGAGTTTATGAAAATGGGAGGAGAATTTATTTGAGTTTAAAAACTAGAAGCATAAAACCCTTTAGCCTAAGCCTTGAGGTACATGCAGTGAAGTACAGGAGGGAACAAAATAAAGGAGGTAGGGCTGGAACTTCAGGAAATGGCCCTATTAATTAGAAAAAAAGGTGTTTAGAGAAGAGTTTACAGATGTGGAGAACTCTGTTGATCCCTGACCCTGAATATGTTCTAAAATTGGCCAGCCTTTGTTTTACAGGGACATACAGCCACAGGATACAGTAAAATGGGTTTAGAGAGGAGAGGTAAGAATAGGAGGTGGGTCCCAGTAGATTACGTTCAAGACCATATGTGAATAAGTGTTCATGTGATGACTGAACACCTAGGAATCTGGGGCTCTACATGAAGACAGGGGTGCAAGGAGAATTCGGTTATTAATAATCCTTTGGACCTCAGACAGACATTAACTTTTTATTATAAGCAAGAAGATAGAAGATTTCATTGTACCTGACATGATCTTCCAGACTGGAGGTGTTGGGAGGTGTTGGGGGACTCCCCCAAAACAGAATTTATGTATTTAAAAGTGTGTATTTATTCTTACATGTATAAACTTAAGTCACCTTCAACGTACTCTCCACGTGATGGAATACACCTACTGAGCCATTTTTTCTACTGCTCAAGACAGTTTTTGAACACATCAACTTTGATCCGTTTAGTGCTGCTGCCATTTTTTGCTTCATGTCTTCCACATCGGCAAAAATTTTCCCTCTGAGAGCTTTTTTCTCCGGTGAAACAAACAAACAAAAAATTGCTCTGGGCAAGATCTGGTGAACAGGGAACAGTGTGGGGGTGGGGGGTGGAGGGTGGTATGGGGGTCATGCCATTTTCCATCAAATACTGCTCAACACTTAGTGCAGTGTGGGCAGGTATGCTCGTAAATCACTCATCATAAAATGGACACTTTGAAAGAGTCTACAAAAAAATTCACTGAAGCAGAACACGGCTTCTCAAAACAATACCAGCTGGTACACTGATTCAGATGGGTTCCTCACTCACCTAGTGGGGGAAGCCTGTACTACAAGGGTCCCACCCTCCAGAAGATAATTCCGTTTTTTGGGTTTTTTTTTTGGTCCTCCCCACCTTGCGTAAGAAGCAACAACCTCACAGGCAATGTGGGGCCACTGCTCTGCCCAGTGACTATAGAAAAGGGTACAATTATTCTTGATAAATTTATAAGATCCACCTATTTTCAAACTGATTAATACATATTTTATAAGAACAGTATTTTGACAACCAATGATAATAATTATAACTACTATGCTTTAAGCACTTGATACATGTCGGGTATTTTGTACATAATATTTAATTAATCTTTACAATACCCACTTACCTCATTTTATCGTGCTTTTCTTTATAGTGCTTACACAAACTGAAAGTAAGGCCCTCCATCAACAATAAGAAGACTGCTTGCCAAAGGCTCAGGTGATGTTTAACACTTTTGAGCAATAAAATATTTTTTAATTAAGGCATGCCATTTCCCACTTACTTAATAGACTATGGTATATTGTAAACATAACCGTGTGCATACCATTCAGAGTGCAGACCTGGTGATTGTCCTGAAGTGTGGTGCCATCAAGAAGCTGCTCAGGTGGAAGGATAACCTCTTTGCCTCCTTTGTCTGTGCAGGCAAGTGACCTGCCAGCACCCAGGTGCCATCCCACGCCTCATCCTGGCCCCACCTCCCACCTGAGTTTTCTAATTGTAAATCACTTGTAAATAAAGAGGTTGGTTATTTAAAAACAAACAACAGAAACCACAACCAACTAACCAAACAAACAGAAAACATACATTTTATATGCACTGGAAAACCAAAAAATTTATGTGACTCTCTTGATTGTGATATTCGCTTTATTGTGGTGGTTTGTAACTGAACCTGCAATATCTCGAAGGCATGGCTGTACTGTAATCTTAATTTTCAGTGGGGTGACTGTAAATCCCTGAGGTCAAGGTCATCAGCAACTGAAACATGACAAATCTAGGAATCTAGTCCAGGGTTTTCCAGCTTTGGAACAAATGATCTTTCCAGCCTTTCAAATTGATTCCTATTATGGCTGAAATCAATTTCTAATGAAATCTATTTGTCATTTTACTCGGGTAGTTCTGTGTCCTCCCTGAACCAGCAGTATTGTCATCACCTATGAACTTGTTAGAAAGTCAAATTCCATATTTCCCCAGACCTACTGACTCAGAGAATCTCAAAGTGGAACTCAGAAGTATGCATTTAACAAGCCCTTTGGTTATGATGCATGCTAAATTTTGAGAACGACTGCTTAGTCATAAATCCTTTTCTAAAAAAAATTGTATTTACTTATTTTTAGAGAGAGGGGAAGGGAGGCAGAAAGAGAGAGAGAGAAACCTCAGTGTGTGGTTACCTCTCACATGCCCCCTACTGGGGACCAGGCCAGCAACCCAGGCGTGTGCCCAGACCAGGAATCAAACCAGCAACCCTTTGGTTCGCAGGCTGGCACTCAATCCATTAAGCCACACCGGCCAGGGCTGCTTAGTCATAAATCTTTGTGGAATGAACAGGACGTACAAATAAGAGCACATCTTTGCTGTGTTGGTATAAACAGGATTCGACCAACTGGTCAACATTGTAATATCACGATTTCCCCTGCAATTCTAAATTTCAACTTTGCAGTAAAATCTTGTGAGAGGTATTACTTGGGAAACAGGCCCTCAACTTTGTGTACCTGCCTGAGACACCCCAGGCCTCAAAAATCTACCCGACCTGGGGTCAGGTCTTAAAGAATCAGAGGCTGACTTCATCTTTGCTGCTCTGTCAGGTCTCTCTCATAATATTTCATCCAGTCTTTGACCTCTGTTTTCAAGTTATTTTCCTTTTATGCTTCCAAAGACATGTCTGTTTCTAGGCTTCTTTTTGCCTAAAGGAAAGGTGTATCCAAGGCTACAGTTTATTTTAGCATAGGAGCCTCAGGAATCTTAGGAGAAAAAGGTCATCACCTCATTACCTGCTATCAGATATATTGGTGTGCAGATATGAAAGTTTAGGCACTACCTTGATAAGCACTGATACCACTGGCAAACATTCTTTAGAAGATAGTAGTGAACAAATTTATTCTGTGAAATAACTTTACTGAAATAGGGTTTTAAAGGCTCTGACCAGAATGGCTAAACATTTTCAAAAACTACACTGTGCCAAGTCTAGGGTGAACGGTCAAAGAATGTGAATTAAATTAATGAATGTATGAACACTTTTCAAGAATTGGGATTTCAGACTACATTCTAAGAAAACAAGGCACAAATATAATATATCCTGTGATAGCAGGTCTATATATGGAAATGTGACCAATATTTTGAAATAGTAAACACATTAAAAAAGATAATTATTAATAAAAATGTTTCTTTTAAAATATTTTTATTAAATATATTGGGGTGACATTGGTTAATAAGATCATATAGGTTTCAAGTGTATATTTCTATGATACAAAAGTCAGGGCACATAATGCAATTTTTTCTTTTATAATTGATACCCAATAACTATTTGTTTGTTGCTAATAACAATGAAGAATACATTCTTAGGAAATATTGTTTTTATTCACAGATGGGAGTATTGAGAATTATGTTGAATTACCATATAACTATTTCTTGTTTATATCCACAAAGGTACAGATATTTCATACTTAGAGATATTTTGAAGAATAGTTAATTATTTTGATTTATCAAACATTTAATGGCATACTTTGAATGTACACATAAATAACGAAGGGAAATGTGCCTTTGGACAATGGCTTTCATCTCCACTGGGTCCCTCTAACTATTTTGGACCACAGGTGCTTCATTTGTAGAATCTCAAAATAAAAAGATAGTTCTATGCATAAGGCACCCATTGCTAATTCAGTTTGGGGGTTCTTCTGGAAAAAGTCATATGGGACTTTCGTTTTTATAGACTAAAATTTAAACTTCAGTTTTTTTAATTAAATTAAAAAACACTTATGGTATTTGTCTGCTTGTTTAGAATGTCCACAAGGCCCCAGATTGGGACATGATATCATCCTTCCTTCACACACAAAAGCCGTTTGAAGTACAGCACCTCCTGTGTGAGTGCTGGACTCTGACTTTTATCTAGAAAGGGATGTAGGGCACTATCACTATGCTGAGCATATACTTAGTAATTACTACTGTGTTAGGTATTCCCCTATGTATGACTTCATTTAATATTGCCTATAGATGCAAAGGAAATAATATATTTAGAACCACATTTTAACAGTAAATATGAAGCAAATGCTGTCTGCTTTATTATTTCTTCATAAATTTTTCACGTGGCAAAATGAACAGGATCCTTAAGAAAAAGAATTCAAAGCACTGTGCAACTACACAGTGTTATTAATTACCTGCTCTTTCATAGGCCTGGGCCCCAGGGATGCTGAAGGATGCAACCTGTATTGGAACACAAATTCTTTTCAGTTATTGGTAGCTAAATATCTCAAAAGATTGTTCTAACCCACCCCACTTTTTCAGTTTCCTAAACCTCAGCCCCAAGCCCCTCACTTTAAATGCGCACTGAAAACTAACATTCAGGAGCTAGGAGGAGTTGCTACAAAGAGTAGCAGTACTTTGAGTGACATTGATAATAACTGTTAACTTTTTAGTATTTACTATATTCCAGTCACTATCTTAAGTGCCTGTAAAAAAAAAAACCTATGTATTTTATCTCTATATCTCATTAGTTACTATATGAAATAGTAAAACTTTTAAGGCCATTTTATGAATAATAAGACAAAAAATCTCATAGAGGTAAAATAACTGGCACAAGGCATAGCTAGTAAGTGGAGGTGCTGCATACGACCTCCGGCAGCACGCCTGCAAGCGGTGCTTTGACATCTACTCCCAAGGCCCTTTAGTTATATAGCATAGGATGTTGGGCCTGGACCATTTTTAGGATATATTTTTCACCCTTAAAAAAATGAGAAAATCTTAATATTCTTCTCCTTTAATAAAGTTCTGTATTTCTAAATTACATCTGCTTTGTAATGAACAGGAAACTCACTTCATCCTGCCTCAGAAACATTCATGGAGCTGTGCACGAATTGAAAATGTGCCAGGAAATCCAATCTACAATACGTGTGCACCTCAGGGTGACTGATGTGTACTAAGACTTAACAAAAAAATCATTTTCACCATTACAGATGCAAGCATAAATTCATTGTTAGCCCTTGTCTCTTATTTCCTAAAAGAGTAGCTTGTGAATAATCTGTGTTTGCAAAGAAATGTGCATGGTATGAAAGAACGTAGGAAGGTACAGAAAAAAAGATAAACTGACAAGTGAGATTGAAAGTAATCGTGATATACAAATTTAGTTAATTGAAATGTTACTGGCTTCCAGAATTATGCTCGGAACCCAGGTGAGTGGAGCTCCCTTGATGAACCAGTAGCTAAAATTCACATAAGCAAGACCCGCACTGAGCGGGATTCCTGACTTCCTCAGTAGGGAACATGGTCTCACCTATCGCTCACCAGCTTTCTGATTTTTGAATTTCCTACTTGATTTGATGAGTTTTTAAAAATTGGAGTTCTGTTCCCTTATGTAATTGAATATTTAAGGCTCAATGGAGCCTTAACTAACCTCAGTGAGACATAGGTAATTATTGAATCCTTTCGAAATAACGGCTACTAACAATTTAACCAGGTTCTTACTACCCGCAGATTCATAACCTCTGATCTAATCAGTCGTCCAATTTTCTTCTGCTGTTTCATAATTGGCTTTTGGTAGTCTCTAATATACTTCTTCTCTTTCATTACTGACTACAAACCTTTAATCAGAATCCAGTACAATTGCTTCTTAAAATATCATCAAAGACTAATTCTTTGGAACCTGAACTTTTGTGGTCACGCAGCACTGAAAAAAATTAAGTTTACTAAAAAGTGAGATTCAGTTCAGACTAAATTTTATTGCAGCACAGGTAGGTAAATGAACACTGAATATAAATTTATAGAAAAAATGGCATATCGACCTTTTTCAAAAACAATGAGAATTTGAAAATGTGCTGCTTATTTCAAGAAAAGGGTTATTGTCAGATTTATGGTCATTCAATTACAAGGACACTGCTGCCCTGACTCTGTCAGTTAAAGCTATTCTATCATTCAAGGCACAGATAAGACAAACTTCTGGGCAAACTTCCCTGATAACATTAGTCCACAGCGATTGTTCTTCCCACTAAACTCTAGCATCACTCCCTGAATCAACACTGTTCAATAGTATTTATGGGCTTCTTTACTTTGTCTCATGTGTTCAGTATTATTTAATCAACAGAACTGTAAGATCTTCAAAGGCAAAGATCAGACCTTATTTTATTTTTCATATTTTCCCAGGTATTTAGCCAGGAAGTACTTTGCTGAAGAATTCACTGAGTCAAGTGTCGTGTTATTACTCACTTTTCTAAATCTAGAAGACTTTTAAGCAAGGAGCTATAGAGACCCAAAGAGGGAGAAGAAATTTGTTTCTTAACAGAACTGGACAAACAATTTGAATCCATTCAGATCGATGAACATTTATTACTTAAAGACTACTGCAGGCCACATTGATCTCTTCCTCCTTGGAACTTCTAAGCACTGTTTACTCTAACATTCAGCAGAATGCTCACTCATGGGCACTCTTCAATCATGAAGGAACTAACTGTTCTGGGTGTGTTTGTTTTACTTCCTTTCCATTAGGTTTTATTAGGTTGAACCAGAAGATAATTACTGACATTTAAATATTTTGACCTACGCACATTTCAGCATTGCGTGAATCTGTCTAAAATACTCTTTAAAGCAGGGCCTGTGTCATATTTTGTTATCCACTAGCCCTTTCCCTGCCTGAGAGCTTGATAGATGTTAAATACTTATTCAGTCTTTTTAAACGCAAATCAAGGTCGAACATGTCAGAAATAATACTTTGTGAAAAAATAGCTAAATAACTTAACATTTGTTATGTTATGAATACTTTATTACTTTGTGCATTCAAAAGAATATAATTTATGTATTTTTTTCATTATATCTATAACTACATATATATTATATGATAATTAGCGCTGTTTAAAATGAAACAATCAGCCACAGGTTTTGCTACTTAATCAGAATATATGAGAATCTATAATCAGTAAAAGGGTGTACCGTCTCTTGGCCAATGTGTGAAATCTAGTCACACTCACAGATGCTTGGATTCTGGGAAGTCTACCACCTGCTCCAGGCAACTTGGTGAACAAACTCCTTGGAGCATATGGTTTATTCAGTGTTTGATGATTTTCCAGAATAGGGATTCCACTCGCTGCACTAATAACCTATTTCAATGTCTAATTTCCCTGGCCATCGAGAAATGTCTTTGTATGTCAAGCATAAATGTCCTAGTATGATTTTGGTTCTTTTTTTTTCTTATTTAGTCTTCTGTAAAGCTACGTCACTATTGATCACCTGTTTCCGTCTTTCCCTTCAATGACTGGATTGTGAGAAGTTTTAAAAATTGCCATCTGGTTAACAATCGCTAAGGAACCTGCCTGCACCATCTGTGCTCGTTTAATATCTGCTTAAAAAAAAATCTAAGCTTAAGAGAAAGAAAATGTGGTAGTATTTCAAAGTGATGGAAAGAAAGTACTAAGTAGTGACTTAGGTTCAAAATACAGGCCTCCTGAAGAACTGTTATTATAATTAGTACCAACGGTGATGGACAGCCTTATTGTAGCTCTCTCTGAGAAACACCTGTGAAATATGCCCTGAAAACAGTCTGGCTACTGACTGCCAGACAGAGCCTCTAATACCTATAGCCCTCAATCAAGCAGCGTTGCCACTATTCCCTTCTCCTCCGCCAAGCCCCCTTCCCCTGACCCGGAGTGACATATCCTTAACAGACAGTTTAAAACTGCCTCTCTACGAAGACTCTTCTCTCCGCTGGCCTCCTTCAGTGTTTGTAATCAGACTTCATAATGTGTTGGCTGTAGGCTTTGTTTATTTTCTAATTGATTTGTATGATTTAATCTCCTCTCCCTTGTGATGCTGTAAAATCCTTTAGGGTAACAATACACATTAATTGATTAATAGCCTCTGACAAATTTATTCTTTTTGTTTATAATGAGAAAAACAGAAGAACTCCTGTAAAGTAAGTGAACAAGTACATACAAAAACACACAAACATCAGAAATCACTGGAGATTCAGACCCAATACTATGAAACAACAAACCAGATTTCCTCTCTGTGTACCACTGTTGGCTCCTGGTCCCCTCCGCTCGGCATTCTTGAGTCACCTATTTATCTGAACCCATTCTGGTTAGCAGGAGAGAAGCCATAATGACATCCTAGGTTGTCACCTTTATGCCACCACAAAGTTGGCAAGGTCTCACCATGACCATGTAGCTCAGTTGGTTAGAATGTCATCCTTACACACCAAGGTTGTGGGTTCGATCTCCCGTCAGGGCGCATACAAGAAGCAACCAATGGATGTATAAATAGGTGGAAAAACAAAGGATGTCTTTCTCCTTTTCTCTCTCTCCTCCCTACTTCTATCTCTTTAAAAATCAATGAAGTAAAAAACAATACAAAACTGTTGGGTATCTAACTCCTGTCTCAACCACATATTGAACAAGTTTTGGACTTTTTCACTATCTCAGGGCAGATTTCTTCAGCTGCTTGTGCTTAAACACTCATAACTCCTTGCTTTGGTTCTTTCTTTCATCCCAAACTCCATAAAGCATTCTATGTGAGAGGTACTAAAAAACAAAAACATTAGATAGAGGTCTTGGGAAACAAGGGCTCCTGACCCAAACCATGGAGATGAGCTTCATCGCTCACTCCCAGGGTGGTCTTGGGTAAGTTACTTAACATTTCTGATACTCAGTTTTCTCATCTCTGCAATGGGAATAGTAGTAATACTACATCATAGGATCGTATTAGGAGTTTAATATATCTTATGAAGTAAAAATCGTACCTGGTACTTAGCAAGTATTATGTAAATATTAGTTATTAATTTTTAGCATTATTAATTTTATTGCATTAAAATATTTAAAAGTTACTTTAAAAGATGTTGGGACAACTGCACCATGAAACATGGCTATAACATATACAGGGCAGGTATAGACAAGGTAAAATGGAAGCTTGGTGCAAAGAGTGCCTCAGTTGCTGAGAGAATCAAGAGTTTCATAGAAAATGAGCTAACAACCGTGATTCTTTGAATGGAAAAAGGAGTGTTTAACATGCAAAGTGAAGGGAAACAATTCTAAGCAGAGGGGAGAGTTAGGCAGTGGGATGATGCTAGGACAATGCGTACTGCACAAGCAGACCTTTGAGATGGGGCCTCTGCCCCCGGGATGCTTATGTACTGAGAAGATAGGACCCATGGCAAATACCCAAAGCACTGGACATGTGCTTTGTTTTGGGTTTCATGTGAGAACCAAAAGCTAGTAAACAGCCATAGCAATTGTGTGTGTCCTTTGCTGAGTATCGCTTAGTCCTCACCCAACTCCGTGCTGTACATGTTTCATCCATTTCGCAAGTACGGAAATTGAGGTGTAGAAAGATTTTAAAAGGCCATGCAACAAGCTAGGATGAGGTTTGCAACCAAAATTAATTTATTACAATTTTGAAAAATAAAGCACCCCGAAGTGGCTAGTTTATCATATAATATTTACGTTTGAGGAGAAAGGTTGGTAGGCAGGTAGCTAAATAAGAAATTTTCTTTGTCACTCAATGTGTTAGTGATTAATAGAAAAGCTGCATGTGAACATTTATTGACTTTCTCTCTAAAATCGTTTTGACAGAACTTCTTGAAATAAAACTAAAACCTTGGGAAACATTAAATACTCTAGCATAAATTGTTGGTTTGCAGGTTATATCTGAATCATTTGCCTTGTATAACCTTATGGACAATCTAGATAGGAAAGGAGCTAATACGAAAACGAGAAAAGAGGCAGGGAAAATTTGGAGAGGCAGGTGTGTTTTTTTCTACCAATCATCTCAATCCTATTGACCTTTTCTTTCATTGAAATTATTCTGGCCCATTCTGTTTGTTTTTTATTTTCTGTGATGATGTCTTTTCATTTCTGCTCTTTTGTTGGCGTTTGTTCCCTATTTCACTGATGTTCCCAGCTCCCTGGCTACTTTCACCCACCTCTCAACAGGAGGTTGGGTCTTCAGACCCAAAATTAGGTGGGAATCCTACCCTGGTTATCCAAATACTTCAGATAAATTCACTAACAAATCTGAAACCATCAATTGCTTCTTGTCTCCACTCTGTTTATAGCATCTGTCCTGTGAATACTGTCAGTCACATTACAGCTAAAGCCATAATTATGCCAATGAACATTCACTCCGTTCAGCCAAAGGATTAATTTAACTGGCTTCTTCACCACCCCCTCCCACTGACTTGGCTGGTCAGCGGGACTGACAGATTAGTTACTTCGGGTTCTCATTAAAACAGCTTTTGTTATCATGTGATAAAATCATCTCTTGCGCGGGTTCTGGGTAGCTCTCTGATGCTTTGTGTGTCCTGTGCAGTTATTACTTTCTCCGGGATGAGTGGCAGAGCAGCTTTAAAACAATTATAAGCACTTAAAAAGTAATTACCAGAGAATTCCAGTGTAAACAACATATCTATTTTGATTAACATGAGCAACTCCGTACAAACATTTCTCCCCTCCTCTCTGTCATAGATGTGGCTATCCATTTCACAGAAGATTTAATTATAAATTTGTCTTTCTTATCTTCAGAGCCCACACTGCTGCTTGAGAGTAATAGAAATAATACATGCACTGGAGACGGAAGGGCTAGAGTCAAGAGATGTAGAGAACAAATGTTTAAGGTTAAGGAGGATTTACTTTTTTAACAGAGCTACATACATGTGGTGTTATAATCATTAACATAAAAATGTGTTATTTATAATTTATTAGTACTTAACGAATTCTGAGAAAGATGACATCATAACACTATTACTTTTGTTGCTTTATAAAATATTTTCCAATGAATGATACTTTCAATTTAGCTTTTTCTTTATTTTCTTGTTCTCTTTTTGAATTAGGCCATGCACCTTTTGGTACTTATCCTTATAAACATGGGCATGTATATTTAATATATCTGATTTACTCTTTTCTTACATATTCTAATTTTATGGAAGGTGATTGGAAGACATGGGATTTTATGCCTTTTTTAAGTTCATGACAATACTCTTCTCCAGTGCTATGACAGTCCTCCAAACCTGTGTTGTACACTATAGTAGCCATTAGTCCTATGCGGCTGCTGAGCACCTGAAATACGGCCAGTCTGAACTGGGATATGCTGGAAGCATAAAATGCACACTGAGCTTTGAAGAATTATTGCCAAGTATTTCATTAGTAATTGTTTATATTGATTACCCTTGAAAATAGTAACATTTTGGATATTTGGGGGTTTGGTAAAAAAATTATCGAAATGAATGTCAACTATCTCTTTATTTTTCATGTGACAAGTAGCAAATTTAAAATTTCCTGTGCGGCCTGAATTATGTTTCTATCTGATAGCACTGGTCTAGATAAGGATGGCTTGTGTCATGAATCTGTAAAGGCCTTCAGAGAAAAGACTATTCATTTGTCGGATTCTGGCCTCCGCAGAGATGGAAGCTGACACTTCTGGGAGGAGTGAAACTGATTACTGGCTGCATTCTTAATTAATCTTGGAAGTAGAAAGCTACTTAAGTCCACAATGAGCCCACTGACTAACTTTTTGGCAGAAAAATACTGCCATTTCAATTACAGAATAAAATATTGAGTCATTAAAGAGAACATTTGGTTGGGGGTGCAGGAGAGCAGGAAGAGAAGAAACAACGAAGAAAGCCAAAACAGCAATAGAACTCAACCGTTAAATACATGAAAAAAAATGCCTAGCTTGGTACCATCTAAGTATAGTAAATACAGCTCAGTAACTTAATAAATATGTACTTACTGCCAAGATGAAATCTGTATTTCCATTTATTCCTTCAGTCAGTGACTGCCCGAGGTAATTTTGTGGTTTAACATAAACTAGGCTTTGGCTCTTATACCACAATTTTTGGAATTTTTACTTTTCTTCGGTAAGAGTTTTCCCCCATCAGTATTTGAATAAACAGGGTCATTTCTACTGCTATGTTTCCTTTTTGACCGCTCTTGTCTGGGCTAGTTCTATACTCCTTAGAAATAAATTACTCAGCAGTGAATTCTCTCCGTAAAGCAAGTCATGACAGTAGACAGAGTTTACCACCCATGCAATTCAATAAAAAGCAACCATGGAGAAGACCAAAGTCTTATGTAAAAGGTAGTTGGTATTATCGTCATGGAACTTTATTTAAAAAATACTTCATTCAAAAATAGGCACAAAATGACCATATCTAATCAGTCAAATTGAAATCTGGGCTTCTGTCTAGCAATTGCTTGTTTGGGGACCGCCTACCATTCTTTTGAAACACGTGGGAGCATGTTGTCAGGAAAATGTAATGCTTCTCCTTGAAATGCTAATTCTTGCTGCCACTTTATCATCCCAAGGAACTTTCTAATGGGAATTTCATTAAGATAAGGTCATTCTTTGTAGTATTTGAGAGATGATCTCTTTGGAAATAGGTAAAACTCCAAATCGTTTTACAATACCTTGCTATGCGTCAGGAAATAATACATGGGGTCAATTAAATACAGGAGAAAAGTCAGTAAGTAGGGTTATTGCTGCTTCTGCATGTAGATTGAGCCTATACTGATCGAAATAAATTCAATAAACAATACTTTCACATGATTGGTAACACAGGGAGAGTTTTTCAAATTTACTCTTACCAGTTTATTATACAGAATACAATTTAGGAGCAACCAAATGGAAGAGATGTATAGGGCAACATGTAGGGGTCTGGGGAGCAATGGCGCTTTCGTGCGGCTTCTGGGTGCACCTTCCTCCCAAGCACTTTGATGTGTTCCCCAATCCAGAAGCTCCAGGAAATAAATATAGCAATTTTATATTATTATTTTAAAAATTATGTTCAACTTATTAATATTTTAATTATTTTTAATCAGAAATAATCACTAACTTCCATACATCCACACTGCCCACAGTTTCAGCCTACACACACCATTCGGTTAAAGGAAAGTCATTATATCAATAATTGCCCAGTACTTAGTTTCAGAACTGATTGTTGTCCTAACAGAAGGTGCATGCCTCTTGGCCTTTATCTTTTGGAATATTACTTTCCATGGTGAGACTTAACTCTGGGAGGGCGTAGTCCGCCCCACATTCCAATCTGAATTAAGAGATCCTCTTTTGTGCTTCCTTAATATCCTGTACAAATTCCTATTATAGACTTTATTACATTGAGCGTGAGATTATCGTTTATATCTAGTTGTTACATGAAGTAAGTTTTCCCTTAAAATAGGGACTGACTACATTGCCAGTACTTCAGACACTACTTAGAATACAGAATGCGATTAATGTATTGCTGAGCTTTTTACAAACAAATACTAGGCAAATTAAAGCTTTGCCTCAGCATGAGGTTCTTCTCCCAAGCTCTTATTTTTGGTGTTTTGTACTGTGTTTCCAAATCAAGGGTTTAGTAGAAATACTTCATATGGGTACAAAATGAGTGCCAATGGAACAAATGGGTTTGGGGATTATCGGGGGGAGAAAAAAGTATTTACTTCATGCTGGTGAGCTCTCTTGATAAAGCCTTTAGTGAGTATTCAACCCAAGAATAAGCCTGTGATGGAAGATGTCATTTGTGATTCCTGTAGCTTGCCTCAGATTGCATGTGACTCTCAGAATGTGACCATCTTGCTATAAAGCGTGTGATTCTATTATCAGTCTATCTATCTGTCTGTGAGAAAGGCCATAAGAAACCCACCGTTCCTCCCTGACCAGTGTGGCTCAGTTGGTTGGTCATTGTTGCACAAAGCAGAAAGCTACCATTTCAATTCCCAGTCAGGGCACATGCCTGGGTTGTGGGTTCAGTCCCCAGCCGAAGTGTATAAGAGAGGCAACCAGACAATGTTTCTCTTTCACACTGTGTTTCTCTCTTTCTCCATACTTCCCTGTCTCTCTAAATATAAATAAATAAAATCTTTAAAAAATTAAAAAATAAAACAAACCCATCTCTCCCTCCACAAAAGAAAAAGTGGTCTTATCGAATACACAGGAAATACTGCTTGCCTGTAAGTATTTAAAAATGATATTTTGACTCTCGATTTAGTATGTTAAAAGATTTTAAGGAATGTTCAAGAATAATTGGACTCAATGAATTTTTTCAGTTGCCCTATAGTGATTAAGAGTATGAACTTCTCATATCGGATAGATCTGGAGTCAACACCTGGTTCTCTCACAGATTAGCAGTTAAATTGGGGAAGTTAAGTGATGTGTCTTTGGACTCCAGTTTTCTTATCTGCAAAATGGAAATAAAAATAGTTTTGTTGGGAGATTAGATTGAGAAATTAGATTAGATACAAAGAATAGCTCCTTCTGTATATTTTGCTAAGTTTTTTTACCATATGCTGGTCACTGTACTGGCAATGCATTTAATGAATAATGTTATTATTCTTATTTCTAATTGTTTTGTTATCCCGCTTTACTGGTTTGCTATCCATGAAACCCACTGAGCAATTCTTTTTCCCTAGAGATCATTTTTTTTTGAAATCCCATTACCTTGGAGTGAGTTATTTTTTCAAAGTCTACATTTTAATTGAATGAAGTATTCTGATAATTGTATTTAAGTTCAAAGAGGAGATTTTTGACTTTTGTAATTATTAAGCATTTGAAATATAAAAAAAGAAGTGGTTAAATGTCATATGTAGATCCTTTGTCATATTCTCCATGGCACTGATTTTTATTAAGTTATTTCTTTGAAATAATTTCTTTCTAAAATTCAAAAAATAAATGAACTCATCACTGAATTTCTCATCCATCAACCAACTAGAATATGAAATATACTTCATAATCACTTTGGAATTTATATGTTATTGATCTGGAAGAATCAATACACACAAGAAAACAGCTCTAAAATAGACTTCAAAAGAGAAAAATGTTATTTTTAATTTAAATCTTACAGTAATCATTCATCTAGTTCTTCACAATATGCAAAGTAAGAACATTAATTTATTTTTCAGTTATAAAAGGTTAATATTTTTTAAACTTGAAATTTATCACTATGATAATAGATAAAATATATTTGTAGATTGACTATATTTGAAAATTCTTAAGTATAATTTTAAATTGGTTGAATGGTTATTAAGTTGAAAATGGTTATTTATAGAGCAATTGGTAATTGAAACACAGTCACATAAAATTTTCCTTTCCAATACTACTGTAATAAAGGATTTATCTTGGATCCGTGTTTCTAAAATTAATGATTAATTAGTTTAATTTAGCATAATACCTCATGAAGTCTCTGTCCTCTGTCCTCAAATTTTTATTTTTATTTTTTTTAGAGTGCAACTTTAGCATAGGAAGAACTATTTAAGATTCAAGTTCATGCAAATTCCCAGTAGAATCCTCTCTTATTTGCAATATTTCTAATATACACATCAGTTACTTTCTTTTTCCAGAGACATTTTGACACCTTTGGATTATCCATTGCTGACCATGCAAAATTAACGTTTTAAAATATCTTTTGGGGAAAAGTTATCTTTTATCTAAGTATCAGATATAATGAACATTTAGTTGAATGACACCTACTTTATAGTCAAAAATGAAAACAATTTGAAGGTCAGTTTCTTTTTTCTTTCTTAATAATGAAATAACTCATCCAGTTTATGATCAGATCATCAGTGGAATCTCAGTTATAATTTTTCTAATTGGCTCAAATTGACAATTTCTCAGTTTTAGGAATCAACACTTGCAGAGGGATTGTCAGATATTTCCATTCACGTCCATCAGCTGTGCCCACATCCTGGAATCGCAAAGGAAAGGCCGGCCCAGATAGCGGTTCACAGGAAGTCTGACTCACCCAGGTGCTAATTTAAAGATGCAGTTTCTTCAGTCTAACACCAAAGGTGATGATATACATCTTTGAATGCAGAGCAATGAAATCTACATTTTAAATAATTTAAAGGTAGTCATTTTCTTATGCAAAAACATATAAATGGTAAAGTCAGTAGGTAGATTCCTATACTGAGAAGCATCTATCATCAAAGATGTTTAATATGTCGCTAAGTGACCACTATATTGAATCACTTATTTTCAGTTCTTGGCTATGAGCCACACATGTAGACTGCTTGGGAATATTGCACAGCAAGGGTAAAAACTCTCTTAGTCATCAAGGTAAAGTGTCCTGATTAGGTCAAATAATAGCAGCATTGAAACTAGCAGCACTGAAAATAGGAGGAGAGTAATGCCTATTTGACTGTACACACATGGAATAAATGAACCACAGCTTCCTGGAGACTGGCATAATCACTTTCTGAAAAGTAATAGGTGAGGCCAAGGCAGGCATCGGTATGAAAGGAGGACTTGTGACTTAGGCAGAACCTGCTCCCTGGAAGTTAGTTAGAGAAGTTGTAGAGCCAAGAAGCAGGATATGCTTTTTGCGGAATCATTTGCCTACATGTCACCTGCTCCATTGCTTCAGTAAATATGCACGCAGTTCAAAACATTTGCTTCAAATCTCTGTGGAATCATCTTTGCCTAAACCAACATGGTCCTTCGACCGGCAGCACAGGGCTCACTTGGGAGCTTGTCTGTATTCAGAATCTCAGGTTACACCCTAGATCCACTGATTCAAACCCGAAGAGCGACCACATGCCCAGCTGATTCTCATTTCTGTACAAGTCTGAGAGGTACAGGACTAAACAATGGGCAGTTCAAGCATAAAAAATTCACATCTGACTTCTCTCTTCCTAACTTGTCCTCCTAATCCTACTTTTCATTCTGGATCCCATCTTTTATATAAAGTCTTCTTAGGGAACCAGGTTTTGGTAAAAACCCTACCCCTAAGAACATATGCAAATTTTAATTAGACACTTTTCTGTATTAATTTATATTTATGCTTTTTAATAAGTGAAAAAGTGTCATGTTTATGTACATTTGTATCTTCAGTACAATAGTTTGTTTGCCTTATAATTGGTGATTTATAAAATTTCATGAGTTAAAAAAATCTAGATGATCTGGAAATCAAGTGATCTGTTCAAAAATAGCAAATCATAATAAAGAGAGAATATGAGGACAAATAAAAATGTCTATTGCAAATACTAAGTCAACAATGGAAATTTTCAAAATTATATCATAATGATGATGATTGCTCTGTTTTCATTTCCAATGATTTATCCGTTAATTGTAGATGGCTGTTTAAATTGACATATGAACTAATAGCTGAATTCCAAAGAATTAGACTAAATTTCAATTTTTTCATAATCCTTATTTTGCAAATTTAAGGTAAAAAATTTTAAAATGAACAAGTAAAGTCATTTCTGAAATGGAAATAACCTGCATTTATTTTTAAAAAATTTTCCCTTCTTTTCTTATTAGGTCTCCTATGCGACTATTGCTGTAGTTAATATCTCTCTTCTGAAACTATGTAGTAAAAAATTTTTTTAAAGTTTTAATAGCTGAAAATTTGGAACTGAATAACTTATATGTATGAGTTATGAATTTTATTGTAAATAATATGTGAGCTTATTCAGAGAGCATTATGAAATGCTGGATTCTCTCCTGAGAATTCTTCCTCAGAAAAATAAGTGTATTAAATCATAATAGTAGTTTAAAAGGACCCTGCCTTCATAGTTAAAGTAATTTTACTCTTCCGATTGTTTGGGCCTCTACAATAAACAAGCATTTCTTTTAAAAACACATTTTATTTATTTTTTAAATCCTCACCTGAGGGTATGTTTATTGATTTTAGAGAGAGAAAGAAACATTGATGTGAGACAAACATTGATCGGTTGCCTCCCATATGCGTTCTAACTGGGGATAGAACCTGCAACCCAGGTACGTGCCTTGATGGGGGGTTGAAACTGCAACATTTTGCTGCACAGGACAACGGCTCCAAACAACTGAGCCAAGTGGTCAGGGTATAACACGTTTTAAATGAAGCACAACAAAAAGTATCATCTACCTGCAGAGTCTATGAATGTGATTATTTTGCCTCTTTAGTGACAAACTCAGTCAAATTTGACTTTTGTCAAATTAGGAGGCACTTTGTCAAACCATGTTAAATGTAACCAGTTTTAACTAATTTTTACTGTTTCATATCTATCTAGTTAAATAATATTTTGACCTTGGTTTTTAAAACATTTAAATGTACAGCGTAAAAACAAAAATAATATAAGAACTTACAGTATTAACACTTGCTCTCTCCTCATACTTTTCGCACCAATCTTAACACCACCACTCTCTTTTAATTTTTGATGGTTACTGCAATAATTTTAAAGTATAAGCTTAAACTACTATTTCCTAACTCAGATAAAACTTCCTGCTATTAAGGTAGTGACATTATGTCTCACTTCCTTCTTTCTCCCTCCTCTTCACCATGTATATAGTTTGTCTAAGGTCTTATATAGTCAGACTTCTACTTGATGTTCCATTTACTTTTAATATTATCATTGGCTTCCTACTAAGGTGAAAATATTGGAACCCTTACATTTCCTCACTCTTTTTAATTGCTAGTTTTTGTAAGATGAACCTGTTATCTATCTCTTTTCCAAAGTATGTGTTTATGTGTGTATGTGTTTGTGTGTATGTTTAAATTCTTTCCAAGTTTGTATTTATCTTGATGAAATTTTTTAGAATTTTGTTTATTTTATTAGTATTTACAAGAACTAGCTTTTGGATTTATTGATCTCCTCTATTCAGTTTTTGTTGGTTTTCCTAGTATTTCTCCCTTTAATGTGATAATCAGTATTTTTTTTTCCTATATGCTATAGAATCTTTCCTTCCTTCCATATCACTTATTTTCTTTCTTTGGGTGGCTTATTCTCATTCTTTCTGCTGGTGATGCTTTGCTATCCATTCAAATATAAGGTTGGGAATTGTATTAATAATGCCAGTAGTTTCCCACCACCGGCCCTAATGTGGAATGCCCAGAAACATGCTGGTGCTAACTCTCCTCTTACGAAGATGGGGAAATGCCACATGCGTGAACACCGTTTGATAACCACTATGAGTTCAGTAGATAGAGAACTAGCCATTAGACTCTTTACTCCCAAAACACTAGAACACAGAGAGTTTTGTTCTTGATGTCCATGCTAATGGTGGGAGTCCTAATTCCACAGTTAGCTAAATATGTTTAGTGTCATGTCTTTTGTTTCTTGTTCAGAGCAACAACAAAATGCCATGAGCTCTCAGCGGAATTATCAGGTGATGCAGGAGGGAGGGGAATGTGTAGGGGAGGAAAGCCCTTGTACAGCTTTTCAATGAACTCTCTTTTGTCTCACGCCTTTCTGATCCCATGACCCAGGACTGTGGGCCTCATGACTGAAGTCTTCCTAAAGTTTATTTATTGGAGGTCCCTCCAGCATTATTCTGGCTGGCACGTCATTACTCTTATTCTAGTCTTTCCTCTAATGTCAGCCTTCCATAAATTTTTGACCTTATTAAATATGTCAAAATATACTCATAGACTTTATTTTTCCCCCTGCTTGCTATGGGTTTATTTTGCTTGTTCTTTTCCCATTTGCTGGTGTATCTTAAGAGTCATGTTAGTTCAAATTTATAGGTTAAAATGACCTTTAATCTAAAATTCTACTACCAATACAAATGATATCTAGAAGTCCATGGAAAAACACTTCCACATCCTAAACATATTATGCCATAACTAACAATGATAATCATAATAATTTCTACATACAAAAAAATTAGGTAAGTATGTATTCCCCAAAGTTGGGCTGTGTGAATTTCCTTCTGTTTGTCTAGGGTGGTTCTTTATACAGTTTTCTTGTGACCGTTATGCCAATTAAAATGCAAATGTTTAGGCACTGGCTGGTGTGGCTCAGTGGATTGAGTGGTGGCCTGCGAACCAAAGGGTCTAGTTAGGGCACATGCCTGGGTTGCAGGCCGGGTCCCTGGTGGGGGGCGTGCATGAGAGACAACCACACATTGATGTTTCTCTCCCTGTCTTTCTCCCTCCCTCACCCTCTGTCTAAAAGTAAATAAATAAATTTTAAAAAATAAAATGAAATGTTTAAATATGATGTAAAAAATATGCCCAGCTGAATCTTAGGGACACATAGCTAAATACTTTATATTTAGAGTATATAGAATATATTATTAGTAACATTGTCTGACATGCTTTCACCATGCAAGGCAACGGATTCTATGTTTTGCATGCCTGAGGTTATTTAATGTTGACAATACCCCAGCTACCATATGGTAAGTAAAATATTTGCTCTCTTCTTACTAAAAAAGAAACTGAGACTGAGAATTATTAAGTAAGTGAATCTGTTTAGTTTCTAGTGGTAGGCTTTCTTCAACTCCATGGCGTTGGCAGCTCTGGAAAAACGAAGGCTCCAAGGCTGGAGGTGACTCCTGAAAGCTTTATAGCCAGCCTGAAGGGACGGAGGTGGGTCAGTGGGAGCCTGAGCTCCAGCAAGAGCAGGCTGTGATCCCTCATCCCTTTCCTGGCAATGACTACCATGGAGCCAAGCCCCCGGAAGGAGAAGCAAGGCTCTGTGCAGCCCCACAATGACGTCATGCAACTGATAACTCATTGCCTGGACAGGCCATCCCATTGGAGATATTTTAGAGCCGATCATTCAGACTTTCTGAGCAAAACAATAGAGTGAAGATACTGATCACATCCAACCCTGATCAGTCTGGACATAGGGACTGACATAGACCCAAAAACCTGCGAATATATTGAATGTTCAATCTGTATGCACCCCAGTACCCAGCACTCTGGGAGGCCCCTGCCTTGCCTGTACTCTCTTGGCTTCCAAAAATGAACAAATAGACAAACTAACAAAAGTAATCTTGGCTAAGATCACCTGTCACACGTAGAAGGTGATTGTTTATTTTCTGATATATAACATCCCTAGGCTCTCATACAGGAGATTTTCATGTGCTTACTCTAGCCAGAACCCAGCAATCACTTGAAAAGCAGAACTGTAAATTTATAGTCTTGTGACAAGTTATAGATCATGAAAATAGTTTTTAATATGTATGAATACCCAAACATTAATTTACTTAATTTCTTTGAAATTAGTCTTACATTTTCTAAAACATGTTACCTGTTATATTTTGAAGCCAGCAGGTCTACATAAGGCCTATAAGAATTTTATTAATTTTGATCCTTAGAAGAACAGATTTTTTTTTTGCTTAAAGAATCTGCTTATACCTTTTAAAATATGCATTTAAACAAGTATTTCTCTCTTAGACTTCCATTATTTTATATGGAGAAAAAGATTATTATACAATTACAATTGAAATATGGAATACAATTCAGTGATAAGAAGGAATGAACCATTAATACACACAGCAAGTAGCTTGGATGGAATTCAATGACTCTAGGCTAAAGGAAATAAAGCCACATTCAAAAGGTCACATAATGCATGATTCTATAATGGAATGTTATTGAAACAATAAAATTATAGGGATTGAAAACAAACCAGTAGTGACCGAGGTGTAAGAATGGTGGGAAGGTGGTCAGTATTATAAAACAGTAGCTTGAGGGATTTTTGTAGAATAGTGATTAATTTTGTATCGTGATTGATTTGGTGGTTACAGGAATCTATAAGTGATAAAATGACATATAATTTAATACACATATTGTACCAATGTCACTTTACTGGATTTAATACTCTGTTATAGTTATATAAGTTGTAACCATTAGGAAAAAATGGGTCCACTGTTTTGTGCTATATTTACAATTACTTATTAATCTATAATTATTCAAATAAAAGAAGTTTAAAAATAAAACAATTGAAATAAATATTTAAATGGAAAAAAGGAATTATATTTAGAAAAAATAGAAGTTTTCAGTATAGTGTATGTTTGCTTGATGCCACTGTTACGGGAGAAACTCTCAGCAACTCGGTTCTTCTCGCCAGTGCAGTAAAGAATTACAGACCGGAAAGTCTATTAGTATACAAGCAGGGTTTATTGGTGAGCCATCCCATGGGAGAGAATGGAACCAACTAAGGTGGGGGTGGGGGGTGAAAGGCAGAGGATCAGGGCAAAGCAGGGGAAGAACAGCAAAAATAAGGGCAGTGAAAGACCCGTGTGGCAAGCGCAGGGGTGGTGAGTACGGGGGGCAAGCACACGTGTCCTGAGGCTGGGCAGCCAGAGGCCAGGTGGCCAGAAAGCCAAGGCAACCAAAAGTGCCAAGCCCAGAGTCCTTTGTTCTGAGGACTTATATGGTTGTCTGCATGGGGGTGAAGAAGTTACATATTCATTGTTAGATAAAGGTGGTGCCAGCTTTCTGGGTCGTGGGGTGAATACACGAAGGTGTTAATAGGCTTCTTCCTTTGGGCATTATGAGCCCTTTCTGGTCTTTCAGGCCTTGGGATGAAATCACAGTTTCAACGGCTTTCTGTCCCAGATAGTGGAGATGATATATAGAATGTCAAGGGTTGCTTGTGTTAGCATGACGCTTCCTGTGGTTGTGGGAACACCTGGCAGTACTATCGGACCAGGCTCAGGACCGCCGTCTTAGTGGATGAGACACGTCTCCCTCCTCCTCCTCCCTGCCTTGGTTTGCTGTCTATCCTTCCCAACACAACTACTAGAGAGACAGCACAGCTCACCCAACTCTGGAGGCAGATCACTTACAAGCTCTGTGACTTTGGGCAAATTATTTAACCTTTCTGTCCCTCAGCTCTCTCATCTATCAAATTTACATAATAATAGTACCCAACTCACAGGCTTGATAAGAAGTTTAACTAGCCTTTAATCTGTAAGGCATATGAGCAGTGCTAAGAACATCGTAAGAGTCATGTGAGATACATAAAAATACTGACGATACATTTTCTATAAGGACTTAAGTAATTCATACAACAAATGTGTATTGATTACCTATTATAAGGTGGACACTATTCTAAGTGTTGGTGTTAGATGTGTTAAAAAAATAAAGCCCCTTACCTCATCCTGGAATTTACATTCTAGAAGAAAAAGAAAATAAATTAATAAGTGATGTAACAGCACCTAAAGCTAAAAATAAAAGAGAAAATGACAAAGGAAAACAGGTCAAAAGACAGTGATAGAGGCTATTGTGTGGATGACTGGTCAGGGAGGTGACCTCTAAGAAAGAGACAGTTGAGCTATGAATGTAATGAAGGAAAAATGACTGAGATTGTAGTGTGTTTGATGTGTCCAAGGAATAGCATGGACTGAATTGTGGATGGAGTGGCCTGAAAGAGGGTAGAGTAATAAAAGAGAGGTAGGCAAACCACCTGTGGTCTTATAGGCCATGGTATGGACTTTGGATTTTATTTTGAAATGGAAAGTTATTGGATCATTGGAGAAGTGAAATGGCTACAACTGCGTATAGTAAGGAAGATGCTGTATAGCTTACTGTAGCAGATTGTAGGGATGAAAGAGTAGAAAGCAGCAAATGTATTAGCTTTCCATTGCTGCTATAAAAATTGCCAAAATTTGGCTCCTGAAAATTATAAAAATGAATACTCACAGTTGTGGAGACCAAAAGAGCACAATCAGTTTCACTGGGTTAAAACAAGGGGGAGAATCAATTTTCTTCCTTCTCAAGACAACCTGCAGTTTTTGGCTTATAACCCCTTTCCTTACATCAGTCCAAATGCTTGCTTCCATGTCTCCTATGATCTTCTTACCTCCCCTTTACAGGGGCCCTTGTGCGTGCATTTAGTTCCATCTGAGTAATCCAAGATGCTCTCCCCATGTCAAGATTCTTAACTGATCACACCTGCAATGTCCCTTTTGACATCTAAGTTAACATTCACAGGTTTCAGGAATTAGGACATGGATATCTTTGGGGTCATTATACAAACCACCACAGCAAAATTCTCAGAAAGCTATTGTAAGAGTTCAAGTCCAATGCA
This sequence comes from Mormoops blainvillei, assembly GCA_004026545.1. Classification (NCBI taxonomy): domain Eukaryota; kingdom Metazoa; phylum Chordata; class Mammalia; order Chiroptera; family Mormoopidae; genus Mormoops; species Mormoops blainvillei. The sequence continues at coordinate 72,213 of PVJD01002919.1, forward strand.
TGCTGTAAGATAGTGGAGGAGGTGGGGATATTCATGGTAAGTTATCTTTGGAATGTGGAATACATTTATTGGTGAATCGGATGTAGATGTTGATGACAGTTATAAAGGAGTAAGAATAATGTCAATGTTACTAACCTGAGCAACTGAATGTTTGCAGGTACCATTGAATGAAATGGATATAATATATTTTACTGTTACAATCATCAAAACTATTGATGGAGACCATGGCAGGAAAAAGTTGATATAATATTTGCCAGATAAGTGACAGGATCTGGAGAGTTTTTGTATGTTTGACTGGTTTGTTTTCTTTAAGGAGAATAAGAAGCAATATAGTAAATGAGGCACTGAGGAGTATCTGTGACCAAACTCTATCTCCCATGGTAAGACTCATGTGAGATAAGAACGGCCACGACTTGAGAGGAATGTAGGGGATCAGGGTTTCAAGGTGCCGAGTTTCAATTAGAGCAAAAACATGAAGGAACAGTCCTGGCCAGCGTGGCTCAGTTGGTTGGGCATCATCCTGAAGTTCAGTTCTCGGTCAGGGCACATGCCTGGGTTTTGGGCCTAGTCCCCAGTTGGAGTACATGTGAGAGGCAACCGTGAGAGGCAGCAGACCAATGTTTCTCTCACACATTGATGTTTCTCTCCCTCTCCTTCTCCCTCCCTTCCCCTCTCTCTAAAAATTAAAAAATAATAATCTTAAGAATAAAAACAAAAGAATAATAAAGAGGGGATTGAGCATTTCATGGGTGCCCTACAAAGGGTAGGATCAACTTGCCCCCCAAACACAGACATAACATTTGTTTGAATGCCAAGATTAGTTATGCCACACATGCACCAAGAGCTTATAAAAACATTATAGTGCCCATCCAATGGAACTTCCTGGAGCAAGCAGAATAGGCACCTAAGATCCTTAACAACTTAAGCAAAGAGGGAAGTAATGATGTTGGTATATACTGTGGGAAGGGTTTGGGCCTGTCTGACAACTCCCTTGCTGGGCTGGAGCTTGAGTGGGCTGAATTTCTATACCAATACCAAGTGACAATGACTGGCCATGGGCTCTATGGCAGAGTGGAACATTTTCTGTCAAAGCCTACATTGGTGGCAGTTTGAGTCCATTTAAAAGATGTACAGACAGAGGCTTAAAGATAAAAGTGACCCGAAAAGCCTGAGTTTCTTGTGGTAATTGTGGTAAATTGTGATGCAGAATTTGTTGGTACTAGTTCTAATTATTGCCTTCACTTGGGAATAATAATAATAATAAAAAATAAACAACTGCTCTGTAGCCAGTGCAATTAAAATGGCACTTTTTTCAAATGTTATTTTTAATTCTAATTAGCCTATTGAAGTGTATATTGATTATTATTATTATTTCTTTTGGAGCTGAAGAAATTTAGGTTCAAGGAGGTTGTTTATCCATGGTTTTGTAGCTGGGAAATGTCAGCTCTGGGAATCCAAACTGGGCTGTTTTCTTCGGGTGAGAGCAGCTAAAATCTACCACATAATTTCACTTAATTATTTCTCCTCACATAGCAGGGAGGCATCTAGGTTGAAAAATTTGCTAATATTGATTTGAATCACCCAGGAAATTCTAGGCTGAAGAACTCAATATATTTCAAAAGCTTTCTCATTGCTGATGCCAAACCATCTGAATTAAAAGTGAAAAACACATTCACAATCCATCATTTCCACATATTTGTATGTCATGTAGCTACTGACTTTGACAACTACAAGATCCACCCTTTGGATGGGTTCCTCCTCTAATTACATATACAAAGCCAAGAGCTGGTAGTAAATCCTTCACTGCTTTCTATTGAAGGTTCTGTTCTGCAGTGATTTATCACATATCAATTTTAATTTTTGTTGAACTAAAACTTGTCATGCACAATTTCTGTTCTGTTATACTTTTTGGTGACAGAAAAATGCTTCTAAACACCCTTTTAAATTTATTATTATTTTTAGTTATAAACATGAGAAGATAGATGTCAGTGATTTCAGGGCTACGAGTGAAGGCTTATTAAACTCCATATGGAGTCAGTAACATTGTCTGCAATGATGTATGACGTGTTGTGGCTTGGGGTTGACATCTTGCTGAATCTGAGTGAGCCGTAGCACTCTGTATACTGTCGCTTCTGAAAACGCACTTCACATGTCCAAACCCGTGCACTGCATGAAGTAGTTAAACGTGGTCCTATCAAAGCCATGTAATAAGCACTTAATTAACTTTGTTACAAAAAGATATATGGGAAAAGCCTGAGGGTCATGTAGTGTATTTGACTCAGTTAATCTTCTTCTCTCCAATGTAAAAAATGGCTGTTTAAAATAAATACATTTAGATGATAGCTTAGAGACTGTGAAGACCACATAAATATTTAGTTAATATTGAAGGAGTAATTTTTTAAATTATGGATAGATTTTTTAAATAAAGTTGCCCAGAATGATGGTATTAGAAAGCTAATTATACTTAAAAAACAGTTGACAGAAATATTCACAGATGCTCTCCAACAAGATTATCTTTTGAAAGTCTATGGCCACATCCACTTCTTTTTTCTTTTCTCTACGGTTTTTGTTAAATGATCTATTAAAGATAATAACAAACATTTTTATAGTTTTTCAAATTTTATATTTGACAAAGAATATTCATCTCCACTGTCTCATATTAGGAAAGAGAGATTATGAGCTTTACCTAATAGCTTAGATAACCAAGGCTCAGAAAATAATATATTTGCCCAAAGTCACACAGCAAATTTAGATAGTAATACAAATCATTTACTCTAAATTCTGTGCTTTTCTTCTATATTGTTCTGTGAATTATGGAAGCTAAAATGGTTCATTAAATATAGATATATTGCTGCTAGTACATAAAGCAGGTTCTTAGTAAATATTATTGTGTGATTACAGAGTATTTTGTGTTTTGATTAACCAAAGATAATACTCTATCAATAAAAAATAGACAACTCTTTAAAGAGAGAAGGAAAAAGACATCTCAAAGTCATTGCACGCACTGGTATACTTAGTGTATACTTTATAATCGTAAAATGTATAAAGAGATTTATGGCTCACATTCGTGCTTTAAACATTCCAACCTGGATACCAGATAGTAAGGCTTCTCTTTGTTCTCATCTGTAACACCAAGAATCACATCACAACACACAGCAAGTGCTTATTATTGTTAAAGAACCTTCAGGTTCTGGGCCAAGTCAATTTGAGCATGAGTACACTAATGGATATTGATCTAAAAGAAATTTCATTAGAATATAATGATAGGGCTGTGGGAACTTTCCCCAGAGAGGAGTGAAGCCTGGACCTCAGACCAGGCTCCCAAGCACACCGTGTTGAGATCACCTGCCTGCACTGCATCCAGTGGTGAAAAGCCACTGGTATTTTTTGCCCGTCAGAGAAAGCTGGACCCCGCTGGAGACAAAGCCACTGTTTTTCTTTTTTTTCCCTTTCTTTTGTTTTAAGGGGCTAACGTACATGTTTCCCATTTCCAGCCACTCACCTTTGGCTTGGATGAAGGGGTTGGGGGACATCACAGTCTGTAGTCACGCGAGGAGAGTCTAGAGTGAGAGGCTTGTGGGAGAGGCATGGGGAGACAGCTGACAGGTTTCCAGGTCTGGGATATAATATAGCAACCATTTTCCTTGAGAAGAGCTAGCCCCTTCCAGGGGCAAAACAATTACCCAGCCCTGTGGGAAAACCACTCGCCACAGCCTCAGGAAGCCTCCTAACCTGATCCTCTGGAATCCCTCTTGGCACATCCTTTTAAACACGGCTTGTCCCACCATACATCATTTTCTTTTCATCATTTTTTTCTTTCTTTCTTCCTTTTCCCCACCTGCATCTTATCCCCTGCTGAGGAGAAAACAACATAGGTGGACTCAGGGGTATTATAGACTGGCTTTAGGGCATGACCATTCCATACATTTTCCTGGAACCAGACTGGCACTTTCCCTTCACCAGAAATCATAGGGATGCCCTCCTGATTTCTGGCGCAGCCAAACTCTGGGCTCTGGAGGTCCCACCTGCTATCTTACTAGGAGCTTCACCTGCAAAGTTCAGGGAAATAATTTGGAAGAGACTCAGATATGTGAATGCACCCACCATCTTCCCTAAAGTCTGAATGGCACCTCCCATAGGAGATCCAGGGGTCCTATCTTCCCAATTCCACCAGAAGCCCTCTCAGAAACAGAGGGGTCAGCAGCTAGACTAAGACTAATGATAGGACCACAGGCAAAGGCAGGTGGAGGAGGTATCTTCAGTGTTTTCAATCACTAGTTGACTTACTGCTGGGCCTAGTGTTGATGAAAAGCCAGCAGTACAGAGCAGCAAGGACCATTCTGGATGCAGCCAAACCTGAAGGAGACAGCCGCAGACTGTGGATCACTAGTAGCTTCAAACAGGCAGCGTAGAGCTAGATTGGGGCAGCATCTGACATTGGCTTATAACAGCTTCAGGAAACATGTATGCTGTCTGAAAGAGACCCACCTCAGAACAAAAGATATACAAAGGCTGAAACAGAGGGGATGGAAATAAAATATTCCCCAAAATGGACAGAAAAAAAGAGGATAACAATACTTATATCAGACAAAATAGACTTCAAAACAAAGGCCATAACAAGAAACAAAGAAGATCACTATATAATACTAAAGGGAGTAGTCAAACAGAAGACATAACCCTTGTAAACATATGCACACCCAAAATAGGAGCACCTAAATATATTAAAAAATATATCTTGGAGGACTTTAAGAGAGAGATCAACAGCAATACAATCATTATACGGGATTTTTAACACCTGACTATCAACAATGGATAGATCTTCCAAACAAAGAATTAACAAGGATATAGTGGCATTAAATGACATTGTAGATCAAATTGACTTAATATTTACAGAACATTTTATCCCAAAGAAGTTAAATATACATTCTTCTCAAAAGCACATGGATCATTTTCAAAGATAGATCACAAGGTTGAACACAAAACAAGCCTTAACAAGTTCAAGAAAACTGAAATCATATCAAGCATCTTCTCAGATTACAATGGCTTAAAACCAGAAACCAACCTCAAGAATAAAACTCAAAAACATTGAAATACATGGAGTCTGCATAACATGTTATTAAATAATGAATCGGTTAATAATGAGATCAAAGAAGAAATCAAAAGTATCTGAAAAAAAAATGAAAATGTACACACAACAGCACAAAGCCTATGGGACACAGTGAAAGCAGTCCTAAGACGAAAGTTCATAGCATTATAGGTCTTCCTAAAGAAAATTATAAAAAAAAACAAAAAAAAACCCTCAAATAAACAACCTAACCCTACAACTAAAAGAACTGGAGGAACAAAAACCAACATAAGACAGAGTGAGTAGAAGGAAGGGAATAATCAAGATCAGAGCAGAATTAAATGACATAAAGATTAAAATTTAAAAAACAAACAAACAAGCAGAAAAACAATTCAAAGGACTAATGAATCTAGAAGCTAGTTCTTTGAAAAGATAAACAAAATTGACAAAATTTAACCAGACTTGTCAAGAAAAAAAGAAAGAAGGCCCAAATAAATAAAATCAGAAATGAAAGAGGAGCAGTAACAACTGATAGCAAAGAAATACAAAGGATTATAAGAATTTAGTATGAACAACTATATGCCAAAAAATTGAACCAACCTTGATGAAACAGATAAATTTCTAGAAATATACAATCTTCTAAAACTGAATCAGGAAGAAGCAAAAAACCTGACTGTACTGATAAAAACTAGTGAAATTGTAGTAGTAACCCAAAAACTCCCAGTACACAAAAGCCCTGGACCAGATGGCTCCATAGGTGATTTTTACTAAACATTCAAAAAAGAATTAAAAATTCTCCTCAAACTATTCCAAAAAATTCAAGAAGAAGGAAGCTCCCCAAACTCTTTATATGTGACCAGTACCATCCTAATTCCAAAACTAGGCAAAGACATAACAAAGAAAAAAAATTATAGACCAATATCTCTGATGAACATGGATGCTAAAATCTTTAGCAAAAGATTTTACCATTTCTAGACTTTTTCTAGAAATGGTAAAAGCTAAGATTTGGTTCATAAAAAAATGTTAGCTCTCAAAAGGTACAGCTAAGATTTCAATCCTACTAATAATTTGCTCTCAACATCACAGCCACATTGACTGATCCACAGTATCTAGAGCGTCTGCCCAATTGCAAAAGATATGAGCTGTTTCTGAGCACAAGATATATTATAAGTGTTTTAAGAAAATGGGATTGCCACAATATTAAAGAAAAAGTTTATTACAGATAATTGCTTGCTCTGTTTAAGCTGCTTCTGTAGAGGTAAAATAAGCAATTTAAGTTACAGAGATTTATAACAGTTTTCATGAAGATGTATGAAATCCCAAACTTGCAAGCTTTTTTAATCCACCTATAAATCATTTTATACATTTAATTTCTTCCTGTATAAACTTTATAGGATCATATAGAGGCAGAAAGTTTAAATTACTACATGCTTTCTAAAGAGGGAGAAATCTTGGGATTTTTCTTTTTACATGTTTTCTATCTATTATATGATATAAATTCTAAAAGTTTCGTTGTGAATAGTTAATGCATACTAATTTATTGTTCAAACATCTGCAGCCCTGCAAGGGACTAGGGAGAATCTGTCTTTGAGATAGGACTCAAAGTTAGGTCTGCCTACACTGCATTAGAAACTATAATTTTATATAGTTAATGAATCTCAAGATTAACAAGTTCTACGCCCATATCAGACCAGTATATTATTATCATAAGGGTTTGATGGTTTGACCTCACATTGGGATATAACTGACTATTAACTCCAAACTCAAATTCAAATTATTTTTATAATTGCAGTGCTATTCATTACTAGATGTAGAAAACAGTGTTTCCAATTCTCTGAAAACTTTTAGACAGTTTTTCTATCCTGGTTTACTAAAGGGAACTCAGTAATAGAGCCCTAGGATAGTGTGACAGGTCCTAACAGGGCTCAAGCAGATACATTCTCAGTCAGATTAACAGTTGCTAAACTAACCTTTGAAAGTAGAGTAGGCCCTACAGAAGTTGTGTCATTAATTTACTGCTGGGGATTCCAGCAGGATTTAACCTAATTGTATGGAACTACCTGGCTCATTCTATCTGACTATCAACCTATATGTATATAGCTTCATATGAAATGGCACATTATGCAAAAACACAGTATAGTTTCCTCATGCTGTTGTTTCCTGGAATTTTGGTGGGATTGGGGGTGGTAGGTGAGGAGGTGGTGATAGGCTTAAGTATAACATACATATTTCTGACTTCTCTCAAGCAGATATTTTAAGTTCCTCTTTGACCAAACATATTAATAATCAGAATAAGACTGAAAATCATATTTGAATTCTTTGGAAAACCCCATGAATTTGACCCATCTTCCAAGATAATGAATCTAGTGCTGAAGTTTTTTTTTTAAGATGGGCATTGAAATGGGACTTCGATTTACCTAGCCTGTGGCTTGTGTCTTCCCCAACAATGAGAACTTTTATTTGGAAAATGCAATTTCTTTTCGGTGTAATTTCAACTCTTTATAGGGAATCTGTTTCCACTCCTTTCTACTGTTGGCAGTGAAATAGCACCAGCCGTTGGATCAGTGGTGTCAGATTGGACTTCCGTACATCAACCTAAGTGCTTGAGTTCTGGCTAAGAAAGAATTCAGAGCCAAAACTCAAACTATGAGAAAGTTTATTTAGAAAGTCACAAAGGTAGAAGTGAGTAGTAGAAGAAATGGAGTCAAGAAACAAGTTACAGAGGCAAAAGAAGGGCTCTTGGGGCTTAGGAGAAAGAAAGAGGAAAGGAAAATGAGCCTGGGGAAAGTGGGTGGGGAAAGGCATGGGGTGGGTGTGCCCCACAGAAAGGACCACAGTGGGTCTTCCTTTTTGAGAGTATTTATCTGCAGGTCTTGGGGAAGGATCCCGATAGGATATTCATCAACTTTCCAGGTGTGATGCTTCAGGGCCATTGCCTCTGCTGATTGGTCAGCACCAGAATGGGGGGTCATTAGTCAATGCAGCTCGGCTTAATGTCACCCATGGCATCACTTGTCTGGTTTTGCTGCTTTCCTGGGCCTGGAGCTGAGACAGAGCTGAGACCTAGATGTATTATTGTGTTGCCCGAAAAGTTCATATGTATTTTTCCATAAAATAAAAGACACATTTTTCATTTTCACCTATAACTTTATTGACTTGGATATTTTGAGTATGTCAGCTATCTCCTACAAGGTAGAACGTTGATTATTCTCAGTTAATGTCTCAATTTGATCGCTATCAACTTCAACTGGTCCACCCAACTGTGGAACATCGTTCAGCAGGAACTCTCCTGCACGAAATTTTGCAAACCACTTCTGACACGTTCAATCAGTCTCAGCGCCTTCTCCATACACTGCACAAATTCTTTTTTTGCATTTCAGTTGCATTTTTACCTTTCTTGAAATAATAAACCATTGTGCCAAAGATGTTGCACATTTTCTTCCATCTTCAGTATAAAAATGCCTATATAAGAATTCACCAATTTTGATAATTTTTTAAATGCATGCTGGTATGACAGCAATCACAATAAAAATCTAACAAAATTGTCTTGGATGAAGTTAAAGATGACTAAGCACTTCTAGACCCATCTTACAGAAAAAATAAACAAATAAACTTTTTGGCTAACCCATTATTTGATGTGGTTCAGAAGCTCAAGATCCTGGGAGCTTAATGCTTAAGGGCTGTTCTCTAGCCCTCTTGTTCATTCCCTCTCTAAGAGGGTCTAACCTGAATTACTAGCAACATGCCAGGGAAGGAAAGGTCAGGGGTCTAAAGCACATTACCGGTGTTATGCTAGGAAAGGAAAGGCTACCCTGGGGTGAGGTTCTTGTTTTCTCAGTTTTGCCCATTGTTAAGTACCTGAGGCTTTCCACCCTGGCGACCTTGTCTACCTGGCTCATTGTCCTAGCTCTGCTCATGTTTATCTAACTGCCTCTACCCTTCTACTTTTCTATAGAGAAACAAAGCTATTGTATTGTGGACATTTAAATTTCTGGAAAATAGTAAGTCTGTTCATGCAGACACAGAAATGAAGAAAGTAGTTTTACATACGAGTGCCCTAGGAAAAAGTTATCATATATAAATATTAAAATAAGTATTGCAATGACAGTGAAACCTTTAAAAAAGAATAAAAAATTTAATGTTTCTGCCTTAAATAGATGTTTAACCAAATATATAGGGGTTGAAATGCAAATTTTTGTTTTAAAGTATCTTTGAGAATGATTTACGACAGAAGAGACTTTTTGCTGTTTCTCTGCCTTAGCTGTTTCCCTACATATAAATCATTTAACAAATTTGATTAATATTGATTGAGCCCTTTCTAGATTTATGGCATATTGATGGGTTGGATTATTAAGACTTATTAAGTCTACCTCTTAAAATATGAAGTAATTGACTATTGTTTATGAAGTAATAACATCTAATTCATTTGAGAGGTCAATAAAAATTTCAGAAACACCTTGGAAAAGTAAATGTAGAATCACTTTATGCATGCATCAGTGAGTGCGTGTGTGTGTGCACACTCCATTTTTAGGGTCATTTCTATGCTTGGACTTCCCAGGATTAGAAGCCTGCATAGGACAAGGAGTTTAAAATTTCAGTTAGCTGTGGAGCTGTCTTGAAGTATTTCTTCTTCTTCTTTTTTTTTTTAATCACTATTGGCACCATCTAGAAAATGAGATAGTTTCTAAGTTTCATTTAGATTCTAAAATTCCATGAACCTATTTACTTGAAGGCAGAGGTTCTTCAATTTTAGTCTGCATCAGGATCACCGAGGAGGCTTATTGAAACACAGGTTGCTGAGCCCCCGCCCCGGAATTTCTGAATCTGGAGTTCTAGAGTTAGGCCCACAGATGGGCATTTCTAATAAGCTCAAAGGTGATGCTGATGTAGATCTAGGGACCATGTTTATGGAAACCAATACTCTAAGGATTCCACTGAAGTGCTACCTTATCAACACACCAGTTTCACCACTGCCAGGCAAATTTATTTGATTTCAACTCGTAAATAAAGGATGGTTCTTCATTAAAGTGAGTGGGCATCCCCCCTCATTGGTGAGCCACATTTATGAACTAAATATAACTTTAAAAGCATCTCCTACTTATGAGACCTTATTGTATATTTGAAGACTTATTTATACAGTCTTAATATCCCAGTAGAAGATAATATGTAATTGAAGATAAAAATAAATATAGATGTATAGGTGAAGACATGAATAACAGATCCTTCATGCAACCACTGAATATTCTAGGGACTCTAAAGAAATTCTAATTTTATTTGACATAAAAAAAATCAATGAACTAAATTACTCTTCATTATTGCAATTCAAGTTACCTTTTGGGACACTCAGACACAAGTAGGTATCTGTGCTAAAACGAGACCATTGTTGATTATTAACTTGTATTTTAAAGAAGTTAACAAAATTGCATTATGTTTATTGTTGTCATCAAACATAACAGGCAACATTAATCTTCTGAAATTTAATTTTACTTGAATTTTAATTCTTTTTCCCATTGCTTCAGGGATTTATAGAGTATTTTTCATAAGTCACTTTACAGTTTATGCATGAGAAAATGATATGCTACAGTACAAAGTAATTTTCTAGTAGACAGTTTCAGTATCATCCTCTTATATCTAACATTTTACTTATAATAAAAGTTTGGTGCTCCTAAATTTTAACTTAGTTTAGTACAAATATGATGGTTCTAATAATTTCCTAACGAGATAATCAATTCAGTTAGTAACTCCACCACCACTGACAAAAGTACTTCCTACTTACAAGCCAATATCTTATTAGAAACAATGACATTAATGGATCTAAATTTAACACTGATTAGTTTTGAGTTTGGTGTTAACAGTAGTTTGGCTGCTTTCGGGACAAGACCAATTTTAGAAAGACCCGAATTATAACAGGATGAGAACCAGTTTTAAAATTCATAACAATTGTGTTTCGAGAAGCTGTTTAATTTAAATTTATAAAACATTCATTGAGCATAGAGATTATGCTAGGCCTTGAAAATATGTAGTTAATTATAGTAACCTGAACTCAAAAAAGGCAAAGGCAAAGAAAACATGAGAATTCAGTGATAAAATGTAGCAGCAAATCTAAATATAGAGTGGAGGGTTATCTCAGAAATAAATTATTGTCCAGGCATGGACGTGGCATGCTTCTCAAAGGAAAATAGCTGATCACAATTTTTAGTTCTTTTATTATAATTTTTAATTTTTAACAAGAGTTACAGCAAGGACTGTTCCAGGGAGAAAAATAGGTGTACATAGTCGTGATGTTATAAAAAGAACATGCGCATTCAGGGAATTATAATTTTATAACGATGGAGGAAGGATACAATAAGACAGGAATGTCAGAAGGAAGTAGGAATCATGCCATATTAAAGGGAGTAATGAAAAGGAATATCACTAACGGGTTTGAAGCAGTAGAGTTTGCAGCAAGCTATTTAGAAAGATAACATGACAATATACAAAATAAACCGAAGGGTAAATAAGCCCGGGGGTAAAAAAATCAGGTAAGAAAGTCCTTCAGAAAACTTTTGGGCAAACAATAAGCAATGGGTCTAAAATATGAGAAATAAAACAGTTTTCAAAATATTAAGAAAATTTGTGGCTGATCAGATATGATGGGCAAAAATGCACAGCAGTCTCTGATAAATCCCAAATTTTTTTTTTAGGTGACCAGGAAAACGTTGATGCTAATGACTGTGGTTTGTGGATATACAGGTGGAAGGAGGTATCACACAGAGTGTATTCTTATATTATTGGGTTTATTGAAACTAGGGGCCAGTAAGATATTAAATTGAAAGATTTAATAAGTAGAAGGATATATAGGTAAGATCATGGGAAGGAATTGGGATCAAAGATGAATTTATGGTATTGATCAGAATAGAATAAAGAAAGCATGAGTATGTTTATAGGAATAGTTTAACAGGAGAAGATGGGCAAGAACTGAACCCCAGGAAGATCAACATTTAAGAGCAGAATTATAGGGGCCTTGAAAGAAGAGGAGGAGCATCCAGAGAGCAATCAGAGAAGCCTGGGGGGCAAAGACGGCAAGATGAATGATTTCTGAATTTAAAAAGATCAAAGTAAAACTTTTCTTCCATTTATTTATTAATTCAGCATATGAACATTTAATAAGCATTTGCTATATATTGGGGATGTAGTGGTACACAAAAGAAGCGTGACCCCAGTCCTCATGGAATTTACAGTTTAAGGGGAGGAATAACCATTTTGTTTTTTTTAAAGAATAATAATAAAGAACAAAGTGCAATATGAGCTTGTAAATTGAATCCCTCACCTACCTTGGGGGAAGGTGAGAAATGTTTTCCAGAGAATGTAACTTTTAAGTCAAAAAAGCTGAATAATGACTAACCTAATAATACGGAGAGAAAGTGCACTCCGGCATACTGAACAATCCAGATGTGAGGTAGATAGTGGCATGTTTAGCAGATGAAAAAAAGCATCACTGAAAAGTAGCCTGGGAGGTTACAGTGGGATTGAAGTTCTCTCCCTCCTTGACTTCTGAAGAATAACTGATGCTGATGACAATTTTTTTCTTGCAACATTACCTCTCTCGGCTTCTTATATCGTATGCTTCTCATCTTCCTTCTAACTCTCTGCTGTCTTATTTGCAATCAGTTTTGTTATGTTATTCTTTTTACATGCAGTCTTTAAATCATTCTTTACCATATACCATCTACATAATCTCACATACTGCCAAAAGCTTTCATTTGCATTTCATCACCATTATACACCCCTCCAATATAATTATCTCTATCCAGACTTCGCTTTCGAGCTCCAGACGCAATTATACAGCCGCCATCTTGGCATCCCCCTTTGGTTATCTATCATCTCAAATTGAACATACATAAAATGAAATTGGTCATTTTTGCTAAATATGGTTCATAGTTACTACTCGTCATCTTAGTAGAGGCCCGGCCACTCAACCAGACTTGCAACCCAGATATATGGCCAATGTTCTAGAGCCTGCCGCTTTTCTTAATTTATATCCAAGTCTAGTAGGGTAACATAATAAAAAGAGTTTAAAGTATTTGTCCATGTTTCTCTTTTCTCCTACTTCAAGCAAAGCTCTTTATTTTATCCTTAGAAATGTTCGTTTTAGGGCCGAAAGAAGAATTTGATATACGATGACAGTTCTCTCTCTCTTTCATAGCAGCCTAATTGTGGTTTTACGATAACGGGAGGCCAGCTCTATGAGGGGAAAGAGAACGCTACCAAAGAGGTGACCCATTTGAGAGTAGATGGTTTATGCCAGTCCTGAGGAGGGGGTATCTGGGACAGAGATGGGACTCTGTGCATGGTAAGAAAACAAGAGGTGGAAATCTGGGCTTGGAAAATGGGTTTTGAGAATTGAGATTCAAGCTATTTCTAAACACATGTTTTTGGTATGATTCCTAGTCTACAAATTTAACCACGCAAGAAGTAGCTTTTCTGTATTATCAGAACCCTCACACATACACACACAGCTACTTACTGACAGGTTACTTTAATGTCCAAGAGACTATGTTATAGTTCCCACAGAAACTCTATTTTCAAGTCATTTACCAACAGTTCTCACACTGTCATTGCATTCAATTTTTTCAACTTATTTTCTTTAAATTCCTCTAAAATAGGGATAGAAAATACTATCATTGTTTTTCTAGCTATCTATTGCTAAATTACAAAATATCCCAAAATTAGCTGTTTGGAACAACAATCATTTATTGTTTTCAGTAGTCAGGCGGTGCTCATTTCTGTTCCCCGTGACCATAGCTGGAGCAACTTGACTGAGGCTGGATGATCCACTTCTAAGACTGCTCCTTACATGGAGGGCAAATCAGTGCTCGCTGTTACCTGGGAATCAAGCTTAGACTGTCAGTTGGAGACTGATTCTGCCCCATGTGGATCTCTCCAGAAACTGCTTAGGTTTTCTCACAACATAATGACTAAGTTTGAAGGGTGAGCATTCCAAAGGGAGCATCTTGAAAAGCCAGCATTTCAAGAGACCCAAGTGGAAACTTTTAAATATTTCTTGTGACCTAGCATCAGAAAGTCACTTCTGCTGCATTCTTTTGGTGAGTCAAGTCACAAAAATGGCCCAATTCAAGAGGGGGAGTTCAACTCTTCTCAATGGAAAAAGTGTTCTTTAAACAAAGAATTTGTTTTCATCTTTAATTTACTGCAAATTATCTCCCTTAAAATTCTTAACTAAGAAATTGCCAACCGAAACCTCATTTTCTAAGGTAGACTTCATGATAATCTAACCAGGTTTATAATTTTCGGTTTCCACTATAACGAGATAGGTATTATATTGTAATTTGAAATGATGAATTTAAAATTGGAATAAGATTTATACAAAGAGCTGTAGAAACACAGGAAAAACATTTACCATCCTAAAGCTGGAGACTTCAGAAGGAAAGTTAACAATGACCAAATTCTTTAAGTGTGCTTCAGACTTACCGTGCACAGGTGTGCACTGTAAACCACACATAACTGCTCTGAAAGACCCTGCACTGTCGTGTGTGAGAAGGAAAATTTCTCATAGGCCCTGAAAACAACATTTCGAAGTCATAGAATTACAATAGGAATTAGTGCATCCCTGAGAAATGTGAGAATTTTTGTAAAGCTGGGCAGCATTGAACAGATTAACTCAGGGTATGAAGTATTAAAATGCTAGCTGGAGCACTGTAGCTAAACATTATTTTAATGTTAATAAGTATTTTTAAAAATATTTTTTCTTTGCCCTTCACCCATTCAATCACGTATTAAGGTTAGTGCTTTAGTGTTTCCAAGAAAGTCCATGCCAGGAAGAAAGTAGAAGTAGCTGAGTTTGTGAAGAAACAAAGAGCTTTTTTCTTTGGGGGTGAGTATACAGTAAATAATGGTAAATCTAAAAGAAGGTGCAGAGGAAGAAGCTAATAATGGGAATAATTATTTACTTCTCTACAATAAAGTCCAGTGTCCCATAGCACAGCCCATTATGTTCGCCTATATTATTCATTAGTTTTGTTTTTGCATAGACTTAAGCCCAGAGAGAAGAAGAAATTGTTACTCTCATTGTCTCCATTTTTAGTCAGCTTATGGGAATGCAGCCGATTCCATTGTGCACTTTAACTAAAATAGTCCTGCTGAGAAAGGCACTTTCTGGACGGGGATTTCATATTTCATGCAGACCCCAGACACACTGTATAAATAATGCATAAATAATACTCCTGCCTGGATAGGGCAATCTTTCACCTATTAGGGTGTCTCTCCAGGAAGCCATTGCTGCTTCACTTGTAGTCATGCTCTTCTAATTCTTAAAAAGGTTAGCACAGTTTTATCTTTAATAGCCACTTGATCATTGCAGAGATTAACAAGTCATGTTGTAGACATTAGTCAAGGAAGCCGTGGAATACATCACGAGGTCTTCACATCCCCCGAGACTGTGCAGGAGCACAATGATGTGCATTTTCCTGCTGCTATCTCTAAATTACATGTGGGAATTGAAAGGGTATGTTTGTTAGATATGAGCCCATTGGTGTTTCATCAAATTTAGAGAGCTGCGGAAAGAGCTATCCACCAATCTTTAGCTTTTTCTGACAGTAATGAATTTATCATTCTCCCCATGGCATCTTCACAGGGAAGCCTCACCATTTTCTCTAAAGTCTCTGTGATGATCAAAGGGACCAGTGACTTACCGTAGAAAAGGCAGAGCTCCTGAATTAATGTCTGATTGTATTTTAATCAACATTGACCTAGAATATGGGTACAATACTTAATGGATTTGTTTAGAGATTCTTGCGGACAGTTGGTATTGTTACGGAAAAATGAAACAACCAGACACTGAGGGGTTAGAAGCACGATCTTTATTTACGTGCACGGGCCCAGAGGAGACAAACTCCAAATTCTGAGCCCAGAACAATAGCCCCGCATTCCTTTTATGCTGGGCTAAGTGGGGGAGGGTACTGGGAGGCGTGGTATAGATTTGGCGCGAAAAGGGTTTACAGAGGTGAAAGAGAAGCATTTACATCATAAGTCAGGGCAATTGGCGTGAAAAGAGCTTACAGAGGTGGGAGAGAAGCATTTACATTATAAGTCAGGGCAATTAGCATTTCATCTTTGGTATCAGCCTTGACTCCCTCTACAGTATTACAATAAGTAAAATACAGTGGAAGATGATAAACTGTACCACACTGAAATACACACCTTAATGAAAATTCCTCGGACTCTCCTCACTGTCATTGAACTTTAACATGTTTCATTTCCCAAGGTGTACCAAAGCTTTAATGACTGTCTCATAAACACAATCATGTTCACCCATTTATGTATTTTACACAGCTGCTTTCATGCTAAAACAGCAGAGCTGAATAGTTGCAGCAGAGATCAGAAGGCCAGAAAATTCTAAAATATTTTTTCTCTGGTCCTTTACAGAAAATGTTTGCCAGTTTTGGCAAAGATACTAGTACTGAAAATTTTTTTCTATATATGTGAATTTTAAATAGAATTTAAATTTAAGACTTCACACAGTTCCTTTAAATTTTTCTTTTTAATATATATTTCTCTAACATCTTAAAACTGTTAATATAGAACTTTTTGTAAATATGCATTTTTCTGTCATCTTTAACAAAGCATGTTCAAAATGATTTAGATTACACCTGCTTCTTTAAAATCTCACTTGGTTGTTTTTTTGTTGTTGTTGTTGTTTCTTTACTACTAAGTGTAATATTTGTTTGGTGCTAGAGATATCAGTCAGGGTAATGGAGTAACTGAGCCCTTATCCTAGGAATAGGCAGACACTTGCATTCAAAAAATGAATAAAATCCCCTGATATTAGCTGGGATTTTGCTCACTTGATTCTTTAAACTAAAGGTAAAGTGAAGGACATAGAACCTTGTTTTACTCTAAGGCTATATTTCTGCAAAAATGAATTTTATAATGAAAGATTGAAGTAGACGTTTCCCAGGTGGTTTTCTCAGCGTTCAGGAAATTATTTCATCATCACTATTTCTATCCTCATCCTGACATTTGTCATTGGCATCCAAAATATTGCATGTGAGTTCTACATCACTGGAACAATGAAGATAAGGTGCCTCTTTGTCAGCTTGTACCTGTTTGCAGTTTCACAAAGTGGGAGGCAGTATATCTGTTGCAAAAAAAAAAAAAAAAGTGATAAGATATCTTGCAAAGGATTAAATCATAGAAAACCCTTACTATATGATAAAGTAAAGTTTTATTTGTATGAAAAGAGTGAATGCTCTATAAGAACACAACAGGCTCATGCATAGTAAAAATTATGATAAGATGCAATAAATTTCTTGTATATTGTTTGCATAGTTTTTACAAACTCTCCTTTGTAATAATATTTCATAGACTAAATCATACTCTTTTTTTTTTTTGCAAAGTGAAATAAGCCAGGCAGTGAAAGACAAAATACCATATGATCTCACCTGTTAGTGGAAACTAATCAACAAAACAAACAAGCAAGCAAAACATAACCTGAGACATTGATTAAATTATAATCTGATTCATAGGTTACAAAAATGAAGCAAAATTAAAAAAAAAGAAAACACAAAATAAAAATCTTCTTAGTCATTAATCTTTTGCAAAATGAGTTCTACAGTGTTCTAGCAAAAATGTATTAGAGTTGCAAAATCATATGACTACAAAATAATCTTTCACTGATGGAGATAAGAGCCTGATAAGACTATTTTTTTTAATTATAGTTTCTTCAAATATAATGGGAAGATGGTAATTATGCATACCTCACTTAATATCAGTCAGTAAAATACTAGTAAATCAACTAGTAGAATGATACCTGGCACATAAATAGCCTCAATTAATAAAACATGATTATTTTTATTCCTGTTGTCAGTGTATCAGTGTTCATTGAAAAAATAGACAAATAGAAGTTATAATTAAACATTTTTTGGTAACATTTTCTTTTTTTTTCATTTCCAAGTAAGAATTAATTATAAATTTTATTTTATGAGATTCTTCAGTAATAGAATATTGAAAAGTTACATCTAAATATTTAAGCAACATTGCATAAGTCATTAATATATGCATTCATAAAAGACAAAACAATAATTGAACTTTATTAGTAATTTTAAATTGATCAGGTCAGTTACACAAAAATTTCTTTAAAGATTTTTTTGTGTTATGCTGTTATAGTTGTCCTAATTTCTCCCCTTTGCCCTCCTCCTCTCACCCCACCACACACTCCCATAATCAATTCCCATACTGTTGTCCATGTCCATGGGCCATTCACACATGTTCTTTGACTAGTCTCTTCTCCTTCTTTCCACCATTATCCCCCTCCCCCTACCCCTCTGGTAACTGTCAGTCTGTTCCATGTTTCCATGCCTGTGGTTGTATTTTGTTCATTAATTTATTTTGTTCCTTAGATTCCTCTTATACGTGAGGTCATATGGTATTCGTCTTTCACCGACTGGCTTATTTCACTTAGCATAATATTTTCCAGTCCCATCCATGCTGTTGCAAAAGGTAAGAGTTTCTTCTTTCTTTTTGCTGTGTAATATTCCATTCTGTAAACGTTCCACAGTTTTTGATCCACTCATCTACTGATGGGTACTTAAGCTGTTTCCAGCACTTGGCTATTGTAAATAATGCTGCTATGAATACAGGGGTGCATAAATTCTTTTGAAATGGTGATCAGGGATTCTTAGGATATATTCCCAGCAGTGGAATCACTGGGTTAAAGGCAGTTCCATTTTTAGTTTTTTGAGGGAATTCCCTACTGTTTTCTATAGTGACTACACCAGTCCACATTCCCACCAACAGTGCACTAGGGTTCCCTTTTCTCTGCATCCTCACAAGCATTCGTTGTTTGTAGCTTTATTGATGATGGCCATTCTGACTGGTGTGAAGTAATAACTCATTGTGGTTTTAATTTGCATCTCTCTGATAGGTAGTGATGTTGAGCATCTTTTCATGTGTCCATAGACCCTCTGTATATTCTCCTTGGAGAAGTGTCTATTCATGCCCTTTACCCATTTTTTAATTGGATTGTTTGTCTTCCTGGTGTTGAGTCATATGAGTTCTTTATACATTTTGGAGTTTAGACCCTTGTGCTATGTATCATTGGCAAATATGTTCTCCCATACAGTTGGTTCCCCCTTCATTTTGATGCAGGTTTCTTTAGCTGTGCAGAAGCTTTTCAATTAGATGTAGTCCATTTTTGTTTATTTTTTTCTTTCATCTCCCTTACCCTAGGAAATGTACCAGCAAAAATATTGCTACATAGGATATCTGAAATTTTACTGCCTATGTTTTCTTCTATGACTTTTATCGTGTCATGATTTTTATTTAAGTCTTTTATCAGTTTTGAGCTTATTCTGGTATATGGTGGAAGATGTTGGTTTAGTTTCATTTTTTGTGTGTGTACCAGTCCAGCTCTCCTAACACCATTTATTGAGACTATTTTTACTCCATTGTATATTCGTGCCAACTTTGTCAAGTATTAACTGACTGTAGAGACATGGATTTATTTCTGGACTCTCTATTCTGTTCCATTGATCTATGTGTTTGTTCTTATGCCAGTACCAGACTGTTGTTATTACAGTGGCTTTGTAACACAGTTTGATATCAAGTATTGTGATCCTTCCTACTTTGTTCTTCTTTCTCAAGATTGCTGAGGCTATTCAGGGTCCTTTCGGTTTCATATAAATTTTTAAAGTATTTGTTCTTTAAAGTATTTGTTCATATTGTGAAATATGATATTGGTATTTTAACAGAGATTGTGTTGAATCTATATATTGCTTTGGGTAGTATGGACATTTTAATGATGTTAATTCTTTCTGTCCATGAACACAGTATGTGCTTCCACTTTTTATTACACTTGTATCTTCTTCAATGTCTTTTTTCAGTGCCTTACAGTTTTCCAAGTACAGGTCTTTTACATCTTTGGTTAGGTTTATTCCTAGGTATTTTATTCTTTTTGTAGCAATTATGAATGGGATTATTGTCTTAAATTCCTGTTTTTTTAGCTCATTATCAGCATATAAAAATGCCACTGACTTCTGGATATTAATTTTGCACCCTGCTACTTTGCTGGATTCCTTTATCAGTTCTAGTAATTTCTTGGTGGAATCTTTGGGCTTCTTTGTCAACTATATATAAAAAGAGTTTTAGTTCTTCCTTTCCAATTTGGATTCCTTTTATTTCTTCTTTTTGTCTGATTGCTGTGGCTAGGACTTCCACTACTATCATTATGGAAAAATGAAACGACCAGACACCGAGGGGTTAGGAGCACGATCTTTATTTACGTGCACGGGCCCAGAGGAGACAAACTCCAAATTCTGAGCCCAGAATAATAGCCCTGCACTCCTTTTATGTCGGGCCAAGCGGGGAGGGTCTCGGGAGGCGTGGTATAGATTTGGCGCGAAGGGGCTTACAGAGGTGGGAGAGAAGCAGATAGAGTCTCAACACCTGCAGCATTAGTCAGGGCAGATAACATTTCATTTCATCTTTGGTATCAGCCTTGATTCCCTCTACACAATGTTGAAAACGAATGATGAAAGCAGACATCCTTGTCTTGTTCCCAATCCTAAGGGGGCACTTGTAGTTTTTCTCTGTTGAGTATGATGCTGGCAATGGATTTGTCATATATGGCCTTTGTTATGTTTAGGTATGTTCCCTCTAATCCCACTTTGCTGAGAGTTTTTTTTTTTTTTTAATCATAAACAGGGGCTGGATTTTAGCAAATGCTATTTCTGTATCTATAGATATGACCATGTGGTCTTTATCCTTTCTTTTGTTTATGTGGTGAATCACATTTATGCATTTGCTAATGTAGTACCAATCTGACATTCCCAGAATAAATCCCCCTTGATTATGGTGTATGATCTTTTTGATACATTGCTATATTACATTTGCTAATATTTTGTTAGGGATTTTAGCATCTATGTTCATCAGGAATATTGGCCTATAATTTTCTTTTGTTTTGTAGTTACTTTATGTGGTTTTGAAATTAGGATAATGTGGCCCCATAAAATGAGTATAGGAGCTGTCCCTCCTCTTAAATTTTATGAAATAAGTTAAAAAGGAGAGGTGTAAGTTCTCAGAATGTTTGGTAAATCTCACCTGTGAAGCCATCCTGTCCAGGGCTTTTGTTTGTGGGAGTTTGTTGATTACTGCTTCAGTTTCACTGGGTGTAGTCTGTCTATCCAGATTCTCTGATTCTTCCTGATTTAGTTTTGGAAGATTGTATATTTCCAGGAATTTACCCATTTCCTCCAGATTGTCCAGTCTGTGGGCATACAATTGTTCATAATATTTTCTTACAATCCTTTGTATTTCTTTGGTGTCAGTTGTTATTTCTCCTCTTTCATTTCTGATTTTATTTTCTCTTTTTTTCTTGATGAGCCTGGTTAAATGTTTGTCAACCTTGTTCACCTTTTCAAAGAACCACCTCTTAGATTTATTCACAATGTGAATGTACTTAATTTCACTGAAGTACACTTAAAATAGTTCAATGGCATTTTTATGTTACCTATATTTACCATGATAAAAAAAATAAAAATAAAAATGAAAACTTCCTGGTTTGATGCTCCAGACAACATGACAAATAAGGTAGTCATATGTTTAAAATTTACAAAAAAGATTTTCGGTACCAAATAGGTCCCCATCTGCTCATTTAACTTTAAAGATCAAGTGGTAAAGAGGGTCGAATATACAGTGATGGATAGAAACTATTCTTTTGGTGGTGAGCATGCTACAGTGTATACAAATGTCAAAAGTGTATACAGTGTATACAAATGTACAGATATTACAATGTTATACACCTGAAATTTATGTGATGTTATTAATCAATGTTATCTCAATTTACAAAAATCTCTAAGTTAATGAGCTATTATTCCTTAGGAACAAAAATTAGAGAAAAATACAACAAATATATATATATATATATTTAAGAAATAAAACAATACAGATAACACTAGAAACAATACAAAGCAAGAAATAATATTCAGCCAAATAGCCATTGAATGGGAGATCTCACAATGCATCAGTGTAGCTTCCATGCTATTTCACTGCATAGGACATACACTTACTCATAAGATGTGTGTTTAAGACAGGTGAGGACCCCTTCAATATAGAGTACACATGCTCTCCACTTTGTACTTATTCAACTTATACAGCCCACAGGAGAACTTGCATCAAACCACATGTCCCCAGTGTAATTCATCAGTCAGGTGTTTCACTGAAAAATGCTTCTATATCTACTGCAGCTGATGATGATGTTCCACCTTACCCCAGCTCACTGGTCTGGGGGACAGTAGTAGAGGATGCATTCAGGTTTATATTTTCAAATGCCTCTGGGTTTGGGGTAAGATTTCACACCATCTGTTCATGCTTTACTTGCGGATGCTGTTCCAGATGTTTGAATCTGCCATAGGTTGGATTCTCCAACTATGACACTAAACTGAAAGCCCATAGAATACAATTTAGCACTTGGTTTTGAAATGATATTTTAAGTAGTTTTCACCTGTCACTAACAAAGTGAGACAAATCAGCCGTGACTAGGCACATACTAGAGAACATCCACACAGGGTGTGCAGATATTCTGTGGTAGAACTAGCAGAAGGTCATGGATCAGTTCCAGATGGGTAGGCAAGCAAGCTGTAAGATGGGCAGAAAGAATGGCATCACAACAGGCAATACACAGCTGTACCAGCAGACAGAGCTTTGAAGTCAGGGGTTCAGATAGAGGGCAGGGTGTGACAATGAGAGATTGGCAGTAGGCAATTTGATGAAGCTGGGACACTAGTCATCAGGTAGGAGTTAGTAGGGCTCATATCGTGTGACTGGGTTTCTGCAGAAGATCTGGGAAGACTAATAATTACAAGGTACAGTTGTCGCCTTGGAGAGATAGTTTACTAATGTTGGGACTCTTATGATACCTGCAGGGAAAAAGACATGTCAAGACCACCAACTCCTAGAATTGAAGCGGGAATCAAGATGAAGGTGAAGAGCCATAGTAAGAAAGTTAACATTTAGTACATAATCTATTGACTTGTACTTTAATTTCTCCTCAATAGGATGCAAATCTGTCCTTATACTATGAAGGGGCTCTTAAAAATGTGAGTAATACATTCCAGCTCTGGTAATGACCCAGACCTGGAGCAGCATCCAGCACTGTTACATCGATATTTAGCTGTTTTTAACTTCTGTGTTCACAGAGTGACTTACAGAGCGGACTAGGTGTTCCGGAGGTCATAGCTAATACTTATTGATTCCTTAGTGAATCCAAAGAAAAAGGATGAATATATTGGCAAGAGTGGGAACAAGTACACATTTATACACTCGTAGCAGAATTAATTGACGTGATATTTCCAGGGGGCAGTTTGGCAGTATCTATCAATGTTAAAATTCTTGTCAGATCTGAAAATTCCACACCTTAGAATCTTTCTTGAAGATCATACAAAGACACAAATCTAGACATACTAATAGAAATTTTGACCTGACCATTGTGTCTCAGTTGCTTGGGCATCACTCTGCAAAGTGAAAGGCTGCCATTTTGATTCTCCATCGGGGCTCATGCCTGGGTTATGGGTCTGGTTCCCTGTTGGGGCATGTATGAGAGAGAGCTGATCAATGTTTCTCTCCACATCTTTCTCCTTCCCTCCCCCTCTCTCTAAAAATAAATGCAGAAGTAAATGAATAAATAAATATATTTTTTGAAAAGATTTGATGGCTTTACCAAGGAAAAACTGATGAGTCAAATTTATAAGCTGAAAACTGCTGTCACTCTATAAAAACAGAAACAGCTTTTTAATCCTCTCATCCACTGATGGGCACTTAGGCTGTTTCCTAATCTTAGTTATTGTAAATAGTGCTGTTTTAAACATAAGGGTGCATATATGGTTTTGTATTGGTGTTTCATTATCTTTGGGGTACATGTCCAGAAGTAGGTAGAATCACTGGGTCAAAAGGGAGTTTCATCTTTATTTTTTTTAAGGATACTCCACATTGTTTCCATAATAGCTGCACCAATCTGCATTCCTGCCAACAGGGCATATCATAGAGTTGTGATGATAATTAAATATGTTAATATTCATAAAGTGCTTAGAGTAAAGTCAGGCATATAGTATATGCTTGTTGAATGAAAGGCAGAATAGTTAATAAACATTACCCTTTATAAACAACAAAATATATAATGTTCCTAAAAATAATGAGGTAGTTATTTCATAAAAATATTTCCACAATTGAGTGGAAAAGTAGATTACAAAATTATGTATAGTATAATTCCCTTTTTATAAATATGAAATATTTAGTATAATTCATTACAAACATCAATTTTTAAATTTATTTTATTTTTTTCAGATTTAATTTATTTATTTTTAGAGAGAGGGTTAGGAAGGGAGAAAGAGAGGAACACATCAAAGTGTGGATGCCTCTCACACATGCTTCCTACTGGGGACCTGGCCTGCAACCCAGGCGTGTGTCCTGACTGGGAATAGAACCGGCGGCACTGTTGTTTGTAGGCCGGCACTCGATCCACTGAGACACAGCAGTCAGGGCTTTTATTGATTTTTTTTGGGGGGGGGTGGGGGAGAGGGCCATTGATTTGTTGTGCTACTTATTTACACATTTATTGGTTGATTCTTGTATGTACCTTGACCCTGGATGGAACCCAGAACCTTGGCCTATCAGGATGCTGCCCTAACCAACTGAGCTACCCCTCCAGGCCTATTAATCAATCTTGAGTTAAGAATAAAAAATATAATTCCTAGCATTGCTTTCACTCTCTGAAGGGCTAAGAGGATAAGACTGCGTATACTGTGCATTTAATACATAGGTACAGTGGTGCTAGATAATTCTCACTGAGCCCCAGGAGAACCAGAAACTTGAGAGCTCTAAAGTGTGCCATTGCAGCTAAGGAAGGAGTCTGTGAGGTTGTTGGGGAAAACAGTTAATATCGAAGTAAACATCACCATCTCCAAAAGAAGCTATAAACAAAGAAGCTCAAGGTTTCTGAAGAAATTTTTTATTTCCTCAGGAAAAAAAAAAAGTAAAAAGCAGTCATAGAATTTACTAGATGAAAAAAACTGGATGTTGAGTTGACACTGACAAGATGTTATTGTGAGTCCTTGAGGTTGAGAAGTACTGAGAAATCCTTTTTAATTTCCTTATTTATTAAGGCTTTTTGTTGAAGGTCTAACTCTAGAAAAAAAGTTTCCCTTAGATTATGTCCAGGGTAAAAATCAATTTTCCAGTTATAGAAATTTTTCCTGAAACCTACTAATTCTAACTACAGGTTTCCCCTCATTATCCTAAAGTAGAGTATTCACCACTTTGCTTTCATAGCTGTTTTCTCTAGCCAAAAGATACCCGAAGACAATTTTCACTCTTATGAAAAAAGCTGTTATTGTACTTATGTAGGACTTTTGTTCAAGCAAAGAGGCTTACTGTGAACTTTCATATATCGGAGGACACCTGTATTCCCTTTCATTTTGCATTTCATTCTAATGTCTGTGTTATCTCCCACTTGGGTATGTAAAACAAATTGATTGCCTCATATCTTCTTAAATAAACTAAAAAAATCCTTAAAGTAGTTAATGTAAATTATATTTCACACCTTTACTATCGCTTCTAAGAATAGTACTTTGCATATTATGGGTTTCTGTAAATCTAACTGAATAAACAAAACTCAGCTTTAAAATGGTTAAACAGCAGGACTAGAGGCCCAATTGTAATGATGTCTAGGATGATAATTATGACTTTTTTTTAACAAAACAATCACCAGAATTTTAATGGAATTAGAAATCTAATTATTTATAATTGAAATGCATGCTGTCTATTTACACACTAGCCTGAATATATTTAGATTTCCCCAATGTATCATGGTTATCCTCACAATTTAGACCCAGAAAATATTTTTTAAGGAGCAATTAATTTGTCCTCCCTAAGATGCTAAAATATCTTTTGTACATGATGTTTGTATGCCTAGAAACTTCAAAGTTTTGCCACCCAATTCTGAACTTCAGGAAAAATAGTGCATGTTGTTTCAAGCGTCCTTCTGTTTATTTCTAATAAGAAGCTATCACAACTTCTTACAAATGGCAGAAAACAATAACTACCACTAAATAGTCAGAAAAAGTTATATTGCAATTAATAAAATAGAAGTATGTCCTTTTAAAAATTCTAAAAGGTTAATAAGACAACTTTAAATTCAGCTCAGTGATCAAAGTCAAAGAAATCTTAACTACTAAAAGTTTTATCAATGCAAATGTCTGTCCTTTAGAAATAAATGAAAACTATAAATGTGAAATAAATAATTTTAACTTTGTTCACCTATTTACTTTTAATAATTTATCATAATTTGTAGTATTATCTTAAAATTTATTTCATAACATTTAGAGCTCATAATTTCTCTCCCTGTTACACGTTATTACTCCAGTTGTTTCCAGATTTAATACCTTCCTAAAAAATGACTTCTCAGAAGAGTCACAAGGAGTCTAAGGTAATTGTATCTAATGATTTCACAATGATTGGAATTATATCTCTAACACAATTTTACTCTTTGGTTCCACCTTTCAATAACATTTTCTTGGCTTCTAACTTCAGTAGTGTTTAGGAACTTGCATTTATTTCCCACAACATCTGATGATCTCTAAGTCCACTTATGAAAAAAATAGGTATACCTTTTGTTTAACTGCTTAGAACAATATGAAAAATTCTTCAGAATACCTCTATGCTCACTATTTACTCCCTTTCATTTTTAATTGAGCAGAAGGCAATCAGTACCAGCAATAGGCGTGCGTGGAAAACTATAGAACATTTGTACCCGACCTGGCCATGGTGTTTTGTGACAGATGAAAGTAGTCCATGTGATCTGTCCAAAGAGCTGGTGGACACTTGTCCTTTGGTAAGACCAAAAAGTCTCATCCACACGTAATATTTCCTTGAAGTGTATTTTTATTACATTACAATTCCCTTCACCATTATTAAAAATACTTATTACCTACTTTTTCAATTCAAAGTAATAACCTGGAAGCAGAGGTGGATTAAGGTCGGTTGAGGCCCCGGGTGCAGAAGAAAATATTGCTCCCCTTAAAAAAAAGAGAGAGGGGGAGAAAACAACATGTTTAAAAATACATATTTTTAAAACCGTGAATGGAACAAGTACATATCCACAAACTAATTTACATTCCTGCATATTTGTGTATATCATAAGCCTGCCCTGCAGGAGAACATTTGTAAGTATAAAGTAGCAAATATGATTCTATTGCTCCGATACGCGGAGCCTGTGCAGGGCAGTGTGTGTATAGCATGCAGCGTAGTAATGAAATAATGAAAATCAGCGAATATAAACATACTATCAGGTTTCACCGCTGATTGTAAACTTGTATGTAATTAAAATTGCACATATGAAACCAAACTTGGTGTCATTAGAAAAAAGCGTAAAGTTGGGGTTTTGCGGGGCCCTTCAGAAGTCAAGGCCCAGGGCATGCACCTGGTCCATCCGCTGTTAAATCAGCCTCTGTCTGTCAGATGTATTTCTTTCTCTTCTAGGAAGATTTAGCAATTGATCAAGATGGTATGGTTGTCCAGAACAGAACAATCTGCCTCTTTGCTTCAATTATACCAATAGCCATTTCACGCACAGCCAGTCACATATGAACTCCAATAAACTGGATCACAAGGCATGTGCATCATCTTCTATGGGCTTTTCCCACAGCACACCGCGTGTCAAGAAATAGTGATGCTTTCTCTAATACAGTAGGCTGTAATTCTACTAAACTCCCACTGAAGACTATATGTTTAGTAAATTCAAAGCAAGGATGCCCCCAGTAAATATGTATATATTTCAAAAATTTAGATAAAATTTATTGGACCATTTGTTCTTCTATTGATTTTTATAAAATCAGCTATTTAACAAGGTAGGATCCTAGGTCTATAGACCCAAAGTAGTTACAAAGCTCCTTCACAAATACATGCTTGTAGTTAATGTATTGTACCAATGGCCACATGGGGTTCAATTTCCTCTACCATATTGCCAGATAAAAGGTGTTTTGAAAATTCATACAGTTGGCTTTTTGAAAACCTCTACTATGTCATATTTAATTTACAAGAGTTAACCCCAAGGATGGACTAGAATTGAACAACATTCTTTTGGCACCAAATTCAGCAATAAATGTAAAGGCAAACAGCATTACATACACATCTGCAAAGAACAGATGCACCCACTGTCCACCTGCAAAATAGACTATTTGAAACACAGTTCAAGGATACAAAATATGGTTTACAACTGACTGCATCAATTTAATGATTTTTTTTCCTCAGGAAAGAAAAATCTTTAGCACAGTTAAAGTAACAGTTGTTTACTGTTTTTTTTGTCTATCATACTGTTTCAAAATGAACCAAATCATCAATAAATATTCATTAACAGTAATAAATTTATAAGGATTACATTTTTTTAATGAGGGCTTTCAAAATCTACTCTCTTAGCTACTTTCAAATACATAAAACAATATTATTAACCATCGTCACCATGATGTACATTACATCCCCAGAACTTATTTATGTTATAACAGGAATTTGTACCTTTGGCCTCCTTCAGCCATTTTCCTCACTTCCCATTCCTCACATCTGGCAACTGGCAATCTGTTCTCTGTATCTATGAATTTCTTCCTTCCTTCCTTCTTTTCTTGCTTTCCTTCTGTCTTTCAACTTCATATGGAAGTAAAATTATACAGTATTTCTTGGTCTGACATTTCACTTAGCTTACTGTTTTCAAAATCAATCTATGCTATCAGAAATATATCAATTATTACTAATTTACTATGAACTCCAAAGCAGAACAGAGTTATGCCACCCCAAAATATGCCACTTTGGCATAAAATTATTTTGAGCTGACAACATTTGAGTCCCTGAAATTTCTTATCTCCATGAGAGTAGAACTTAAAAGAACTTGATTTTCATAAAATCCACTCCCCAGAAATTCTCATCTTTAACAGGTCAGCACTACATCCAGACGGACATTGTCACAGAGCTATCATAGATCCTATGTTTTCCTAAGGGCCCATTTTTCTTTCCAAAAGAATTTATTGTATGTTTACAAATACCCTTTTCCGCCCTTCTAAGAAGTCCTTTGTTCTCATAGGGGTCCCTTGCCTTTCTCTTTCCCCTAGTAAAAATATATAGAAGCTCTCAAATCTCACCACTTCTTTGGGTGGGTATTTACTTCATAATGACTCCATGTACATGAAAATTTACATTAATACGGGTGTATGCCTTTTTTCCTGTTAATGTCTGTTGTCGGTTTAATTTATAGCACCAACCCCACCACCACTGAACCTAAACTGGTAGAGGAAAAGCATTTCCTCCCTTATAGCTCATTGCAGAGTATTACCACAGCTCAAACCTATATTGTTTAACTAAAAAATGTCCAGGAAAAAATTGCTTAATGATCTTTATATGACTCATATTGTCACGACTATTTAGGTGAATAAGAAACAGAAAGGGTTGCTATATAACTGCACTTAAAAACTAAACATGTTATCAGTCCAAAGTCCATGTGCCTGGCTCTTTGAAAGGCCAAAATTCAAACTGTCAGAGTTTAGAGTAAGAAAAGGTTTATTGATCAAGGAGGCACCGACCAAGGAGATGGGTCACCTAGTGGTTCCTCAAATCCATCTTGAGAAAGTCCAGAGGTCAGGCTTCTTTTATGTCAAGGAAAAGGGGGAAGGAAGGCACCAGAGGTGATTCACCACCGTGGGCACCTGGGTGACAGCAAGGGTCTGAGAAAGACCGTGCTGGTTGATGTCTGTTTGGTTAGGAGGATCTTGCCAATCTTTGATAAGCAATACATATGTTCCTTATCTCCTCAGGAGAGACAAAAGGCACATTCTGGTATTAGCACGTCTACATGCACGACTGAGCAGGAGCTATTAAAGAAAGCACGCTTGGAGCCAGAGAAGCAAAGTATTTCACTTTGTGACAAACATACAGCGCAGGCACCTGCACACCATTCTCTCATATAATTCTCCTAATTTCACAAGTTCTTAGTTTCTTCTCCGTAAAAGAAATTGTTACCCAAGATTAATGCATTCTTTAAGATATTAATAGGTGTTTTTATAAAATAAATTAATAGGAAATGTATGGAGCTGCAGTTACATGTGGAACATTGGGGAAATAAAGCTGAATATATTTCATTATAAGATATTTCAGCAACTTAAATATGCTAATGTTAAGAAATGTTAAGTTTTCCAATTAGTCCAAGGAGCACCATATTGATGGATTTCTATGAGTCCTCCAGCTTTTAAAATGCATAATCTTATAAAATTCCAAGCTAATAACTTAGCTTCATGGAAATGTGTTTGGCCTGCTGTCTCAAAGCAATCTAATCACAACCCATATCAAAGTGACTCTAAGAAAAATGGAGAAAATGTCACATAATTCTGTAGTATCTTGGCTTCTTTCAACTAAAATATATATGAAATTAATTTTGAAATTAATTTGTATTACTGTACAGCATTCTACGCATGATGAATCATTTCTTAGCTTAATCAAACTCTAATGTGTAAAGGAGACATATAGTCCAATTAAAAAAAAAAAACAACGAAATTTAGTTTTGTAATTATTGAGATAGCTGCAATAGTAAGACTAATGAATATACCAACCTAACCTGATTTTTGGGTTAAGCAGAGAGAAAACTATTACTATTACATTACTCTAATATTAATCATAACAATAATAATATTTTTTTTATTGTCAACATATGAAAAGCTTAAACCTGTAGAAATTTTTTAAGAGTTTTTTTTTTTTTTAAGCCAAACTGAAAACAATTCCTGGGAAGTAAAATCTCAACAGATTGAGAAAATGCTCTGGAGAATGCCAGTGTTTCACCTTATTTTATACATTACAATCAAAGGAGTGGGCGTAAGAGGTTACATGCAATCCATTGGTGATAGCTTAGGGAAACAGGTGAAATCGAAGCAGGGAAATCTCTGGGACTGGACAAAAAGCAAAACGAATAGACACATGCTTCTTTTACATAGGTGGGTATAGGATAGTTAGCAGTTAACAATTAACACTATACCAATAACCATCAGGGGTTTTGTGGTCTCTGCTCTGTTACAGTGAGGTGTCTGGAAAGAAAGAAATTGCCCTGACATTCCAAAGGTATGTTATCGTAGATACAGAAAAACAACAGATAGCCTCAGTTAAGGTAACGATTAACCTTCATCAGGCAAGATACCAGTCTAGGACATAACTACTGGCCATAACTTGCTTTTAGTTAGAAAATTTTAAATTCAGACCATCCTACGTGATTTCTTCAGGTCTCTGAATTCGTAAGGCCCTCATGCCAGCCTCCTCTAAGCTTGTCAGGTATGCTACATGGCCCATTTTGTTTTGTCCACAACACAGAGCTTTAATTTATCAGTGGGTATTAATGTTAAAATTTTTATATGTATTTCAATTTTAATTTTTACGTATGCCCTGAGATAGATAATAATTTTATTCTGATAAAAAAGCTAAGTTTTAGGAATGTTAAAATACTATAAGAGATAAACAAATTCTTTCTCTACCATCTTTATTTTAATAGCTGAAGGCTACACATCAGCTGATAAAGGACAGAAAACATAAAAAGAGAAAAAAAGCATATTTAAGCACATACATGCACATGAGAATTCACAAGGAAATGTGATCCCAGGAAGCAGCCAGAATTTCAGGGACATATGTTCCATCTTAGGCTAGCCGAAGGAGGAAGTCTGGTCTTCCGGGGAAGAGGTGTGTATTATGGGAAAGAGACTAGAAAATGTAATCACGTGTTGGTTAGTATGGTTGGGTGTCTTTTCTATTGATAAGGGCTGTTGAGAGTTCTCCTTCCGGGTAGAGGAAAGGGAAACTCTTTTAGGAATGAAATTCCCCTTTATAAATGTTAATTTTCCTTAATTGCCTTCAACTCAAAATAATCCTTAATCCCAAAGGACATATTGTGGGATTGCATCTTCTGTCCCCTTCCGTACTTTACCAAAGTCATGTAGCTAAAATGTTGAGGTACAGGGATTTAACATCTGGTGATCCATTGTTTAATTAAGGATGTTATAGTGCAAACACATAATGATCTGACACATTTAACAATACATATTCTCACCAAGATGCTCCATGGCTTTGAGGCATAAATGGTAAAATCTTTCTTCCAAATAACTATAAATTAAATAATATTTGTAAAGTTCAATCTTATTTATTTGTTAAGTTTTCTGAAGGCAGTACCCTTGTCGCTTTTTCACAAATCCACAGACACACAGAGATGAATAACTTCTCAGCAAATGCACCTTTCTATCGCTTTATGACCCACGCACACCGAGGGCTGAGTCTCAAGTGTTCTGGGTTTCAGAAGACCAAAGGCAACCAGACTCCGATTATGGAAGAAAATAGGTAGTTGTGTCCTTTAGTAAACCGCTACTAGAAAAAGGCAGGTTTCGGGAATGAAGTAGAGACAGCAGGAATGGACTACTCAGTTCCCATCACTTTGATAGGGAGGAAAAATCATACTCTACCATTCCAGGTTCTTCTGGCTGTCCTAATAATCAAGTTAACATGAGGCAGATTATCAGGAGAAAAACAAATTAAAGTTTAATAACATCTTTACTTCCTATATGTATGGCAGAGACTTAGGAACACTGAGTAACTCACGAAAATGGAGGAAGTCACCACCTTTAGTACTGCTTTCAGCTAAGATAAAAGGTGTTGGGGGTAGATAGTCAGTTATTGGAGGTTATCAGGAAAAGCAAAGTAAACAAGGGTAAGATTGTCATGCAAATCTAAGTCCAGGCATTCTCCCTTGGCTGACCTGGTACAGTGAGGGAAGTACCCTTATAAATGGAGGGTGTCCTTACAAATGTAAATATCCTTTTTCAAAGGGTAACTTCTTGATTTTTTAGAGTTTCTCCCAAGTCTGCTGTTTCTTAAAATTAATCAAACTAAAATATTCACCTTTCCACAGAGGTCTGTGTTGAGACGGCAGTCTCTGCTTCCCTTTAAATTCCCAGCACCTGCTTATGAGCATCCCCACCAAATGGAGAAAAATACTGAAAATGCTATTTTGATGACTACTAGCATTGAGCTTATGTACCCAAGTACTGATAAATAAAGTTTAATTTTGGGATTAAGAGCAGAGTGAGGATTTTTAATGGGCACCATGCAGATACCAGATACCAAACCCTTGTATTTCACAATTAGTGCTGCGATACAGAAGACAACCTATCTAAATGTAAAGCAGACACACTGACCTAATTTTTAGCTTTAAAATTAGTGTCAGCAGTTTACAAGTGTGGATTAAAAAGGGCCACATACTAAACCTGACAAGCTCGGGGAGCCCTAAATAGTGGACCTTACAAACTCAGAGACCTAAAGTAACCACGTAGGATGGTCTGAAATGAACACTTCTCAACTTAAAGCAGGTCATGGTGAAATGGGGTGCAAAGTAAGGATCCCCAAAAATGTTCCCCACAGCCCAGAGTCAGGGGAAGGAGGAAGGAGATGATATGGCCATTAAGATAACTTTCATAACAATGGCAAATTGAAAGCTACTAGCTTTGCTGCCACATCAGGTAAAAGGTCTGCATGACCTCCAGACCGCATAGTGACATGTGACATAGCTGGGGGAGCTTATACAGAGCCTCTGTGAGAGGCAAGAGCTGGAGTCTCCTCTGTCACAGGGTACTCTTGCCCTGACTAAAGATGACAACCGAAAAAAGGTAAATATATGGGGGAAATGGCAAAAGTAGCACCTTGTAGGAGGGGCCGGATATAAGGTCAAGTAGAAGTTCCGGGTCAGCATGTAAAATAAGGGTAGGCTGAGAGAGAGGAAGAATAGCAGCCACGTGGGCTGCGAAAGAAGAGGGGTAGCAGCCATGCAGTTTGAAAGGGCATAGAAGGGCTGCACCATTGGCCATGAGATCGGTAGTGAGCAGCAGCCATGAAGAAAAAGGCAGGCATGAGGACCGAGCCATGAGGTAGGGGGTTTTGGCCATGAGGTCTGGTGTGTAAGGAGGTGTCATGCAGTTTGGAGTTAGGAGATGACACGTGGTTTTTGATTAAGAGCTGGAGTAAGAAAGAGGAGACCCACTGGGGAATCTGTCTGGAGAACATGGTGGCAGAGTGGATGGAGCTGTGCAGAGACCTGTGTACCAAGCATGGATTAGTGGGAGATGTGTGGGATGCTGAACTGTGACTGGGAATGCTGAGCTGTAGATTCCTGCTTTTCTGAAAGACTACCTCTGAATGGCGTAGTCTGAAACTGACCTGGGTTGGCAAAGGGGGGTGCTATTATGCATTTTGGGGTGTTTTAAAGGGAGTGGGACTTAACAGTAGAAATCCACCATTATTCTGAATCTGTAAAACCTGTAAATAAACAACCTTTTTCCTTTTTCAGCAGACTCTTGCATTGGGAGTCATGCTTCTTGGCGGCAGGCAATCAAACCCACACCTGCTCTAGAACAGCATAGGTGGAGTTCTGTAACAGTGGCAGGTAGTCATGTCATAGGCCAATATCTTTCTTGACAAAGGCCAATCATTACCTTAACTGAGCCTTTCTATTATTTTGCATTTATGATAACATACCTTTGGAATGTCAGGGTAATTTCCTTTTTCCAGACCCCTCAGCACACAATCTCCCAGCATATTAAGAGACCACAGAACCCCTCATTGTTATTGTTATTGTGTTCACTGTTAACTATCCTGTACTCACTTTACGTCAAAGATGTGTTTATTTATTTTACTTTTTATCCAATTCCAGATATTTTCCCACTTGGCTTCCTCCCACCTCCCTAATCCATCATCAGTGGATTTCATGTAAATCCCTTACATCTTTTCCTTTGATTTTGTATAAAATAAGGTGCAAAACTGCCCTTCTCTGGAACATTTTCTCAATCCATTGAGATTTTCTTCCTGGCAGTTGTCTTCGGTTTGGCTCAAATAAACTCATAAAAATTCTTACAGGCTTGGACATTTCTTATATCAGCACAAGTGTAAGTAATGCAACAGAGCCCTTGAGTAATAGGACACTGTGAACTTAGAGATATAGCAAAAAATTAGAGGCCTTTCTATTTTACCCATAAAATTCTTTTTTTAGACACAGAATTTGTATAGTGTTACTGGTCCAAAGTCCATGTGCCCAACACTTCAAAAGGTCAAAACTCAAAATGTCAGAGCTTGGGATAAGCAATGACATATTGATTGAGAAGCCACCAGCCAAGATGATGGGAACCCTAGTGGTCCCTCAAGTCCATCTTAAGAAAGTAGAGTTGAGCTTTTCTTTTTTTTAATGTCAAGGGAAGGCGAAGTGGGGGCAGGGGGGCTGTTTTTGAAAAACTCAAGCCACTAGCAGACTTTCTGAATGATTAGCATATCTGTGTGCAAGACAACGCAGGAGCTCTTAGCCTGAAGGTCATGGGGACAGCACTGGCTCGAACAAAATAAAGCCAGAGAAGCCAAGAATTTCACTCTGTTACATAGCATTGTCATTTTTTTAGGGTATTAAGAGTTATTGAAACTTCTCAATAAAACTGACACCATCAATTCCTCATTACTCCCATAAAACCTGAAGAAAAAAAAAGAGTCTTGACCTATCTGAGAATTTATCTCCAACCCCTCTGGCTCACACCCTGACTCAAAGCCTTAAAATTTGCTGAAAAGATTTCGGCTATCAGAAAAGACTTTATAAAGTGCTTCTAAAAGTTCTTACTGGACTAAAGGTTTGTTTGCCTGCAGGCATCGGAGCTCCATAAGACGTGATCAGGAGCTTGTATCAAAAACAAACCAACCAACAAACAAATAAATAAAGGTTTGCCCTGACCAGTGTGGCTTCATTGGTTGTGAACTGCAAAGCAAACGGTTGCCAGTTTGATTCCAGGTTAGGGCACATTGCAGGTTTGGTCCCTCTTCGCAGTGTGTATGAGTGGCAACTGATCGATATTTCTCTCTCACATTGATGTTTCTCTCCCTCTCTTTTTTCCCGCCTTCCTTTCTCTGTAAAAATAAATAAATAAAATCTTTTTCGAAAACCCTAAGTGCTTATTTTTAGAAAGTGGCCCATACCCAGAGACAGATGAACTAATGCTCAATGACTTGGTTCCCCAGTGGCTT
Organism: Mormoops blainvillei; assembly: GCA_004026545.1. Taxonomy (NCBI): domain Eukaryota; kingdom Metazoa; phylum Chordata; class Mammalia; order Chiroptera; family Mormoopidae; genus Mormoops; species Mormoops blainvillei. Next base: position 108,388 of record PVJD01002919.1, read on the forward strand.
CCAGGGGATAAGTTATATTGGGAAAAAAATCATTAATCACAGTGACTAAGGGAGTTAAGGTCATGGTCAGGGTCTTGATCTCTACTGATTAAGTTGGAGTTAGGGTAGGGGGTGGCCGATCAATGCCTCTGGTCCTGATATCAGTCATGGCATTTATTTTTCTGTCCCCACTTTTCTGGGCCTGAAGCTGAAACACAACCAAGGCCTAAATGTTATCTCTAGTTTTGTTAATGGCAAGTGGCACCAGGTGTTAGACCTTGGTCCTTGAGTTTTGGTTAAGGGAGAACTCGGAGCCAACAGTCAAACATAAGCAAGAGTTTATTTAGAAAGCAACAAAGGTAGAAGAAATGAAGTGTGGAAGAAGTGAGCCAGCTGGGCTGTGTGGGCTCAGGAAGCAAGTTATAGAGGTAAAAGTAGGTCCCTTAGAACTCAGGAGAAAGCAAGCAAAGGTTTGCACTTTGAGGAAATAAAGGGGGAGAAAAATCTTGAGTGGGCTCAAGACATAGAGAAAGTGCATACTGAGTTCTTCCTCTTGAGGGTTTTTATCTGGAGGTTCCAGGGGAGGATCTTAATAGAATATTCACTTTTCTATTGTGTATAGTCTAAAAGTGCAAAAGATGCATTTTTCAGGGTCATGATTTCCACTGATTGGTCAGTGCCAGAGCAGAGGATCATTAATCATTGCCGCTGGCCCTGAGGTCAGCCATGGTGTTGCCCTGAGGTCAGCCATGGTGTTGCCCTGAGGTCAGCCACGGTGTTGCCCTACCTGGCTTTCCTGCTTTTCTGGGTCTGGGGCTGAAACACAACTGAGGCTTAGATGTTATCTCTGGCTTGACCAAGACTCTGCCTCTGTGGTCACTAGGCCCAGGGCTTTGTTCCTAAGATTACCTGATGTGAGACATAAACTCACTGTCCTGAGAACTTAATGCTTATGGGAGTGGTCATGCAACAGAGTTCTATGAGGCAATTCTTCACTGAGCTGGTCAGGCCTGCCATGTGGTACCCCTGAGCTTATCACGTTTGCTACATAGCTCCTTTTTTCATTCACAGTTATTGTCTTGAGGTATTCTGAAGTTAGAATTTAGTTTAGATTAAATTGAAACAGCCTTCTTTTCTCCCTCTAAGCACATTGCCAAATTCAGCATGTTTTACATACCTTAAATAACAAAACATCCTACTGTATAAAAGCCAACATTATTTTTGTGAAAGGCAAACTTAAGAATGTTTAAGGAGCTGAAATAGACATGTAGCTAAGAGACCCTTGCAGAGACATGTCTGGGAAGAAAAATTTCTCCTTTATTCTTCTATCCAGGTTCGTCCGGCTAGTCTAAAAATTAAATTGACTTTGATTGGGGAACTTGAGAGTTAAAGATTTAAGCTGTAGTTATAGTCAATAACCGTAAGTGATTAATGCACTGCAAAGTTATTCTAAGAACTGAAATACGTGACCTGTGTGACTCCAGGTGGTTGACAAGCAATTCAACCTTTATGCCCCGGGGGCTGTACAAGGTTGAGATGGTATCTGAGTCATTGTCTTCCAGAGAGAGAAGTGACTCAGATAAAGAATTGTTGATCAGCAGATAAAGAAATACTGGAAAAGTTGCTGTTGGACTGCAACTCTTACCTGATTACCTTTTTTCCAAACCCCCTACCTGTGCTTTTCTTTTCCTTATAAAAGGGGTGGCTTGAGATGAGATGTTAAGACAGTTTTTGAAGGTGCATAACCCGCATCCTCTCAGATCACTGGCATCTGAATAAAGTGCCCCTAAAGATTCATTCCTTGTCTTACGTATTGGTTCTGGTAGTGAAAGGCAGCATGAATGCCGACTTTTCTGGTTTCAACATAGAGAGACTACCAGGAGAAAATTAAATTTAATTTTGTACATTTTAGAATAATATAAAGTTCAAAGGGCAGCCAGTGATAGAAGGTTATATGACATCCTAAGCTAAGGAGAAGGGGTTAGTCTGGGATTTCAAGGGGAGGAGAGCAATTTACATGGAGGTGGAAAAACAAATGTTTGGTTAACAAATATTTGCTATGCCATGTAGAGATAACGAGACACAAAGAAACTTTGAATGGGCAGGACTATCTTAGTTCCCCCATTCTCCCACATCTAGCTCATATTATTTATAGTTATTTCTAGAGATGGCTTTTAAGGGGATGGTAAAAAGTTCTTCCTAAGCTTCTTGTTTCTTAAAAATAATAGGCTTAAAATAATCCTCATGACAAAGAAACTTTCCGGGTTGGCAAATTTTGCTCCCCTATATACAATACACTTTGAAAGGACTTTTGAAGATTCAACACGAAAAGCAATGATAATAAGATCATTTTTATAGTATTGGGTGGAACTCTTTTTTTTTTTTCTTTTTTTTGGTATATTTTATTAAGTATGCTATTACAATTGTTGCATTTTCCCTTCTTTGTCCCCTCCACCCTGCACCCCATGCCATCATCCCCACATTTCTTAGTCCATGTCCATGACCTGCACGCACCAGTTCTTTGGCTTCTTAATTTCCCACACTATTTCCAGCCTCCCCCTGAACACTTTTTTTTTCTTTTTGGTCAACATTTTCCCGCCACCACTTTCCCCAGCCCCACCCCTCCCCACCTCCCACCCTCAACCCTTCCCCCATTTGGCTTTGTCCATGGGTCTTTTATGCATCTTCCTTGATGACCCTTCCCCTCCCTTTCCCCTGTCATCATCCTCCCTCCTCCACTCTGGTTACTGGATGGAACACTTAAAACATACATAACATTGAATTAAGGAGAGAAAAAAAAAAGCATAAAAAAAAGATGAAATGAATGAATAGTATAAAAAAAGAGATGAAAACAGATATGAATTTTGCTGTGTGGATAAAAAGAGGGAGGTCTTATGGAAATTAATCTCACAGGGTCATATAATCATAAATTTCTAACTGGGCAGGTCATGGTGATTAATCATGCCTAAGGTGTATAATTTCTTTAATAAAAGGCTTATCTTTGTTTTAATCAAGCCCTGTCCATTGTTTCTGTGCATCTAGGTTAACACACCTTTGAAATAAGTTATAACCACCCTTAAGAGGGCACATAATTTAACCACCCCCCTTGCTTTCTCTTACCCTTATGTAATCTTTCTTATGCCCCTCCTTAATCTTAAATAAATAAAATAAGATGCAAAACTGTTATTCTCTGAAGCATTTGTGATCTTGCCTCCCTGGCATATATTGTCGTTTTGGTTCAGATAAACTCTCATAAAAATTCTCTACAGGTTTGGACTTTTTTTTTTTAACATCGATAACTACTTTTTTAGCAAAGAGAGTATATATATAGTGAATGTCAAGTTGGAAAAAAATTTTAGCCTTTTATAGCTTGTCAAATTATTTCATCCTTTTGTAGCACAGGTTATACAGACTGGCCAGCATGTTCAAATAAATGTCTCTAGAAGAAAATGCTGCCTCTAAAATAGACAAAGTCCAAATGAATATCTATAAAGCCCTGATCTTTTACACTGATCATTGCTCCTCGAAATAAATCTTTATTGTAATAAATCTGTTATATATGATGAACATCCAACTAGTAGAGTAATAGACTATCTTACTCAAATGCTTAATAATAGTCTGAACCAAGATAATTATTAACATGTAGGAAATAATTTTTGTGTGGAATCTATAGAAACATCACAAAGGAAAAGAGGAAAATTACCCTCCCATTTTTATTTCACAAAATAGACAGCATGATAATTAAAATGAATTTAAGGAATACAATTCTTGAAGCAGGCCCTGAATGTCTTTATTTTTCAATCTAAGAAGAGAAGAGCTCATTGGTTCTATTATCAAGTCTGAAACATCTTAAATTATTAAGTGAGTCATGTACATTGAGGAATTACTTTCTCATGAATTACTGAAACACTTGATTGCATTAGTAACAAATTCATTTCACTGTCATATTTCATGCTCAACCTTAACTAAATCTATGGTGCAGAGATAGACCTGCTGCAATTCCAGATTTATTGATAGAGATTTAAGAGGTCTCTGCTGTATTCAAATTACTTTAACACATTTGCTCTAATTAAAAAGTAAGACTTCACTTTCTTGCAAGTCTTCCTGTGAGTACACTGGGGCCATTTAGCCCAAAAGAGAAAGATCAAGTGACATATCAAATGAAAATATTAAAGTATAAATTACATACATTAAGTTGTTTTCTCAGGATTTACAAATGTAATCAAAGTTAAAGTTTTAGTGAGTGAATCCTGATTTCCCATATATCCATTCCGAGGTCAATTATAGCCCTTGCATATAGGAAATGTCTAAGACAAAGTAAGAGACAAATGGGCTTTCACTTAGTTCTAACTGAAGGGCTGCACTCTATTGTCAGGGTGTACGACTTATCTGAAGAGTCAGTTGAGACTGTGGAATGTTAGTCCACCGTTTTATTTAGAATTTGTATACTTCTCAAGTTAAACCAAAAGATACCCCAGACCAAGAGAAGAAAAGACAAGCTCTTTATCTTCGCTTTGAAAACAGGATGATGGCTTTGGGTTTTGCCCTAATCATCTAGGTTTAACAGGATCACCTAAGTGGTAGCTTTCACTTTTATGGTTCTTCTAATACATTGGTTCTGATGGACAACAAGAGCCAAGCAACTCACAATCTTCTAGAAGTTGGTCAGGGGTTACTTTTTTTGCGATGCAGAGAGCTAAGGAATACTAATCACACTACGTTTCCTTTTAAAACTTCAACTATTGCATTCACATAACTATAGATGTTCAGCTTAATGCTAACCTTTAGCTAAGGAGACCAAAGACCTAACCCATTGCCTTTATTCTCTTCCACAGACACTGATTTAACTTAATGTAGTCCCCCCTATTCCAAGGGAAATAATGTCTCAAGAAACCACTGATACTACCAAACCTTATACATATGGTGTTTTTTTCCTATACATATATAACTGTAATAAAGCTTAATTTATGAATTAGGCACAGTAAGAGATAAACAACAATAACTAATAATAAAATAGAATAATGATAACAATGTGTTGTAATAAGAGTTATGTTAATGTGGCATGAAGTAAAAAAAAGGTTACTTGAACATAAGTGCTGTGATATCACTACTGAGTAACAAACAGGTAGGGGTATATACAGTACAAAGAGATGCTTGTCAGAGAGATAATTCATTTCCTGGGCTAGACAGAAAGAAATTTCATCCTACCACTCAGAGTGGCATACAATTTAAAACTTGTGAATTGCTTATTTCTGGAATGTTTCATTTAATATCTTTGGATCATGGTTAATGACAGGTGACTGAAACCAAGGAAAGGGGAGCTGTGAGTAAGAGGGGAACTACTGTGCTGATTCGTTCATTCTCTCTGCCATTGAGGCTCTGTCACGTGCCTCGCACACTGTGATGGGCACTGAGGCCATTATTACATTTAAAAGAAAATTTTACATTACATGTATAGTAATTAATAGGCATGTACACCCATGAGGGGGCACTCAGACAAGCTTACTTCATCATTTTGCAGATGTACCATTGGTCCTAGCAGTACATCATGATCCAAGGAAGTGTGTCAAGAATTTTAGATATTAAATACAGTGATAGTGCAAAAAGCCAAAGAAACCAAACCCACAAGTCCCAGCCAGATAAACCAGGTATAGGGGTCAATAGTTTTTGTGAGGGGTTTGAAGGGATGACCTACCATGCAGAATTTCTGCCTACTGTTGCCAAATCTGATTTTGAAAAGTCAGGCTGGCAGTTTGGATTTCTTATACGAGTCTCAAAATGTTTCATTTGATAATTATTTAATGTAGAAAACAAACCAGGCTTTTGGATTTGAACAATATCCATTATTTATCAAACTCTATCATGTCATGAATCAGCAAAATTATTGTGATTTCAGTTTTTTTCTTTAAATACTAACAGTTTGGTTAAGTGCTTTGAGCAGATGTGTTTCTACATATGTCAACAAATTTGTTGTGTTTTAATAAATGAATAATTTTCTATTTAATTTTAAAAGTCAATTTTTATACTTAATGCTATGTTTTGGAGAGCATTTCGTGCAAGTTCATGAAGAAATTTGTTTGTTACACTAACTATTGCATTCTATTCCTTCATAGGGATTTACCAAATTTTTGAAATGGATATTTAGATTATTTTCAAATCACTAAACAAAATGCTGCACTGAAACATCCATATATATGCTTCTTTGCACAGTTATGTGTGTACTTCTAAGATACATACCTACATGTGAACTGCTAATTATGCCTCTGTGCATTTTGATAAACAATAACAAATTGTCTCCCCAAATCCCAAACCAATTTTCAATCTCACTAAACGTGTGCGAAAGTACTTATTCAAATTCCAGCCCCTACTATATGTTAACAAGCATTCTTACTATTTTGCCCATCTGATGGGTGAAAATATTGTATCTCATAATTTTTTCATTACTACTACAGAATTTGAACATTACATATGTTTTTAATGTGTTGCCTTTTTTATGTATATTATAAATCTATGTTTCTTATCTCTTAATTTACTTTTCTCATTTTCCCCCTGAAAATGTATTATGACTGCTGGCTATTGATCCACCTTCTGCTACATGTGGTTCAAATACTTCCTCACAGTATGTTATTTTGTACATTAAAAAAAAAATGGTGTCAAATCTGCCATCATTTTTTTATAATGGCATCTGCTTTTTCGTCAAACTCTGGAAGACCTTATCACAAGATTCATATATTTTGTTTAAATACTTTTATCATAATTACATTTGAGATTTATTTCCTTATATTGTGTGAGATAAAATGCAAAAGTTAATTTTTACTTGCGAAGTGATTGCCAATAATTCCAACATCATTTATTAAATACCATCCCTATTTTCATTATTTTAAAGTGCGTCCTTTATCATGTGATAGATATGTCGCTACATATTCTCTGGTCTGCTTTTCAATGTGTTGTGTCCCTTTTAACTATTTTTCAATTCCCATGGTATCACCAAACTGTCTAAATGACAATAGCTTTACAGTGTATTTTGATAGTTTTCAGGGTGAGAATCAGTATTATCTCTGGGGTTTCTTGTGTTCATTGAGCATGCATAACTTTACCAACATCCCTCCCTTATTTTTACTGAAGCCAGTCTTCTCTCTGACATTTCCTTATCTTCCATGGGATGATTTATTCTGAATGCTCTCCGCAAAACAGTGCCTCTACTGCTGCTGCTACTGTTGACTGCATATTATTGGATGTTTACTTTGTGTCAGTTAACTTTCTAGGCATTTGAAATATATTTTCTTATCAAGGCTGATGAGAAACTTTCAAATTATTGTAATAGCTGTCAAGCACCCTAAGCACATTGCCTCTGATTCTCTTACCATTTTCTTGCACTCTGGCTTCCTTATGATTTACTACCAACAGCTAATACCTGTGTTTCTTTGTGATAGAGCTTCCCTCATGTTGCCAGGCTGCTTTGCCTGTGTATATGAAGAGGCCAGTTCTTGGGACATTCCGCCACGGTAACCTTAACCCATGAGTATAAATTTGCCAGTTTCCTTGTTCCCTGGTTGAGTCAACACAGAGGTGAAGTCTCCATTTTCATCAGAGTTTCCCTGGAGGACTAAAGCAAGCCTTCCAGGGTACTGTACTGATAACTCATTCGTGTGTGATTTCCATCCCTTTCCTGAAAATGCTTTCTAGTACATCATTTTCACACAGAAACTCACCGCGAGATCAGCAACCAGGGAATCCATCCTAAGACAGCTAGTTACAATCTAAAGTCCATTTTACAAAAGAAAAACAGATTCAGAGAGTTCACAGATGAACAAAATGTGACATCAAAAGTACGTGGCAAAATTCGACCAATTTTTTTTCATGAAATTATTAATAAATTTAAGATATTTGCGTTGAATTTATTTTTGTCTGTTAAACTATTCACACGTTTTACTTCTCTTGGCGCCCCTGCAGTCAACCCTAGCAATGCCTTCTGTTGCTGACCCTTGTGGGTAAACTCCCTAGTCAATAAGAACTATTGACTAGGATATTGAAAGAAAATTTTATATTACACGTATTGTAATTAACAGGCATGTACGCCCATGAGGAGGCACTCAGACAAGCTTACTTCATCATTTTGCAGATGTGCCATGGGTCCTAGCAGTATATCATGATCCAAGGAAGTGTGTAGGAATTATAGGGAGGAATACACTGGATACTGCTTTTTTAACCACTTACAGTGAGGACCATGTTTCCCCAGATCGACTTTCCCTTGTGCTTCTAGGATAAAGTTGGCCAAATAAGGAATACGCATATGATCTGGAAGGTGGAAGTGAAGCAGCAGGTAATAGCCTAGGAAGGTCTTTGCAATCAGCTGCAATGCAGAGGTGCTTTGCATGTATGAGTCTCTCCTCCCTGCTTGCCCCTGGTGACCCCAAGCTGAAACTAGATGCCTGGTCAAGGAGCCTCACAGGTGGTACCACATAGAAGCAGCAAGTTCAGTGACTTCTGCCTGAGTTCACCTTGTGTCTCCCCTTTTGAGCATCTCAGTATATTTGATTCCATAGATTTTACTCAAAGTTAATTCATTTATCTGCACTGGTTTCCCAGGAGAATGGGCTACTGACCCTTTCTCTCCTTCTTCAGTCTTCCACCATCCAGATTTCTACTTTCCCAACTTCTCTCATCTTACGCAGTATCTTATTCCTTTCTCAGGTCACTTAATTCTCTTCACACTCAATAGCCATGCTTCTCTGACTGAACTCTGACAGATAACAAGTGTTAAATGTTAACCAGCATTTAATTGACACTTCTTCCTAAAACACTTGAAATAGCATCACAAAAAGAAAGTCTTTAAAAGGTAACTCAAATACAGTATATTTTCTTCATTCAAGAGCATTTTTAAAAGCACCTCCTCGGAACATGCAAGATATCTTTTCTTCTTCTTCTTCTTCTTTTTTAAGATTTTGTTTCTTTATTTTTACAGAGAGCAGAGGGGAGGAAGAAAGAGCGGAAAACATCAATATGTGGTTGCCTCTCGCGTGCCCCTCACTGGGGACCTGACCTGCATCCCTGGCATGTGCCCTGACTGGGAACTGAATCGGCAACCCTTTGGTTCACAGGTTGGCACTCAATCCACTGAGCTACAGCAGCCAGGGATACAAGGTATCTTTTCTAAACAAGAAAATTGTTGTTCCTTTTCCTTCTTTTTTCTTTCTTTTTGTATTTTTGTGATTGTAAAAATATATAGGGAATTGATCTTGTAGTAAGATCATGCTGCATGCCTTTTTTTTCTAGATTCCTTGGGAAAATCCTGTTGCTTTAATGTTATTTAAAAATGACTAAGACCAGAAAAATAAGAATTTATGAAACCAGGTCATGCCAGTTCATTAGCATTAATGTTGACATTGAAACTATACAAACGAGAAAAATCAAAAAGGAAAAGAGTTTTGGATGTATTAAGAATTAATTTTGCTTTAACTCATAAAAATATCACACCGATTTTATAGGTTAATATGTGGTTAACTTATGACACTTAATCTTAAAGCAAAAGAGAACATAACAAAACAAACAAACAAACAACCAAAACTTAAGATTTCTAAATGAGAGAAAGCACACTTGAGGGGTTTAGATGAGATGTAGTCAACAATTGAAATATTTTTGTGATGACAAAAATCATTAAAATGGTTCTGAAATTAAAAAGTAGGCTACTCTCCTTACCTTACTACTTGACCTAAATAAAAGTATCTAATTTTATCTCAGTAAAAAAGAAACTAAGATAAAATTTAGGATATTATGACCCTAAAGAAAATCTCATAGGCAGGCAGCATTTTGTTCTCTGTTCCACATAAATAGCACTATACGATACGCACAAATGTCCGAAAAGTGTCATCAGAGTCAATTAATACCAGGAGAAGAATGAAAAGTGATTTAAGAATGTTCGAAACTAGAAATATAACACAGCAGAGACCCTTACGGGGAAGAGTTATGATAGCACAGGATGGGGGAATATGGCATAGTTTGCACAGTTTGAATATAGCATCTAGATGGAGGAAGAGAGGGAAAGAACTGCTTCCTGTCTTTCTTCCCAATTCCTGGAGGAATTATAATTGATGACAGTTTTTTCTTACTATTCCTATCCTTGAAATCTCAAATCAGGCTAAAAAATGGGCAATACAACATAATTTCATTGTTTGCAAGGAACTTCTCTAAAAATATGTAGAAGTTGTTTTTTCAGAAAGAGGCAGAGCTCGTGGTAGAAGAAGTTGGGAGTCAAAGGTCATGGTAGAAGAAGTTAGTGTTGAAAGAGCATAGTGGAGCAGTCCAGACTGACGGGTTATAGTGGAAGAAGTTGATGGTAACAGGTCATGGCGGGAGAAGTTGAGGTTGATGGGTCATGGTGGAAGAAGTTTGAATGGGTGCATCATAATGGGAGAAGGTCAAGGTTGACAGATTATATTCGCATTTGGAGAATACTCTAAGGGACCACTTCTTATTTTGTGAGACATAATGTAGTTCTTCTTTCTCTTCTCCTATAATGACAAATGATAAACAGAGATTTAATAATAATTTCCATTAAATCTGAAGTTGAAGCACCAGGTCTGGAGTAGTGTGACTCAAGGGAAAGGCCTAGGAAGTAAAATTGAAAGAGACATTGACTCTCAGGGTCGTGCAAGGGCTGACCCTGCGCCTGTACAGCCCTGACAGTGAGTTAATACCTTATTAAATTTTGTGTGCCAGGCTCCTCTCTTGCCTTACCAGTATTCCTGGTTCTGGAAAAAGAGAGAGAGCAGGTGGAAATTTGTTTACGAAGAAGAGTAAAAGGAGTTCATTATAAGCTAGAGGAGATAGATATATACATAGACCCCCCCCCCCGCAAAAAACAAAAAAACCTGTTTAAGTGAGAGACTTAAAGATGTCTCTTACTCTCAAAAAAAAAAAAAAAGTGGCAACTCATCTAGGAGGTGACAAATTACCTAAGTCCTGACTTATCAATCAGAATGTTGTGGGTACCATAGCACACATTTCTGTGGTGGCCTGATGCTAAATTAAGGACACAGTGACAGAGAAGATGTTGATCAAAGCAGGTGGTTGACTTAGAAAAACTGAGCACATGATATAAGTAGTGTCCTGACAGATACATGGTAACAAGGTAACTAGGAGTCTGGAAACAGCCATGTATGAAGTCACACGAACTGGAGACCCAAGCAGAGTTCACAGAGTAAAGACAGAAGTCTATGTAGCTTCATGGAGGAAAATTGTAGAACGAGGCAGTAGTTAGTCTGAAAGATATTAGGTACAGACTTGGACTGGGAGAATTAAAATAGTGAAACCATTGCCAGAAATTAGCTACGAAGTAAGATCTTCGTCAATAAAATGAGATCAGATCTCAACTGTGAGATGTTTGAGTGAATTTTCAACAGATGACTGTGTGTTGTGTGAGAGGCATTATTCTTTCAACCATCCTATTGTTACCGAAGTCCCATTAGGTGTCAAGCACCATTTACTGGTAAATAGTGGAGACAGAGTGGTAAGCCAGACAGTTAAGTCACTGTATCACCTAAGGGCCCATTCTAGCAGAGCATACATTTTTAGGGAGTGCTTTTATTAGTTATTGATTATTATTTTATTTTGTCTCATTAATCACTGAAATCACCATATAAATGAGGTAAAAATGAGGACATTCTCATTTGACAGGTAGGAAATAAAAAGGCTTAGGGTTTTTTCAAGTTCACATAACAGTAGGTAGTAGAACCAGGGTTGGAAGCCAGACAGGGTGAATCAGAGCCCGCGTGCTTAATTCTGCCTGTTAGCAAGTAAAGTTTGAGTGAATAAGGTGGCCCAGAGAGGGATGACTAATGTGTTAAAAGTTTTCATTTTAAAAACAACACCACAAATAATAATGAAAACTGTCTTTTGTAGAGCAATTTTTTGGAATTAGGCATTATTCCAAGTGTAGATTTTCTATAATCCTCAAGGCAATCCCACAAGATGAGTATTATTTTTCATTTTACAGATGTAAAAACTGAAGCTCAGCGATCTTATGTTGTAACCCAAAGACACTCAGCAAGTAAGTGTCAGAGTTGAAATAAAAACCGTGTGGCATGTAAGAAAAACAGATATTCTTAAAACAGCTTTACACACTTTCTCAAAACTGAAGCTGGAATAATGAAAGATCATTTGTTGTGACATTAAATACATCATTATCAGACACATACTTATATTTTGTCATAGCATAATACAGTTCCGACAGACAGGCGAATATACCCACGCAGCCGCAGACCGTCCTTTACTGATTTGCATTCTTCCATAAATCCGTGAGAGTAATAAGTATTGGAGACAGTTTAAATATAAAGTCTGTGGGAAATAAATAAAATAAAAGATGAAGTAGTGTAGTAATCTAGACTTATACATACCTGGTTGCAAATAGCCATATCTCCTTGTCATTAGAACTTCTACCTGTGGATACGGCCTTTGCTGTCTTCTCTCCCGTGGCAAAACCGGCTCACAGAAGCTTGGAAAAAGAAAAGTCCAAATAAAAGTATGACTAATTATCAAAGTCTAATTATGACTTTCATAGTTAGATTTGTTGAAATTTAGAATTAATGAAAAATTACAAGCAGTCAGAAGAACGATTTTTGGGAGGGCGGGGCTTAGATGGTAAACATTTATTTCCCACAGTTTTGGAGCTTGGGAAGTCCAAGATCAAGGTGCTAGTAGATTTGGTGTTTGGTGAGAGCTCATTTCCTGGTTCACAGACAGTCAACTTCTTGCTGTGTTGTCACATGGAGGAAGGTTTTCTTTCCTTCCACTTGAGAAAATAAACAATGTAGTCGAACGTTATGTTGAACAATTTTTTCTTAGCCTTAGGGGTTAGACAAAGATGGTTCTTCCATTAAACTTAAAACAAAAAACTTTTTAATAGTATATTCTATTAGCATATGATTAACTTAATTGCTGCTTACTTATGATTAAACTCAATATAGTCCTTATTCTCTATTTTCCTTCTGGTTTACTGATATGTCTGTCATAAATGGGTTGATAAAAGCTATTGAGAAGATCAGCTTTTTTTTTTCTCAATTACAGCTGACATTCAATATTATTTTATATTAGTCACAGCTGTGCAGCATAGCGGTTAGACAGTTATATAAATTACCAGGTGATCCTACTGATCATTCTAGTACCCACCTAGCACCATACATAGTTTTATACTATTATTGACTATATTACTTGTGTTGCACTTTACATCCCCATGAGAGAAGATCAGCATTTTTGAGCCCCTAGTTTCTCGCACAACTCTGTGTTTTGTTGTGCCCTGCCAACAGTTTAGTTGGGATCTTCCTTTGCGAAAATATGACTTACATATGTTTTATTCAGGTTTTTCTTCCTTTTTCTCTTTGGTAGAGTTTGAAGAAGGAAAACATTTGTATTACACTTGTCTCCAGTTTCCTGACTCAGTGATATACTTTCTTTGGGGTGCATATGCCAAACCAAGTGTTAAAAGATGGGAAAGAAATTTTGACTTTGGAGAATATTAAGATGCAAATTAAATGCATTTGATGAATAATACATTTCTTTTTTTTTAGTATCTGCTATGTATAATAATCAAGTAGAGAGTTATTTCTTCAAATGTAGGGGTTTGGGGAGGAAAGTGCCAGTATGCATGAAACTTCATGTGGTTAAGAAAGAATTTCATCCCCCAGCGTGCATGCAACAACCCTTCTATAATGACACTTCATTGTCATCATCATCTACTTCTCAGGGTCAGTTCTTGTTCTGGAGACGGTGGATGGACTCACCCTAGGAAATTCCACTCTCAGATCCTTTCATATAAATTTCACTGAACCAGCTCTCTCTACTCATTTATTAAATTATCTTCTCCATTGTCTCTGGCAGCCCAGGGTGTGATTGATCTTGAAGTGAGGGGCTGGTTTATTTATACCACACAGAGCTAGTTTGGTCTTGGAAATTAAGATATGTTTTTTCTTTTACAAGCACAGTATATTTTTTTATCAGGCCAATAACTCTCATCTTTTTTTTTCCAGGTAAACACATTACAAATACAATACTATAGCCTCAACTTTAGTCTTGCTGTTAATTTCTCAAACAACTCAAAATTAAATGAATTTTTAAAACTGCAGGACTATCACAGAGGTCCTAGTGGCCTCAGCTTTTATTCAGTGAGAATTTGAATGTGTCACAACTGATAGGAAAGCAACAATTCCATGAAACAAATCTGATTTCCAAATGGCACTTATGAAAAAGGGAGATGGAGATAAAAAACAAATAAAATTGAATAGAGGAGATGATTTCGTGGATTGTAAATGATGTACCTATTAACAGAGTCATAATACAAGAAAATAAGGTAATTGGACAGACTATAGCAAGGGGAAAGTTCTGTAAATGGAGATAACCTTGTTAAAATAATCAAGACAAAGTGATTCACTGATGAGGAAGCTAACATTTTTTTTGATTGATGCTACAATAAATACTTTTTTTTAGTAAGCTATTCTTTCAAAGGGGCAGTTTCACTTGAAATAAATTAAGGTGGGTTGGATATAATATCAGTCTAAACTGAAGTTTCAAAGCAATGCTATAGGTAGAACTAGGTCTGCAGAGAAAGATGCTGTAAAAATATATTTGGAAATCCTCAGAGAATATAAAATATTATGAGCCCCCCCTTTTTTCTCAAACTACCATGTTTTATGAAGTACTCTAACTATACTGAAAGCTAATTGGTAGAACTGCTTACCCTCAGCTCTAGAAATGCTACTGACAGCCAAGTCCTCTCACTTATGGCTAGAGCTTTGTTAGTCCATACAAGCTTGTTGTTAATACTACTCTGTGTTCATCAACTAGGTTCAAAGAACATACTACAGAATTCTGTTCTGGAGTGGAACGAAATTCTGGTGCCAAGTTGTGCATAACATATATAAGGTTATTATTTTTTATCTAAGAAATAAAAGGCAAAATTAATTTTTCCTACTTCCATGTACCTGAAAGCATATATAAATATAAATATATATATATATACACACACATAGACACACACACACATATATCTCACATATGAAACAAAATAAGTTACAAAATTTTCATAAAGATGGTGATCTATGATCATCTTGGCAAAATTAACTGAATTTATAAATGACATAATACAGATGCCCTCTTTCTGAGGACTTGAAACACTAAAAAATATATCTTTGGTTTTTACTATCACCTCATTTGTAGAGAGTAAACTCATGTGCATGTATAATTTCTGCAAGAAGGTAAAAGCAAGAATTCTGAGTAGACTACTGTCTTTGAACCCTGCTCTTAGCCACTGAATTATAGTATGCATTCAATTGGTTTTCAAATAAGAAACTTATTTTGATCTTCAATAATACACCAAGTTGGGCATTTATTGCAATGTAGAATCTTTTTTATTTATCTTATCCCCAGATATTCCTCATGGACATGATATGCTTGAAGATACTATATATATATATATATATATATATTTTTTTTTTTTTTTAATACTGATTCTATCTTGGAAAAAAGAGTACTTGGATATTCATGCCAAATTATTGGGTAATGGCTCAGATGTTTTATTCTGCAGATATGGACTTTTGGTTATAAGCATGACCTTAATTATGCTTTGATTGTATTCAATGAAACCAATTACTATGGCTGAATAAATCAGACCTCACTTAGGGAAAGTCACAATTCATGGTGCATTATATTCCAAGAGTACTTCTCTTAAAGTAAGAAGAGACAAGTACAGGAAGTTAAAGGTAGCAGATTTTTAAAACTTTGAAAGTAAATATTACATAGAGTTTAGCACTTTCCACACAAATAGTGATTATGTTAAATGTATTTATTACTCTCTATATTTAAGACTTGTGTTACTCAAGTTGGAAGGCAATAGAAAAAAAACTGAAATTATTCTTTTATCCAAGAATTAGATCATAAAAACGTAGAAGTTATAAAAGTCACAATGTCTAGATATAATGGAAAATTTATTACTTATTTCTTTTAAGTGGCACTTTTAAAATTTTGTACCAATTTATTTAAAAAACCTTTACTTTATTTTAAAAATTACTATTTGAAACAATCATGAATTCCTAATGAGATAAAACATTGTGTTAAATAGATAAATGCATAAATTAGTATGCAATTCACAGAAGAGAGAACTGAATGATATCATTAAATAACTCATCAATGTTCAATCTTATAAACATAGAGATGCAAATTAAAAAAAACCCTTTTGTAAAATTTGCAAACAAAATATTCAATGCTGTTGAATATGTAGTGAGATGAGAATCTTAAAGCGTAGCAGGTGTTATAAATATCAACAGTTTCCTAGGAATTATCTGAATGATACGTACAATGTACTTACAAATGTTTATGATTTTTATTCTCTTATTTTCATTTTTGAAAGGCATTCTAAGAAAACAACAGAGAACATAAAAATACCTACAAATACTAAAAGAAACAATTCTTTTTAAAAAAGTTTTACTTCTTATTTATGTTTAGGCAGAAGAGAAGAGAGGGAGAAAGAGAGGGACAGAAACATCAGTGTGTGGTTGCCTCTTACACGCCCCCTACTGGGGACCTAGTCCACAAGCCAGGCATGTGGCCTTGACTGGGAATCAAACTGGTGACGCTTTGGTTCTCAGGCTGGCGCTTAACCCACTGAGCCACACCAGCCAGGGCAAAAAACAAACAAACAAACAAACAAACAAACAAAACAATTCTTAAACATCTAAAATGGAAGAAGCTTAATTCTACAAAACAAAGGAAGAATTCAATGAATTATAGCCATGGAATAGTATATTACACAGCTATTAAAATTATGTTCATAAATGTTTAATATGAAAGAAAATCTTTATAAGATAACATTGTTTAAAAAAATAATATTAGAAAAATATAATCTCAACTCTATGAAATACATATATACATAAGAAAACCAGAACTGTAACAGTGCAGGTAAGAGTAAATATCTCTCATTAGTGAAATCCTTAGATTATTTTTATTGCCTTTTTCTTTTTAAATTGGGAATGAATATATACTACTTGAAAATGAAATATTAATGTATATGCCTGTGCACATGTATGCACATATATACACACATATGTTAATACAAACACATTTATAGTTCATAAACCTTTGCTATTTAACCATCAAGCTCCTTTCTGGCTAACTTTTTTTTTTCTGTTGTCTTTCACACTGACATTTTAATCTGCTATTTCAGTTCAAAAACACTTTGCATTAACAAATACTTCAAAAGCATACCAGTGTTCTCTCAATTTCTCAAACTACAAACTAGCTTTGGCTTATCAAATATTAATACATGATTGGTCACTGGTCTCCCTTTTAAAAAATTTATAGGTTCATTTTAATCCATGCCTTTCCTGGCTAAGCATATGACTTTAGTTATGAAAAATGTCACCCCATCAATTTGGACTGTGTTTGTTTCAGTTAAGGGCATTGATTTTCTGAGAGGACAACAACTTTGTCTACTATCAAACTGACTGACAAAACATATGACTCTGTTCTGAATGGGCACTATAACCGATCCGATCTTATCATATACAAAACTTGAAACTCTCTACTCCTCATTTTATATAAAAATCTGATTTTCGAGAACATTTAGAAATGACTACTTAAAAGTTATATAGTTGAATATTTCTGTAGATGAATAATTATCCAAATATTTTTTATTGGAATGAAACCATTTCTTAAATTTTACACAAAATCCAAGTAGTTCTTGCCTGTATTGTTTCCACTTCGATCAACCCCATGCCTCATCTCCCTAAAGGAAACCTCTAGGACACACGCAAGGGTTTCTTGGAATCTGTGGTACGACATATGAAAACCACTGCTTGTCACACTTTAACTTGTCAAAGAAAAGGGTATCATTCTAGTGTATCTAGACAAAACTTTAAGTAAATTACATTTGTCATATTGCCTGCGTCATGTTTACCATGAGAAACAACTGCATGAAATGTCTTTACCTAGAATAATCACCTTTCAGTTCAGAGAATTCTGTTTATGGACCCATGGGAAAAGTTTTTCTCAGGTCTAAGTTTCAGGAAAATTTTAGCTTCCCTTGCACAGACAGTTTGCTCTGAAGACACCGAATCAGGTAACAGTTCTTTCATTGTGTTGACCATAGGGAGGCTTAGAGAAATGAACAACTTTGCAGAATATCATAGTGTAAATTATTGTGAGTTAATGTTAATTTTGTTATATTCCCACTCATTTTTTCCTTTATTCTCAATCATTTCTTTCTGAGAATACTTTTAGTGCCAATGTAAATTAGAAAAAAAGCTGAGTTTTTTCAGTTATAGTGAGATGTATTTGACAATAACATTGTATTATCTTAAAGTGTACAATATAATGATTTGATAGGTATATATATTGTGAAATGATTGTCACAATAAGTTTAGTTAACATCTATCATTTCAAATAGCTACAAAGTTTATTTCTGGTGATGAGAACTTTTAAGATTTACTTTCAGAGCAACTTTCAAATATGCAATATTGTTAAGTACAGTCACTGTGCTGTGCATTACACCCCCAGAACTAAGTTATCTTGTAACTGAAAATTTGTACTTTTGATTGCTTTAGTCTACTTTCCTCAACCCCCAAATCCCACCTCTGGCGAGACCAGCCAAGTCTCTGTTTCTCTGAGCTTATTCATTTGTCTGAGGTTCTGCATATTAGGTGAGATTCTACAGTATTTGTCTTTCTTTTTCTGATTTATTTCATTTAACATGCCAGATCTTTATAAGGTCCATCCATGTTGTTACAAATGGCAAGATTTCCTTCTTTGGTAGGGCTGAATAAATTTCATTGTGTGTGTGCATATACACACACAGGAGTTTGCAAAAGTAGGATTACAGTTGTGAGTATATGACACACAGAGTTTATTCTTGTATTATTATTTATTAATTATTGTATTATTTATTTACATTACAACTGCGAACCTGCTTTTGCATGTATGTATATGCAAATATATGCATATATAGGTACATATATATGTAAATTTTCTTTTTTCATTTATTCTTCAATGTACACTTAGGTTGTTTCCATGTGTTAGCTACTATACGTAATGCTGCAATAAACAAGGGTATGAAGATATCGCTTGAAGATAGTGATTTTGTTTCTTTAAGATATATAACCAGAAGGGAAATGAATGCATCATATGGTAGTTCTCTTTTTAATTTTTTGAGAAAACTCCATGCTGTTTTCCATAGTGGCTGCACTAGTGTATATTTTCATCAACAGTGCACAAGTGGTCCCTTTTCTCCACACCATCAATGACCCTTGCTATCTCTTGTCATACTGGTGATAGTTATTCTCACTAACCACTGTACATTAATACTGTGTTTTGACTTGCATTCCCCTGATGAGTGATAAGCGATAATGAGCACATTTTCATGTACCTGTTGGCCATTTGTATGTCTTCTTTGGGAATTTGTTCCGTTCTTCTACTCATTTTTTTAAGCAAGTTAGTTTATGTTTGTTTGTTTTGCTGTTTTCATGTGAGTTTTCACATATTTTGGATATTAACTCTATGAGATAAATTATTTGGAAATATTTTCTTCAATTTGATAAGTTGCCTTTTTATTTTTTAATGGTTTTCTTTGCTGTGAAGAAAGTTTTTTAGTTTTATATAGTTTTACTTGTTTATTATTTCTTTTGTTACCTTTGATTTTGGTGTCATACCAAAAAAATCATTGCAAAGACTGATGTCAAGGAGCTTGCGCCTCTGTTTTTTCTAATAGTTGTATGGTTTCAGGTTTTTGTTGAAGTGTTTAATCCATCTGAGTAGATTTTTATGTATGGTATTTTTATGTAATGGTTTAGTTTTATTCTTTTGCATGGGACTGAGCAGTTGTCTCAATAACTTTTGTTGAAGTGGCTATATTTTCCCTATTGTGCATCTTGGCTCTGTTGCCCTAAATTAATTGGCCAAGTATGCCTGAGTCTATTTCTGGGCTTTCTATTCTGTGTCATTGATCTGTATGTCTGTATTTTATGCCAATACCATAGTGTTTTGATTACTATAGCTTTGTAACATAGTTCAAAAACAGGAAGTGTGATGTTTTTGGCTTTGTACTTCTTCCTCAAAATTTCTTTAGCTATCTGAGATCTTTTGTGGAACCATACAAATTTTAAAATTCTTTTTTTCTATTTCTTTGAAAAAAATGTCATTGGAATTTTGATAAAGGTTAAACTGAATCAGTAGGTTGCTTTAGGTAATATGGGCATCTTAAAAATAGTCATTTTTACAATCTTTGAGCAAAAATGTCTTTCATTTTTTTATTATTGACAATATTACAGATGCCCCCTATTCTCCCACTTTGTCCCCCTCCGCTCCACCACTCCATCCCCCTGATATTTCACTCCCTTAGTTAATTTTATTTTTAGGAATTTTTATTTTATTCTTTTTGATGCAGTTTATTTTTTCAAATAATTTGCTTTCTGCCTCTTTCTCTCTTCTTATTCTTCTCTGGGTCCCCAAATAATATGAATATTGGTCTGCTATATGATGTCCCATAAGTATCTTAAGCATTCTTTGTTCTCTTTGCTACTCTGATTGGATGAATTCTACTGTCTTTTCTTTGAGTTCATGGTTCCTTTCTCATGATTATTCTAGTTAGCTGTTGAACCCCTCTATTGAATTTTTTTTCAGTGAAATTATTATGTTTTTCAGTTGTGTGATTTCTGTTTGGTACTTTTAAAAACTTTTTTGTGTCTTCTTTTCCAAAGAGGACACACAGGAGGCCTAAAAAGTGCTCAACATCACTAATCATCAGAGAAATGCAAATTAAACCCACAATGAGGTATCACCTCACACTTGCCAGAATGGCTACCACCAATAAATCAACAGACAAGTTCTGATGAGGATGTGGGGGAAAGCGAGCCTTTTTGCACTATTGGTGGGAATGCAGATTGTTGCAGTCACTGTGGAAAACAGTATGGAGTTTCCTCAAAAAATTAAAAATGGAATTGGCTTTTGACCCAGAGATTCCACTTCTGAAAATATTGCCAAGAATCCTAAAACACCAATACAAAAGAATAAAGGCACCACTATGTTCATAGCAGTATTATTTACAATAGCCAAGATTTGGAAACAGCCTAAGTGCCCATCAGTAGGTGAATGGATAAAAAAGCTGTGGTACATTTACTCAATGGAATACTTTGCAGCAGTAAAAATGAAGGAACTCTTACCTTTTGGGACAGCATGGATGGACCTGGAGACTATTATACTAAGTGAAATAAGCCAGCCAGTGAAAGACCAATATCATGTGATCTCACTTATATGTGGAATCTAATGAACAAAATAAACTACTGAGGAAAACAGAACCAGGGATGTGGAAACAGGGAATAGACTGACAGTAACCAGAGGGGAGGATAGAGGAGGGACTGGATGAAAGAAGACAAAGGTATTAGCCCAAGAACTTATATGAATGACCGACCCATGAACACAGACAATGGTGTGGGGATTATCTGAGAGAGGGAGATGTGGGTAGAGATGAACAAAGGTGGAAAAAGTGGGGACAACTATAGTATCATTAACAATAAAATATAATTAAAAAATAAATATATATATATAATTTTTCATGTCTTTGTTGAAATTCTCACTTTGCTTATGCATTTTTTCCCTGACCTCGGTGCACATGTTCATGATTATTATTTTGAACTCTTTACCAGGTAAATCACTTATATCCTTTTAATTAATATCTGTTTCCAAAATTTTTCTTGTTTTTTTGTTTGGAATATAATTTTTGCTTCTTTATTCTCTCTCTCTCCCTTTTTTTGCATTGGTTTCTGCGTATCAGGTAAAACAACTACCTCTCTAAGCCTCAAGCCTTGATAAAGTGGTATTGTGTCAGAAAAGAAATATCCTTCAGCTCTGCCCTAGCTCTTGGTTTTTCTCAAGCCTTCGTGGTTGTCCAAGAGCCCTATTTTATTTTTAATGGCTCCCAGGAATTGAAAGTGTGCCAAGACCTGACTTTGTCCTAAAAGGAAGTATCTCCGTGAGCTCCTAGATGAAGGGTGATTGGAAGCTGGACCTTCAGGCAGTCTCTCTTAAAGTATTGATTTGGCCACTTTGAAAGATTGGACTACAGCCTTTTCTGTCTGTTCCCTCTATGTTGCGCTCTGAGGGTATAGCTTGTTAAGAACTGTTTCTTTTTATTTGTTTGTGGTGTTGTTGTTATAGAGTTGTTGGACCTGCGAATGCAAGCCCCACTGGGCACCCAGAGCCAGGTGATCAATGGGTGCGTCCCCTGGGCAGCCGTTGCAAAAACTGGGCCACCGAACGTGTGCACAAGTTCTTTCCAGGAAGACTTTGGGTGAATATGGAGATGGCACCTGCTATCTTTCTTGGTCTCCAGGAAGGATTGCAGTCAGCTGCTAAATGCATGCTAAATTGGAAGCTGACACTCAGGTAGCAGCTTTTATACTATGTAAATATGCATCTTACAGGGAAAGACTGTGAGAAAGATGTTCCTGTCTGCTCTCTCTTTGCTCAGTTAGCCTCGGGAGGACAACCACAGCAGCTCACTAGCCTGTTAAGAACTGCTTCTTTGTTTATGAGTCTTGTGGCTCTTACAGTGCAAGCCCTGTGAGGTTCCAGCAGCAGGTATTTTGGCGGCTCCTCTCTCAGGTGGAAGTCTTAAAGGTTGAGGTTTGAAATGTGCCTCAGGAAGAAGCTGAGAGTTGTGAATTCTTGCCTGATTGTAGGTCACTATGCCAGGAGTGAGGTTTATGACAGGAGTGTGTCTCAGCTTTTCTTACCCATTTTGATGGTGGTATTTTCTCATTCATCTATGTGTAGGTGTCACTCAGCTAAATTCCAAATTTCTTTCAGAGAAATTGTTTCATGTATAGCTATAGATATGGAATGTCCGTTGGAGGTTCAGGAGTATCCTATGTGACCATCTTTGATTGGAATCTCAAAAAATTGATTTTTAATCTTTTAAAAATATGCATGTATTTGTAAATATATCAATATTTTTAGACTATTCACAGAAAATTCAAGGCGACCTTTACTGCCAATATTTTTCTGAGCATATTTTCTGACATTCATTCATCATCCATTTCTTCAAAAACACCCTTTATGGTACACCTAGATCTGCTCAGCTATTTGTGCGAGCAGGGGTGCAGCAGTGAACCGGGCTTAGCTCTTAATTTTACTGATTCAAAGGAGCCCATTTACTACAACTAGCAAATATTACTATAAGCCATATTTCACCCATAGCCCACAGCCTTCCAACAGTTTATTGTAATATATTTTAAGGCACTCCATGAATTAAAGTCAAAATTGAAATTTATTTAACTCAGATAAGTAAATAATTTAAAAATTAAGGCCATATAACATCAAATCAATAAAGTTTACATGCATTCTTTATGGCTATCTTTTAAATATACTATGTGATTTCATTGTCTCTAATACATTTTATTAAAAATCATTCAATGAGATACAGCTCATTCAAAATTTAATTTTGATGAAGTACTGTAGCATTTTCTTAAAGAGAAAGATTTATCTCTCCCCAAGCCCTATATTTATACATTGTTTCATTAGATCAGAATACCAATATCAATAAACCATAGCAATGAATTTGTTTGCCCAGTAATGCTATTAACATCTTTAGAAATAATTATAAGCTATTTATTCAATCACATTAAACCTACATAATTTAAATTAAAAGAAAAAAGAAGATTATTAATAAATTAAATTTTTATAAAAACAAATTAAGGAATTTTTTCCCCCCACAATCAATTCTCCAATTTAAGTTTTCAGTATTATCATATACTCTGGCTTTTCTTCAGATCATATAAATCTTATGCCTTTTTAAGTTTTCAATACTATTCATTTTTTGAAGATTTTTTAATAAAGATTTTATATTTTACATAATGATATGGTTATAAATGATAATATAAAAGCAAGATCATAAATTAAATCATGTAGATTTTAAATAAATACCTTCTTCAAAGAAATGTCCCCTTTAAAACATAATTACTAATCTGATGACATGGGTATTTTAAAATTGAAATAAGAATGTACAGCCCTGGCTGGCTTAGTTGGTTGGTACCTGGTCCCATAGACCAAAAGGTCACAGGTTCGATTCCAGGTCAGGGCCTATACACAGGTTGAGGGTTTGATCCTTGGTCCAGGGTCATACAAGAAAGCAACTGATCAATGTTTTTTCTTTCACATTAATGTCTATCTGTCTGTCTGTCTGTCTCTCTCTTTCTGCCTTTCCCTCTCACTCCTTTCCTCTCTCTATAAAAAGGCAATAACAGGTGAGGATTAAAAAAAGAATACATATTATTATTGATCAAAGTCCCTTGTAAAATTAATTTTAGCATAAATTTACATTTTTGTCTCTTAAGAATCTCTACAAGGAAGAAAAGTGATGTACCCTAGAATCAATATGAGAATTTTTTTCCACTTAAAGACCAAGAATATACAATATGCTGTTTCAAAAACATTTGTTTTTCTATTTTTATCCTAAAAGTAGAATTCTGCAAGCTGTAAAGTCTTGAAAAGTTAGTGGATTGGGATAAAATTTAGGAATCTCTACTGCTAAATGGCATTTATATTACTTAAATTAACCTCATTTGTTTTCTTCACTTCAACTCATTCTTTTATACATTTATTAGAGTTATGATTACCTCTTATAGTTTAATTAGAATTGGTTGCTCATCTCACTGACCTGATCCAGAAGCCCTATCCTACATGCACCACTTGTCAGTAGAGTTGTTATCGAGATTCTAAGTACTGACATGAATGACATCAAAATCTAATGGTATTGTTTGGCACCATTTGATAGGGGATTTAACAAATCAAAACATTAAAATAGTCACATGCATAGCAGAATTTAAAAATGTTTTGTCAAATATACCCTTTACTATAAATTGTTGGAATGAAGGACTGTCCTTTCCGTAGTCAGTAATAAACCGAGATCATTACAAATGATGAGATTATAGTAATTACAGTAAAATGGCCATTCATATGTATTCTCATTTTCTTCTAATAAATAAGAGTGTTATTTGTGCAAAATAATCCTAATAAATTTTTGGCAGTCATTAAAATAAAAATTTGATTAACATATATCATAAGTTAAGGATGATAAAGTACATTTTCATTATGATATCTACCCAATCCATTTTATATAAACACTTGTCAGCCCAAAGAAAGCTGGACTATATATGAATCAACAGTTTGTATATGTCGAAAGAAGAGAGGTATCTTTGACATTGATTGACTGTCCATACACAAGTGTACCAAACAGTGGATAATTTTGCATATGCAGAAATATATGGATTTTCCTAGAGCATCACACTTAGCTTTCTCCTTTTCAAAGCTGTATCAATTATATGGTCATAAATTTAATAGAACATTCATAAAATTTATGCCTCTCTCAAAAGTGAAAGAGAGTATATATCAGAATTAAGATCTGAGATATATATATATATATTTATATATATATATATAAATGAGGATCTAAAAAAAGAGAGATACTTAACTAGAATAATGATTAAACTCACTAAATACAGTTTATTACCATATAATGTTAATGATAGCTACCATTTATTGATTTATTATAATCTAGGCCTTATGCTAACACTTTAAAATATGTGGTAATGGAAGGACATTTAACTTTAGGTAGTAAACACACAATGCAATATATAGATGATGTATTATAGACTAGAACATTTGAACATATATAATTTTATTAACCAATATCACCCCAATAAATTTAGCAATTAAAAATGTATATATTATCTCATTTAATCTTTACAAAAACCTTTGAGTAGTTATTAATATCCACACTCAACAAATGAAGAAAATGTTAAGAATTTTATAACAACTTGGTCCAATTCAGATAGGTACAAAGCCAGCATTTAAAGCCAGATGTGGCCACAAAGACAGTATTTTATCCTCTGTGTTACATTGCCTGTCATCTAAGCTTCAGAAATTTAACTCTGAACTCAGAAAAGGAGAGAAAAGTTGGGCATATGTTAACAAGACAGATATTTTGTCTATAGAAGATCAATGTAAGTATCACATACTTGCCAAAAACCTTTTAAATTATCATTGGCTTCAATTATAAAAGTAAAGTAACAAGACAAAAAATGCAGTAGTACCTAACTGATGACCTTAATATGCTTTACCTGCGGATCTGTATTCAATTCTGGGAGCAACTTGCAAAAGAACATTGACAAACAGAGCAGCTGCAATAAAACACAGTCACTGCCCCGGCTGATGTGACTTAGTGGATTGGGCACTGACCTGAGCGCCGAAGGGTCATAGGCTCAGTTCCTGGTTGAGGCACATGCCTAGATTTTTGGGCTGGGTCTGCATTGATATTTCTCTCTCTCTCCTGCTGCCTCCCTTCCCCTCTCTATCTAAAAATAAATAAGTAAATCTTTAAAACAAGGTTAATAAGACTATAATAACTGTTATTATAGCCACTTTTCATTTCACACATGCTATGTGTCTGGGGCTGTCTTTATACTTTATATTGTTTTCTTATTTAACCCTCACAGTATTCCTGGAAGCTGGGTGTGATTTTCCTTATTTTACAAGATAGAAAAGTGGAGCTAAGAAAGATTATGTAATTCTCCTGAGAACCCATAGTTAATATGTATTAGAGCTGGAAAAGGTGCCTTGAGACCACACAACTAAAATATATTAGAGCTGGTGTTTACCTAACAATAAAGTCAGGACACTTCTTATTATACTGCCTTATAATGTCAAAAGGAATTGAGAAAGTTTAGTACTAAAGAAGACAAATAATAGAAGGATTGGGGTTATAGTTATTACACAGTTGCAAAGGACTAAACTAGAAACAAGTGGAAGCAGTAAGAGGCATTTTCTTGTAGTAAGAGTTTTCTATTGACCATTAGAATATGTTATTTTAAGTCATGCCAAGATAATGACTTGCCACTTGATGCTACTTTCCCCCACATAGTCTTATTTCTGAAACAAGAAGTTATTATTTGTGGTTTTCTTAGCCCAAAATGCTCACATCTTTCTTTCTGAGGAAGTAGCATTTGAGCCGAGCCTTAGTGATTAGAGGAAACTTCTCTGATTGTTTTTTGGAAAACTAACCCTGATCTCATTACCACATTGCACTTACTTATTTTTAACTTTGATTATTTTTCTCCCCCACTAGAATGAATTAATATTTTAAGAGAACATAGATCACAACTGTGTGAGGCACAGTGCAGACATTCAGTGAATATTTGTTGAATCCTGAATAAACTTTATTGAAGCTCTTCATGCCTTGAATGAAGTATCATTAGATTAAGTTCTCATTCATTGTAAGAGTCCAGTTTTCTTTTAATCTAATAAATAATAAAGGCAGCAAATGGAAGATGGGCTGCATAAGGACTTAGCTGTGTCTTCCAAGCAACTTAAAATTTATAATAGTCACATCAAAATAATGTTTAAATATGCTCAAGTGAATATACAATTATATTATAGAATTTGTGAAGAATCACTAAGATTTGCACAAGAGAGTCAGAACTGTTTTAATGTAAGTTAATTGTTAACCAAATTCAATACAAAATTTCAAAACCCTTACACCATGGTTTATGTGACATCATGTGCTGGCATCATGGTAATAAGATACTATTTCTAGTGCGTACCTATGAAAGAAAGAAAAGTGTGCCTTAACACCACAGTCAATAGCATTTTGTCAACTCTTCTGATGTGTTCAGGATAGCACAGAATAGTACACACGTATTACCTCTTTTAATCCTCAGGATAGACCTGTGGACATAGTATTTCTGAGTAACAATTCTCCCATTTTATGTATCAGGAAAGTGGGGCACAATGGACCCAGAAAACCTGCCCACGGTTACACTTGTTATTTGATAAAGTCATATTTAGTCTTTAGGTCAATCTGACCCAACAGTCCCACTAATGAATGCTAACCATTCCACATTATACAACCTCATCCTAAATGTCATTTAAGCAAAAGGGAATGTTTTCAGTGCCAACGAGAGGAGAAACATAACACTGAACATTATTATTTTAATTTTAATTTTTGATAATTTGATATTCATACATGAACTCACTTTGGAGGTCAATTTCAACTTGGTAATTATTATTATTATTATTTTTTTATATTCCAACATATACTTTGGGGAAAAGAGAGCAAGCTACCTTTTTGCGGTAAACAAATGGTATATCTCACTGTAACTCATTTTCTTCTCGAAAGTTCTTAAATGTTTGAGTGGCTGCTCTGTAGAAAAGGAAACATCTTATGCTGTGAGGTTACAGGGAAAAAACTAGGATCGATGGATAGATGTTACAAGGAAGGCAATTTTGGCTTAATGTAGGGGAGAAATTTCTATCAAGTCGGGAAATGAGCTAGCTGCCTTGAGAGTTGTGACTGTCATTTAATGAAGAAGCACTTTTAGAGGCAGGGAAGCTATTATCAAAGTTTTAGAAAGGGGGTCAGTGGGATTTTTTGTAAAGTCACAGATAATAAATATTTTAGTCTAAGCTGGCAGTATGGTCTCTGTTGCACTGCTCAATAATGACTTTGTAATGCAAAAGCAGCCATAGAAATTATAGAAGTGAGTGGGGTGTGTGGCTGTGTTCTAATAATTATTGTTTCATTTATACAAATAGACTGCAGACCAGGTTAGACCTGAGAATGAAGTCTGCCACCAGCCCGCGCTCTAGAGAGCATTAATCAGGACATGCGCACTACTGTTATCAAACCTCCACATTTCAGTGGATTACTATAGGCAAATGGGGACTCGCAGGCCTATCTGTCCCACAGCTTGCTTTTGGATGACTCACCAGCTAAAAATCATTTTTATATTTTCAAAAGTCTTAAAGGAGAAGGAGAGCAAGTGACAGAGACAGTTGTGGCCCACAAATGTTAAAATATTTACAAAGTGAGGCTTTTACAGGAAAAAGCATGCCCACTGAAGCAGAAATGCTCTGTTAAACAGCTCTCCTCCAATTTGACTCAGAGATTCAAATCTGTATCATTTGGGGACCAACATATTTATCATGGTATGGGTGGAAAAGCATGAAAAGACACATAGGATACATTACTCTCATATAAAAGAAGCGATACTCATTATTTCTGCTACATTTCATTAGCTGGAGTTAATCATGTGTCTCTGCTTACCCAGAAGAGGGCTAAAAATATAAGGAGGGGCAAAAGTAGGTTTACAGTTGTTCATAATACAAGAATTAATAAACTGTAATACAAGAAAAAGCTCTGTTTTGTGTACTAAAAATTGTAAACCTACTTTTGTCCCAGCTAGTACATGTTTAGCTAAATAGCTTTCTCCCACCACCTAATTCATACTGTGGAAACAGACCGTGAACCTTCGGTGGTCAGAGCTTTGCCTCCACCACATGGAATAAACATGTACACAGATTGAGGCTTGGTACAGATTTGCCCTGTGAACTAAAAGGAGCTCTGCAAGAATCCTAATGAGTTCAGTGACCAAAGGTAACCTCCCGGGATGATCTGATCTTAAATTCTTGGCTGGGAACACCATGGTGGGTAGTCATGCCCCAGGCATATAACTTCTTTGGTAAAAAGTTTATCCTTGTTTTAAGCGAGCCCTGTCCTTGGTCTTCTGCACCTAGGTTAACATGCTTTTGAAATGCCAGAGTAATGTTTTGCAGACATCTTCCTTATGTCCCTCCTTTAATACCAAATATATAAGAGAAACTGTAAAACTGTTATTCTTTGAAGCATTTGAGATCTCGCTTCCCAGCATGTTATCAGTTTGGATGAAATAAACTCATATAAAAATTCTCTAAAGGTTTGGACATTCTTACTTCAGTAATCCCCAAAGGCATTTCAATTATAAGCCATGATATTTTTATGTTTGTACAATCCCCAGAATTGTAGAAATATAGTATCTATGGACCAGACAGAGGTTTATTCTCACTAATGTCACCTCCCAGAACTTCTTATTTTCCTTTGATCAGGAATGGCATAAAAGTTTTCCAAACACATTCTCCTAATAAATCTTGTCACATAAAAGTCTTCATGTGTTTATGCTTATATAAATAATCTCAGTATTATGCACTTATATGAGAAAATTACAAGTTTAAGTCTCATAAGATATGTGTCAAAAATATTAGGAATCATGCTATATATCTATATCTATATCTATATGGTCTGGATTTTTAAAAAGCATTTGGTTTTAGTGTATTTTGATTAGGCTCTATTTTATATAAATATATATATATAATTTTACTTCACTTCATCATTCATATCTTTGTATATTCACTAAGTCATGTTTTTGTGATTTTTACTTACTAGGCTTCAAAAGTTACCAGTGATCTGGAAAGGAAAATCTAGCCCTTCTTCCTTCGCTATTATTTTGTAGATTGTCTAACAATGAAATTGGCATGAGACAAGTTAACAGGAGAAAACAACCAAATTTAATTAAGTATATACATATAGGGGTTCCATAAGAATTTGGGGTCCTGAGGACAAATCCAGCAATTGAGGCTTATATGCCACCTTGAGCTAAAGAGCTCGTGTGGTGTGAGGGGGAGAAGTGGTTTGGACTTCAAAGGGTGGAAAGGTGTTCATGGGGAGGTGGAGAAACAAATGTTTGGGAAACAAGTGTTTGCTGAGTCATCTTTAACAAGGGGACACAGAAAGGACCTTGATCTAATGGGCCTTGAGAGTTTCCTCTCTGTCTATCACATTTTAATTCATACCAAACTATAGTTGTGTGTGATGACATTCCCTTGCTGGATCAGGTCTTATTTTTCTAAATTTTTTAGGCAGGTTGGAGGAAAGTCGATAGTTTTCCTATGTCTTTCCTGTCTTAAAAATAACCAATTTAAAATAATGCGAAAAGGAAGACACATCAGGGAGTGGCAAAATTTGTTCCCACTCAGTAGCAACAAAAGAGACCAAATTTTTTCAAAATAATATTTGGTCACATTATTGTTTCAGTTCTCATTTTCATAGATTTTTTACCAGGAGGGAAAAAGAGATTGAGAGAGAGAGAGAGAGAGAGAAATTTGAAATAAATCTTGGTACTTGTAGTATACATCATTAAAGGCGTGAGAGACCAATCGACAAGACTTTAAAAATGAATTACTTTAAGAGAAAATAGTACAATCACTTAAATACGTAAAAAAGGACAGTGCGAGTAATAGAAACTGCAGACAAGCGATCACGTTCCTGAACAGCAAGTGGGGTCCTGCTGCCCACCACCACCCCTGCGGCAAAATTCCGGAGGCAAGGTTTGATGATAGAAAAGGAGTCTATATTCAAAACCTTCGCAATTTTGGAAAAACAGCTTTCCACTCGCATTAGTAGTAGAATCCTATGAATTAAGGCTAAACTCTTGAACTCTTTAGTTGCAGCTATAATCTCTTAAGCCTATCGATTAAAGTGGAACTCTTTAACACCTGAGTTCTCCTATCATTCTCTACCCCTTCCCCCCACCGCTGTTAGTTTTAATTATCTTATTTCTATAGGGGTAGTTTACAACTCAAGCAAAATAAGATACAAAAGCTACACAATTTTGGAAGAGTGGCAGGCTTCTGCCTCAGAGCTCACCCCCCTTAGAACACCTCAAGAAGAACAACCCTGCCACCCTCTGCCAGGCCAGCCTCATCCTTGGGTACAGCCAGAGTTTCTTCTCCCACCCAAAATCCATCCAAAATACCATCCTTTGGGAAATGCAGGCCGCTGCAGCACGACCATTCAGGCATTCTCCAGGAAGAGAGAGAAAGGGAGCCAGTGAGCCAGCCCGAGAGCCGGACAGCCCTTCTCTTATTTCAAATCTTCTAGCCCATAACTCCACGTGCTCTGGAGGCGTTCACCTTCTCAGTCAGTCCTGTCCTAGTCTTCCCACGATCGCCTCAGCGTCTCCTTCTATGGCTCCTCCCTACTCCTTCCCAGCGATCTGAACAGATCTCTCTGTGTCAAGCAGATAAAACTACGGGATAAGAGAAAGAACCACAGCCTGCTGAGGAGAATATGAAAGAAACTTAATCTTCAGGATTTATTAAGACAACAAAAGCAACAAGTATAAGTATACTATACGACTCACCATCATTGGCTAAAGTTACCTTAAGGAAGTAGGATCAACCAACACTTTGTTTCAGGTCATCAACGTCGTTATCTGTACTACACAATAGAAAAGTCGTTAAATGGCACTACTCCAGGATTGGCTGAATTCTTTGAAGCACAAAGTTAAATAAAGGTAGAACCAAGGTAAGAAATACCTTGGGACTGGAAGTAGTCACAAGAAAGCCCCTCTTGCTTTTGTTAACTATTTTAATATGTATGCAGCACTGGACCATTTCAGGCTATCTACGTTAAAAGGCATTATGACTATCAGGTTTGGAAAATATTATATATCTGTTAGAAGAATTCCTAAGAAAACCCTCGTAAGCCTTATTTTCTTAGTTTTTGGTGTCATACTGTAAGACATCCCAGGGAGAGTCACCAGGCAGTCAAACACATCCTCGGAAGGTTAATAATTTTGTTATAATGATGTTAAGCGTTGGTTTGAATGTTGACTTAGTGGCTTTATTTGTTGGTGCGAAGTAAAGAGTCAGGCAGTTGGGCATATTTGGAGTCAACAAATCAGAACCATAGTTACGTTCAGCTACACCAAAGGAAGCTTACTGGTTTTAATTTTTCTTAGTGGAGTCTTGACACAATGAAGGCACTCTTTAGCAAAGTTGTCGCTGTTGTATCCACCACCGCACTCCGATGGTGATGGATGCCACAGTCTTCCTCAGGTCCCTACGCTGCCGAGGACATTCTTTCCCCACCTACATGGGTGTGTGCTGACTGTCTCTGCTCCCTCGAGATGATGTGTTATGTCCTCAGGCCGTGGATGTAACTTCCCTCTATTTTGATGGTGAGAGACAACAACACAGTTGTGTTGCTTTCATTAAGTTAGTACAATATAAAATTAGAAGAACCTCTGATTAGCACAAGGTTCAGAACCTTTTTGGTATTCCTTTATAACCCTGGGATAGCTCTGAACCATCCTACCCATCAGCAATGTCCTCTTACTAGACTTCTGCTGCACACTTCCCAGCATATATTTTCCCTTTCTTCCAGTAAGAACTTGGTCTTCATTTGTCAAAACAAACAAACAAACAAACAAACAAACAAACAAAATTTTGGCTTTTACCTGAAAGGTAGACAGACAAAGAAAGCCAGGTATCTAAGATAAATTAACATTAACCTCTTCTTTTGACCCACTTGGAAGAAGTCTTTGTAATCTTACTGTTTTGGTATGCCCCTGTGTTTTGTCCATCCAAGCAAGACACAACAACAAGAGGTTCCATTTGTATTTTACATAAGTCTTTCATGACTTTTATTTTCCCTTCTCACTAGTGATAAAAGCCAATTTCATATCTGTGGCCAATAACAGGTTCTCTTCTAATTCTGACCCAGCAGGAAGTTCAACACAGGCTTTAAAATTCTATACATCAACCACAGAAACTAAACAAGCTAAGTTACTTGAAAGGGTTTTTCATTCAAACATTTAGGAACCAAAATCCACACAATTAGTAAGTTATCTCTGTACCATGTCCATACATATCCATATTCCCTAACCTCACCTTTATATAGGTAGTTTCCTTTCATGTAATGGCTTCCCCCAACTCTCTGTCTAAATGCATTCTCTGCCCATAGTGTCATGAGCAAAAAGCAGGAAAGATGTGCTGCAAAACTATCATGGGACCTCTATACCATGGCAGTCTCAATGAACATTGACATTTTATGTGGTGGCTCAGGCAGAGTTCCAAGATAGAGTGTTACAAAGTACTAGGACAAAAGTAGCAAAAAATCTTATATTTAGTCTCAGAAATTATGCAGGATCCCGTTTGCCATATATTTCTACTCTACTCTTTGGTCAAAGCAGCCACAATCCAGCCCGAATTAAAGCAGTCGTAATGCCAGTGAATAAGTAGATCTCACTCCCCTGATTCTCAACAGGAAATGTGTCAAAGAATTGGAGCTCGTCTTTATTCCACCACTCCTTGTTTTCTGATATTACACCCACTTGAAATACTTGTATCCAGATCCTTGACTCAGGACTGCTGTTTGGAGGAGCCAAGCTAAAACAATCTGATCTCTGTTGATTTCTATTTGAGATAAAGTGTTGCTGGCGGCAAGGGTGGGGCAGTGGCTTCCATCATGCCGGGCTTTTGGATGATTCGTGGTTTGGAAATGTAGCCGAAGCTATGCGCTCTTTTCTTATTTAGTGGGCCCATTCTTGTTCCTCCAATAATTCTCCACATTTCTCAGGAGATAACAAAGTTGGAGGTTTGTTGTTTTTTTTTTTAATGTTTGTTTTAATTTTTCTCAGGCAAATTTACATGGTCCCATTACATAGTGGTGAAAATGAACTGGACTGCCTTAGCAACCAGTAGCTATCAGAGAAGCTGAACTTTCTCCCTTGCTAGAGTAGCCAAAGAATAAATACCTCCATTTTTAGAAACATTATAAACAACACAATGAATATGTGTAAGAATAATAATACCTGCCCATTATGTATTCATTACAAAATATCTTATAGGTTTGAGCAGGTAAGGGCCAGTTTAATTAACTGTGTTCCTAGGAAGAGGTATGAGAACATTAGAAACATGTACAGAAATTAATATGTATACTGCTAAGATAAGCCGTTAAGGGGAGTAGAACACGTCATCCCCAATTCACTTTTGCATGTGAATTATTTTGAATCGAAGACAATCTAGACCCAGCAGACTCAGGATAAACCCCCTGAACTGGTTAAAAGAACTTAGAGAGGGAGACTGGACCAGAAAGAGAACTCTTACTAAAGGCAACATTTTTGTCCGAAAGTCTGACCTGAGTGTTAGGGCAAACATCTGCTCTTATCTCCCTGTAAATTGTCCTTTTCCCCTTTGAAACCCCAGGATTCTTCCTCATTCCTTTGCTCAAGGTGGCATATAAACCTCAATTGCCTGACTGCCTTCGGGTCTCATCTCTTTGTGGGACTCCCATACATATGAAATTAAATTTGTTTTTCTCCTATTATTCTGTGTTATGTCAATTTAATTATTAGACCAGCCAAAGAACCTAGAAAGGTAAAAGTAATTTTTTTTTCTTCCCTACAGCAGCAAGCAGAAGTATTATGCGAAAATTATATATATATATATATAAAATTTGTAAATTATATATGTATGATATATATATATCATATACTCATGGGGTGAAATTTCCCCAATTCCTAGGGAAGTTATAAATCTAGTGCATACAAATACTTCAACAGCCATGACCCACGCAATTCAGACTCAGGGGAGTGTTGCAATGAAAATGACACAGCCCATGAAAACAGAGCAAATTCAAAGTAATTCAAGTGTTTTATTTCACCTGTAATTTTTAAAATTGATTTTAGAGAGAGAGGAGGGAAGACAAGAGAGCTACATTAATCTGTTGTTCCACTTATTGAAGCATTCATTGGTTGGTTTTTGCATGTGCTCTGATGGCGGGGGTTGAACACAGTTAACATAAGGAATGTGTAAACCTGTAAGAATTTTTATGAGTTTATTTGGGCCAAACTGATGACAATTGCTGGGAAAGAAAACCTCAGTGAGTTGAGAAAATGCTCCGGAGAATGGCAGTATAGCACTTTGTTTTATACATTAAAATCAAAAGCGGAGGCATAACGAGGTTACATGAAATCTATTGGTGATAGATTAGGGAGGAGGAAGAAAGCAAAGCAGGGAATTCTCCGGGACTGGATAAAAAGTAAAATCATAGACACTTTTATACAGGTGCAGTCAATTAAATTAACATGATAACAATAACACTGAGGGGGTCTGTGGTCTCCCCCTGGTGTGGTGCCTGTGCTTTGAGGGGTCTGTAAAAAGGAAATCTGACATTCCAAAGGTATGTTATCCTAGATGCAAATGGGCAACAACAGGCTCAGTTAAGGTAAAGACTGACCTTTGTTTGGGAAAAATACCGACCTAGAACATAACTACCTGTCATGAACTGCAGTTAGTTAGAAAGTTTTAATATCAGACCATCCGAGATGGTAACTTTAGGTCTCTGAGTTTGTCAAACCCACCATGCAGGTCTCTGCAGGGCTCGTCAGGTTTTGCGTGTGGCCCCTTGTCTTCCATTGTAGAGGGAGTCAAGGCCGACACCAAGGATGAAATGAAATGTTATCTGCCCTGCTGCAGGTGTTGAGACACTCTCTGCCCTGACTAATGCTGTAAATGCTTCTCCCCCACCTCTGTAAGCCCCTTCGTGCCAAATCTATACTCCGACTCCCATACCCTCCCCTGCTTAGCCCAGAATAAAAGGAATGCAGGGCTATTGTTCTGGGCTCAGAATCTGGAGTTTGTCTCCTCTGGGCCCATGCACGTAAATAAAGATCGTGCTCCTAACCCCTCAGTGTCTGGTCATTTCATTTTTCCGTAACACCACGACCCACAGCTTTAGAGTATCAGGATAACGCTCTAACCAACTGAGCTACCTGGCCAAGTTTCTCACTTGTACTTAGTAAAACACCACAAAGGTGACAAATAGTCCAGGGCAGTGGTTTTTAAATTTCTTTTTATTTTTTTCTGTCTTAGACAGGCTTTTCATACCCCATAACTGTCTTATTTCTCACTTTAAAAGCTTCTCTTAAAAATCTCTATCTATAACCCCCAGTCTGCCTGTCCCATATTTACATACTTCTACCCTTTAACTTTTAGATTTTGTTTTTTGGAAACTGACTAAATCTTTCTTTTTTTAACTAGGGCTGGAAAATCTGATCTGGGTAACTCAATGGATATTAACATCACAAATAACAGCACTCACTCAATTCTCATGCATAACAAAGACTATATGCGTTAACATTTAATTGTTCACCTTCACAAAATCTAAAATCCCTGTGGGCTTTTAAAGGGGAGTGCAATATGCCATTTCAAAATATGTCTCTTTGGCATAAGACTTATCTCAAGCTGAATATTTACAAGAAAGAACAGACACAAAAACAGCTCTGACAACCAAGTTGAAATTCCCTTTTTGTAAGAGAAATTTACATATATAAGGGAAATCTTCATTTTTAAGGGTTCCTCCAATTCTGTACCAGAAATAAACCTCTAGAAACTCTTTTCAAAGGAGAAGGCAAAGACTTAAATCTGCATAACAACTATCCTCTTGTTCACTGTGTTTTTCCTGATTAACTTACATAACATTGCTCCCACCCACTCTCCCCTGCCAGCATCCTCTGTCTTTAGCTGAAGGTGGTATTTAAAGTAGTTGCTTGGGTCATTTTAAAGAGTTACTCAGTTTTCCTGGGTATTTCCTGTGTTTATAAGAGATATAGATGTTATTTAAGCACTGTTTCTTTTTCTTCTGTTAATTCGTCTTTTATTAAAGAGGGGACTCGGCCCAGAACCTAGAAGAGTACCTTTGGGGTCCTTACATGGCTCTCCCACCACCTATGACAGGACTGTCCAGGGAGACCCTGGACAGGGAGAATGTGTATTGTTTGGGGAATGGATTGTAACTCTCTCCTTAAACTCCTTTTGGGAGCAGCTTCTGGACCTCTGACCGCTTCGTGACCCTTCTTTCTGCATGTACACACTGCGGCAATGTAGTTTAGAGTCATGCATAGGACACATGCCTCTTTCGCCTGGAGCGCCTTATAACGAGCCTCGGGCGGGAGGAGGTGCGGTCTCTCTCACACCGACCCGCCACCGGGTGTGCTCAACTGTAATGGGAGTAACAAGCGGTACGTCCGCATCAGCCAGTCCACGGGAGGTCTTTTTTCAAAATATCATGAACACTTAAGTAGATCCCTGGGTTGGAGCTCCTGTTCTACGGTACAGTGAAGATTATTTTTTCTCTCCTAAAATTTCCCCTTTATATCATACATGAGTAAAACTGCCCACTGTCAATACACCTTCCAACACTACCTGAGGTATGAAACAGCAAAAAGACAACAACAACAACCAAAAAGTAAAGTTATTAGGTATGTAAAAGAAGAAATATATATGGTCATTTACTAAAGTTATAATTGTACTCTTAGAAAATCCAAAGGCATTTATAGACAAACTGTTAGTGTTACAGAACCCCAGCCTATGCCGTTCTGGAACAGCTGTGGCATCTGATCGGTTGCCGCTAGGAAGCGTGACTCCCGGTGACAGAGTTTGGTGAAAAGGAAAGGAATTGTTTATTTAAAAGTTATACAGATTTAGAATAATGGGGGAATTCTGCCGTTAAGTCCCACTCGCTTTAAAAGACCCACATACACACAGTCCTGCCTTCTTTTGCCAAACCAGGTCAGTTTCAGGATAGGTCAGTTTCGGGATACGCCAGGGTTATGGCCTTTCAGAAAAACAGAGGTCCACAGCTCAACATTCCCAGTCACAGTTCAGCATTCCAAACTTCTCGTATTAATCCGTGCTTGGCTGGTCAGGTCCCCGCAATTCCACCAGCCGTGCCCCTGTGTTCTCCCAGGCAGGTTTCCCAGCGGGTCCCCTCTTTCTTCCTCCAGCTCTTAATCCAAAACCGTATGGCACTTCCTTACACACCAGACCTCATGGCAGGCCAGTGGAGGACCTTCTACACCCTTTCCAAATGCATGGCCCCATTCATGGCTGGCCGCCCTAATTTTAACTGCTTACCGGGGGGCTTCCTACATTACTTCATACTCGGCACTATTATGTGCTGAAGTTCACGGAGGCCTTTACCTAGGTGGTAGCACAGCTTCCCTTCAAGAAGGACAGGTTATCACTTGCCATTGTTATGAAAAGTATCTTAAGCCATGTCATCTGCTTCTCCCCTTCCCCCAACGATGGGCTGTGGGGGACCATGTGCTATACCCTGTGTCATTATGTTACAGAAAAATGAAGCGACCAGACACTGAGGGGTTAGGAGCACGATCTTTATTTACGTGCACGGGCCCAGAGGAGACAAACTCCAAATTCTGAGCCCAGAACAATAGCCCCGCATTCCTTTTATGCTGGGCCAAGTGGGGGAGGGTATTGGGAGGTATAGATTTGGCACCGAAGGGGATTACAGAGGTGGGAGATAAGCATTTACAGCATTTGTCAGGACAAATGGTGTCTCAATATCTACAGCATTAGTCAGGGCAAATGGTGTCTCAACATCTACAGCATTAGTCAGAGCAAATAGCATTTCATCTTTGGTATCAGCCTTGATTTCCTCTACAATTAGAATTAGAAAATGAATGGGATGTGAGATTAATATGTAAAAGTCAACTGTATTTCTATGAGCTAACAATGATTTGAAAGTGAAATTTGAGAAATTATGCAATTAAAAGTTAAAGAACCTGAAATATTTAGAAATGAATGTAAAAATAGATAAGACTTATACAGAGAAAACTACAAAACGTTATTGAGAAATATTAAAAAATATTTCAATAAACTTAGGAAATTTTGTTCTTTCAGTTTGGAAGAATCAATATTTTAATGACATCAGTTCTTCCAAAATAATCTACATTCAGGACCATTTCCGTCAAAAAGTTCCCCTCCGAAATATAAAAAAATATACATAGAAATTAGCAATTTCAACCTAATACTTATTTGGAATTGGATAGTCCCAATAATAATATAACAATCTTAAAAGAGAACACTCACTACCAAATTAAAAAAATACTTATAAAGTTACAATATTTAATTTTATGGTGTTGGTGCTTGAATGCATATATAAGACAATGGAAAAGAGAACCCAGACCCAACCCCCATATGCAGTCTTGATTTAACATCAGGTGCCCCTGCAACATGATTGGGAAATGGTGATCTTTTTAAATAAATGGTGCTAGGTTCATTGGATATCTGCATAGAAAAAGAGATTAAGAATTTGAATGTGTGGGCCTATAGTACTGACCTAGAGAAGCAAGATGCTTCACTGTCCTCATTTATTTTTTCAGTTCCCCTTGGCTCCTGTTCTGCAATTTCTGATTCTTAATGTGTACATCACCGTTTATTACTTTAGTCAGTTCCTCACAAGCTCTACTTCCTGAGCATAATTTTTCTTTTTTTCTTTTTTTTTGAGCATAACTTTTCTAATCATAAAGCTTAACTAAAATAATGGAGCAGCTCCACCTCAAAACAAAGAAAAACTAGTGGCTTAAATAAATTAGGAATTTTATTTTTTCATCTTTTATAAGCCATTGTTGTATGGGTCAGTTATTGTGGAAACAGGCTCTGTTCTAGTGAAAGAGTAGGAAAGAATTCAATAAGGAATATTACACAGTCCTTAGTACATGGGATTAGTGGGTAGGCAGAAATTCTAGGAATAACTCCCAGACTGTTACCATAGGACTGGTCTACCAAGAGAGATGCTTTTAACCCATGCTTTAGAGACCATACGATCTTGTTGCATCCAGAATCCACTGCCACCTCTTTTAGCTTCACACAGTCCAAGCCCTGCTGATAATGTGCTTTCTAGAAGTTCCGGTCTTCCCAGTCTCATGCTGCTCACTTTCTCTTTCACAGTCATTCTTGGAATTCTAGCTACAAGGGAGCTGGGAAATATAGTTCACTCTAGAAAGAGGTTGGAAGAAAAACTGAGTCAACCAGTTTAGAGCATCTACCTCTGCTTCCATAACATCCAAAATTCTGTAATAATAAAAACGACTCTGTACCAGATGAAACAAATTTATTTCTTTTATTTCATCTAATAATTTCAACTAATTTTTTCTATAGATAGTTTAATATTCTTATTTTATTAAAGATACAGGAATGGAATAATAACTAAAAAATAATAAATATATATATATATTTAAAAACTTGCCCAAGTTTACCAATCTAATTATGCAAAGCCAAAGCACAAAACCAGTTCAGTGTTTTCAAATTTTAACAGTTTATTTAAGAGTGGGCTAAAACAAACTCAGGGATGTGTGAAATGTGTTAGTTTTAAAAGACAGAGTTTAAAAAAAACTGACTGATAGTATGCCTAGATCATTCAAAAGGAAAGCACAGACAAACCCCAAAATGTTAATGTCTATGCATTTAGTGAACCCGAATGTGAATGTTATACTGTAGAAAATTCTGTCTCCATTGAATTGATATGCACTTTTGGCAAAATAAGAGATGATTTGGCCAAAGTTAATAGCTTAGACATCTGTGTATTGAGATCTCTGCGCAAGAGCTACATGTCATCTGTATTCAACATCAGAAAATTGTTGTTATATTCAAGTTTCCCTGTCAGTAATGAGATTTAAAATATGACAGAAATATCTTTAAGCAAATATGACAATGATGAATAGATCTAGAAATTAAGGGCAAAAATACAAGTCTGAATACCAATTAGTTTTCTTTCTTCATAGATTAAGCAAAGTAAATCTTCTATTTTTTTTTCTTAAAAGAAAAGAAAGAAACATCAGGGAAAGGAACCTACATTTAAAGTAGGTAAAAAATGAAGAAGAAATGACATAGAGTGCCCCTTCCAGAGAAATGCATGATTCATAAGGGCTTTGCTTTTAATAAGGTTGAAGAGAGCTGAGAGACTAAATAATGTGAAAATGTACTGCGGACCTTGAGAGTTGGCTGAAATTTTACCTGAGAACTTGCAGGACTTAATCAAAGCCGCGTTTGTTGAAAAAGAGATCTACATTCCAAATGACAGTGTTCAGAGCACCCAAAATCAGAAGGCTAGAAGAATGAAACAGAGAAGGTCATTCCATATATTTCTTATCATCACTACAGTGTTCTCTGCCATCTTTCTTGTTCAGCTACATCACAAAGAAAGGTATTTAGCTCAGGAAACTCTGTTGTAGTTTATGTAGTAAGAGTGGTACAAAGTACAAGTTACTATCTTTGGAAAATGAAACATGGAAAAATTAACATAAGTAAAACTGTAATTAGTAGATCAATAGAATCATTAAAGTCCAAACATAACTGTAACTTGGGGGTAAGTACAATGGTTAAAATGTTTCAGATACATTCAGGTGTCTTTTGTAGACAAAATAAACTGGGATATATCGAAAGTAACCTCACAGGATGATATGAGCATAAATTCCTAACTGAGCAGGACAAGGTAGGTATTAACAACCTAGACCTATAACTTCTTTAGCATGAAAGGTTTTTAAGCCAGTCCTGTTTATTGCTCTTCTGCACCTAGGTTAACACACCTTGGAAATGCCATAAGTTACACTTCTCAAAGGCATGACCACCCTCAAGAGAGCACACAATCTTGTAAACTACCCTGTGATCCAATCCCAGACTTGCTTTCTCTCACCTTCATGTAATCTTCCTTACACTCCCTCCTTAATTTCAACTGCATGAAAGAAATTGCAAAGCTGTCCTTCTCTGGAGGATTTTGGATCTTGCTTCCTGGCATATGCCATCAGTTTTGCTCAAATCAACTCATAAAAATTCTCTATAGGTTTGGATGTTTTTTCCTTTGACACAGTTTAGCATAATACTTATTTGGTATGGGTATCTGAGGTAATCACGAATACAATGTTTAATTAACTATTGCTATTAAAATAACTTTTATTTATATTTAAATATGCAAATGGACTCTGCTAGGTAATTTTGATTCATTATCCTCTTCTTTAGCTGACCTTGATGTGTTGGATTTTTTTCATACCTTGGTAAAATGTCCTTTTATTTACTCACTGACTTTTAACTCATCTACCTGATAAAAACATTTTAATTTATATTTTCATGTAAATTTTTCTTATAAATTTGATTTTCCTCTAGCCCAGTACCTAATTAACATCTGTGTCTGGATATAGCATAAACATCTCAAATGCAGTATGTTCAAAGCTTATCTCTTGGTTTTTTGATGCAAAGATCATCTAAACTTATTTCCTCTTCCTCAAATTAGTGTCAGTGTATCCTTGTTTTTCTCCCTCTGCCTGTTTTCACTTATCTAATCTATTAATTCTGTCAATGTTGCCTCTGTTCTAATCTCAAGTCCATCTGTATCCTTCCATCTCAGCTGCCAATGACTTTGCCAAACCAACTGTAATTTCTTTTTTGGACTACAACCTTGGAGTTCTGATATGTATGTCCACAGGCACTCTCCCCTATACCTCATTTACAGCAGCAAGAGTGATTTTTAAATAGGAGAATGTCTATTTCTCTTTTGAAGTTTTTAAACTATAGGAAGAAGTAAACATCCTTTTTACCCTACAGGTCCTTGGATAGCCTGGCCTCTTGTTAAACCCCAGCTACATTTCAAGCCCTTGGGCAGTTTGCGGGTAGGGGTATTAGGAAAGGGGTTGAGAGGAGAGTGCGTATTTTATTTCCCTTCTCTCTCGATGGCTAGCAAAGCTTCAGGAAAATGATCCAACTTCAATAAATGTAATTGGGTAAATGAGGAAGAGCCATCAAGAAGTAATCTTACTTGGTCATATTGGTGGCATTCTTTTATTTTATTTGTTTAACTTATATTTTAATTTTTTGGTAGTGTTCTTTTAGTTGTCAATTATGAGGATGATAATAATGGCAATAGTATAATGTCCATTCACAGAGCACATTATTCCTTTACTGTGCACAGTAACACGAAAGTAAGTCCATGCTGGACTTTTAATCTCTACACATAAACATAGATTATTAAGAAGTTAAATACAAATTACATGGCAATTGACAAAACTGAGATTTGCTCCATGTTGGTTTGACTTTAATCTCTTGGTCTTAATGTCTTCTCTTAGAAAGAATTGAATGACCACTTATAAAATCATAGTAATGTCAGAAAAAGTGTCAGAGTCAAGTTGTTTGATCTGAACCTAAAATGAGTCTGC
Source organism: Mormoops blainvillei (assembly GCA_004026545.1). Lineage (NCBI taxonomy): Eukaryota > Metazoa > Chordata > Mammalia > Chiroptera > Mormoopidae > Mormoops > Mormoops blainvillei. The sequence goes on from PVJD01002919.1 coordinate 152,067, forward strand.
TCACATTTGTGAGTTTTTTTGAGCCTTGAAATTTTAGTCAGGAATTTTAAACAGGAGTCATAGTTTCATATCCAGTATTTGATTTATCTTTTTTTCAAGACAAATTTGCTATATTTTGTTCACAATATGTTTCAGTTTCTTTGAATATGTCCACACAGTAGTGGAGTTATATTTGTGTTTTTAAAATATCATTTTTTTAATGAAGGAAAAATACATGTTCCAGGAAAGTTTTCAGGAAAGATTTATAGGAACTGAACTTTCTATGTGACTAACACTGTAGGAAATAATATGTTAAACTGTAACCATCAGTGTCAGCGAGTGTCCTTATGACAGGCAGAGTGAAGTGACGGAAAGGTCCCAGACTTTACAGAAACACAAAGTGAGCTTTAAATAGTGCTCTGCTATTTTTTGGAAGTGTCAAGTTAAGCAATATTTATCCTCTGTGAACCTCAAATATCCTCATCGGGGAAACTATGATATTAATACCTAACTTTCAGTGTCCTTTTAAAGGTCTGCAATGATAGTTTTTATTTCTTTTAAATGGCCGCTTTCTTTTTTTCTTGTGATGAGAACTTTTAAGATTTATTCTTTTAGCAACATTCAAATACACAATTCAGTATCACTAACGATAGTCCCCATGCCGTACATTGTTTTTATTATTATCACTGTTGTCATTATCATCATCACTGTCATCATTAATAGCAGAAACCACAAACACTTTTCTGCTTTTCTCTCAAAGTATATTCTGTGTTTGGTTCTTTCGTAGTTTTTTTTTCCTTGTTATTTTTCTCTTGGGAAAACAACAAAGGTGTTAAGATTTATTACATACTTTACTTTCCCTTGTGGCCATCATTTATTGTATCTCTGTTGTAAGTAAACAGCAAAATAAAATCTTCTATTATTAAATGAGTCTCCATACAAATCCCACACAGTCTATACATGTAAGAAAAAAGAAAGGCCTTTTCTTCAGGTGCCCAGATTTGATCTTCCTCTATAAATCAATAGTTATCTATATACACCATTCATTGATCTTAGACACATAACTTTAGTTTGATTGTATAGGAAATCTACATTGTAAACCAGATATGTGAACAGCTTTTTCAATTTCTTTAAAAGAAAACCGTCTTATTCAGCCCTGTTACTGTTCAGCTAACTCCTCTATCCCTATGAGATACATCTAATTAAAAATGACAAACACAATTTAGAACTTGAAACTCAAAAAATACAATTAAAATGTTTAAGTGCAAAAAAAAAAGTGATTTGGGGTATTAATGTAAATGACATTTTAATTGTAAAAATTCATAAGTTTGGAACTTAATGAAATTAATGAAGCAAGAAATAAGATGCAAATCCAAAAGTTTGTATTCCCCTGCTCAGCTGGCTGCCCTGGACGAGCCCTAAAGAGGAATAAAGGCCAATTACAGCCATAAGTAATAATTTAGGATGTGCTACCATCAGAGAGTTATATGCAATTACAATAGTATGATAAGGGCTCTCCGAACAAGCGGCATATTAGCTGAATATACGTAAGTATGTGTGTTGGCATGTGAGTGAATAGATTATAGGGAAATAATTAAAGTGTTGGAACTAGTGGATGAATATCATCATTTTTTAAAATAACCACTTAAATGCCCTAAAATTCAAGGATGAATATCTAGAACATAACTAAAAAATGTCAAATTAGAAAACTCTTAGAAATTCTGAAATCTTGAGAAATTGTGTTGGCATTCAGAACGAATGGTTACAGGTACATTGGTAATATAATGGGGTGCAGAGAGGGGGTCCTGGAAAACAGAAAAGCATATTCCCCACAGCCCTTGATTGGGGGAAGGGGGAGTGAACAATACGACTTTTAAGATACTTTGCATAACAACAGCAAGTTAAAAGCTGTGATGCTGCCCCAGACAAAGGCATACTGCCTTTGGGAGCATTCAGGGACTTGTGACACAGCTGGGGGAGTTTGCACAGTGCCTGCATGAGAGGCAGGAGTTGGATGCCACTGTGTCACTGACAACTCTTGTTCTGATTGAAGGTGGCAGCCAAAAGAAGGTCAAACATACAGGGAAACTGGCAAAAGTAGTGCATCATAAGAGGGGCTAGATAAGAAGTCACATAGGAAGTTCTGGGCTGAGCATTTTAAATGAGGGCATGCCGAAAGAGAGACAGGCAGCTGGGAGGAAGGAGTCATGAAACAGGGGGATTCCACCATGCAGGCTGGCGTAGTAAGGAAGGAGGCATGTGGTCTGCAGTGAGGTAGAAGCCATGCAGGCTGAAAGAGAGGAGGAAGAAGCCACGCAGGAGGAAAGTGTGTGAGGGAGCTGATGGAGCTGTGTGGGGACCTGCCTAACCAAGCACAGATTTGTGAGACATACCTGGAGCTGAACTGAACTGTGACCGGAATGCAGATTTTGGCTTCTCTGAAGGATGTGTGGAGAAGCGACTCTTTTGGGACGTGTGCCTCCCTGGACTCCCCCATGAATCGGTGTGGCATGGCACATGTTTCCCTGAACTATTACATGGAGGCTGAGGACACATACCCCAGGTCCTGAAGGAGAGAGCTGCTGTGAGAAGATGGCAGCTCTGACACCCGTGAGAGCACCTACCAGAGGGGATAGAGACTGTTTGCATAGCTGGCTTAAGAATAGATAAGGATATGGGGAACTTCTGGGCAAGTTTTTAGCTTATAGCCTGATGGGGGGCAAGGGAAGTGCTGGGTCTCACGGGAGAACAGGGATCTCAGCAAGGCTGCTCCCAGACCCCCTAAGTTTGGAATCCTATAAATAAAACTCTGTTTCCTTCAACACCGATTGTTGGGTCATACATCAAGGCACCACATGGATGAGCCCAAGTTTAGTTGGTTACAGTAATATGAACAATTTTTTACTTGTGTGGTAGATATAGTACATCATTTAGGGGAAAAAAAACCCCATAATCACCTGTGTACCTCCCTTATTATAAGAAAATGTATATATTTAAATATTTAAAATGCACTGTACTGGTAATGACTATCAAATTACTGTTTTTTTTTTAAAAAAATCTTTATTGTTTTTTAAAATAAGCAAAAGAGGTTTTTTCCCTGAAAAATCATTTTAATCATGACACATTGGCATAATTTACATAGAAATCTACAAAATGATCTGGTATCGTGACAGGCAGTCATCGAAAATGTCTTTGAAAGATCCCTGCCTTCTAGTATTCACACTACTGTGAAATCCCTTCTTGTTGTGTGTGAGCAGGACCTAGTGATTGCTTCTAATGATTAGAATAAGACAAAACTTCAATTTCTGAGATAAGTTTATAAAAGACTGTAACTTCTGTCTTCTGGCACTCTCTTATTCTTCCTGTGTGCTTGCTCTGATGAATCAAGCTGGAGAGGTCTTCATGACAGGGATCTGGGGGTGGTTTCTTTCCAACCATCTGCAAGGAATGAAAGCCCTCAGACCAAAAAGCCTTTGAGAAATTAAATCCAACCAACCACTGCTTAAGTTTGGAAGCAGCTTCATCCTATTCAAGCTTTTTATGAGAGAGTAGCCCTGGTTAACATCTTGATTAAGCAGCATTTTGAGAGACTTTTATTTATTTATTTTTAATGTATTGATTTTAGAGAGAGAGAAAGAGAAAGAGAGAGAGAAATACTGATTTGTTGTTCCAAAAATTTATGCATTCATTACTTGATTCTTGTATGCGCCTTGAGTGAGGATCAAACCCACATTCTTGGTGTAACAGGACCATGTTCTAACGAACTGAGATAGCTCGCCAGGGCTTGGAGACTTTAAAACTGAGTATTCAGCCCTGGACTAAGATGTTTGTGGATGATAAAATGGGGTGCAGGGTGGAGGGGACATAGTGGGGAAAAATGGGACAACTGTAATAGCAAACTCAATAAAATATACCAGAAAAAAAACAAAAAATGAAAACAACAGAGGATTCAGCCCCGGCTAGTGTGGCTCAGTGGATTCAGCACTGGAATGAGAAACAAAGGGTTGTCAGTTTGATTCCTAGTCAGGGCACATGCATGGGTTGCAGGCCAGGTCCCCAGTAGGGGGCCCATAAGAGGCAACCATACACTGATGCTTCTCTCCTCTTTCTTCATCCTTTCCCTCTCTAAAAATAAGTAACTAAAATCTTAAAAACAACAACAACAACAACTGAGGATCCAGTTAAGTTCTACTCAGATTTATGATTGGCACAAAGTATGAAATAGGAAAAAAATGAGTTGTTCATAGCCACTAAGTTTTGGGGGGCAATTTATTATGTAGAAATAAGTAATATATATTTAGAATATCTTATTTAATGAAGTCGATGACTCAGTGTTCAAATGTTGCAGAAATCAGTTACTCAGTAGAAATTAAACTCAGTAAATTAATTGAAGGATCACGTATCAAAGTGCTATTCATTAAAGAATGATGTTATTATAAAAGAAAAATATTGCAAGCATCAAATATATAAACAAATTTTTAAAGTTGACTTTCTTTTGTTTGAAAACTGGGTTGCTACCTTTCTTCTCTGTGCACGTTCTTGAAAGATATATTAATCTAGCAGTCTTAATCTCTGAAAACAAAAAGAGAAAGTGCCCTGAGTCCAGGCCCCTGTTCTTGAAAAGCTTTCTTAATGTATTGTTCCACTTTGCTGCATTTATAAATATAGTATAGGAAACATACATCCCTTCCTTTGGTGGCTTTCATGCAATGCCTCAGCTGTTACGTTGAAAATGGATTCCCACTTTACAATAACTTGGGTGTAGAAAATTAAAGAAATGATAAGTAGGCACTCAACCTAAAATATCTACTAAAAAGTTTTTTGAAATAAAATATTAGACTTTGATTACTTTCTTCTGATTTAAATTTCTCAGTCTATTTCAAGTATATAATAACAATATTAAAATAATACCAAACACTGTGAATTCAGATCTCTCTCTCTCTCTCTCACACACACACACAGATGCAGTCTGTCCAGAAAGTATCCAGCCATGCACTATGAAAAATGAGGCATTTATTGAAGAAGATACAGGACACAAGAAACATTGCACATAGGACAATGATGCCTCAGTCCCCTTCAAAGTAGGTATGTGGGACCTCACACAATTCTCCCAGCGTCATTAGCAACTGCAACACTGAGAACAATGTTCCTTCTGCTCTGGCAGCAGAAGCTGCAGAATGAATTTTGCTGTGACACATTTCATGCCAATATCCTGTGTCAAAATCTCAGATATAGTAGTTTTTGGAATCCTCAGATCAGCTTTTAGTTCTTGCACTCTCAGCCACCGATCTTTGTTGATTGCAGCCAGTACACATTCAACATTCTCTAATGTTCTCCTTGTTGCAGGTCTTCCAGAATGTGGATCATTTTCAACAGATTCTTGACTATCATTGAAGCATTTGTGCAACACTCTTACTTGCCCTGCACTCATTGCATCATCTCTGAAACCCTTTTGAATCATCCGAATAATTTCCTCAGAGGAATTTACAAGCGTAATGCAAAATTTTACAAACTCGATGCAAATTCGTTGCTCTACCCCCTGTCAATACAACCACACAGCACACATGCTCACTCAACAGTATGTGCTGATCCCACTGACTAGTACAGTGGAGTCATCATTGTTCATGTATGTGCATTTCAGTCCACTCTCCTTGGCTGCAAGATTACATCGATGTCTCACAAACTGTCCTTGCTATATTAACAATGGTTGGACTTTTTCAAGGTGGACCTTATATTTATATTTTCTATACTAATCGTTTTAAAATTGTATTACTACTATTCCTTTAGTTTTTCAAAAACTTCTCTCCTTTTTCCATATTATAATCCATAATAATTTCTTAGTTAACCAATATATTCCTTAGTTATTATACCATTGAATTACGAGTACATTAAAATGGAAGTCATGACAAATTAAACAAGCATATTAGTCAACTTGTTATTCTTTTCAATGTGGAAGATGCCATTTTTATTTGTGAAAGACTCATTATCCTTAGATTAGAACTTTCAAATGCATAAATTTATACTCTAGTTCTATATTTAAGGTTCCACCCAAATAGTAAAAATGCTAAGACAAATAACTGTGAAATCTGAGTGAAAGATTGTGAAGACTGTTACCTGTGTAAGAGGTGAAAAAAAGAAAAAGAAAAAAGACAAGCCAGATTGAATTTGGTATCCCAGGTGGAGTTTGCTGCTCTGGAAATTAGAAAAACAAAACCTTTGACATCCATGCTAGAAAATATAGATATGGACATTATTCAAAGAATTACCATGGAACCCCAATCTGTCAATTTAATTTTGGGGGGGGTTATTGCCACATCTAATATATTCTTACAGGCTTATTCTCAAACCAACAAAGATTTAACAACAAATTTACAACAATCTAATAATCACCTGTTCTACTTCTCTTCACTCCCCTCTCATTTTTTATAACAAGATGAACTATAAAATAGCTTAGGTTTTCCATTTTTATTATTGAATGGTCAAGGAAACCCTATGCAAATACACGCACACACACACACACACACACACACACACACACACACTTGTGAAGAGATCTTATTCTAATGGCTTGTTTTATTTAACACTCCCCTAAAGTGGCTCATTTTTCCTGACTAAGAAGTATTAAGGAGTCCAGACTAACTTTAAGAAGAGTTTACTAATACATCAGTGTATTCCAGTTGAGGATCACTGCTGTCCACTAAGGCTTAGGTTCTTCACTGGGTCAACCAGAAAGGCAAACATTAAATCTGGAATTGCTGTCATGGCTTGCCGCTGGGGTTTATTCGTGAGATACCCTAAGTCCACAAATAATGAACTCTAACTTGATTTTCTAATTTTAATACTGGATGAAATTTCCTGCAGAAAGATATAATGGCACTTTTAAAAATGTTTATGCTGTTGGGGTTAAAATAATGCAAAAAAAATTCTCAATTTTATTTTAAACAGAATTGTGTATTTGTAACCTTTATAAAGTCCTCCCAGACTGTGGTCTAGGCTGCCATGATGCTGAATTCAAAGAAACAATCCAATAGACAAAAACAAATACAAGTAATATGATTTTAAAGCAGTTTTACAATCAAGCACATCTTTAATGTACAAGAAAATTTCTTGACAATAACTGGGAAAGTATGGAAGATCAAGAAATAAGTATAGCAAGGACAAATCCTTTCCCATTAACTAGCAGAAGAATAAAGAAAAATCAAAAGCATTTATAATTATGTATATTTTCTGTGATTAACTCATTTATATTAGAAATATTTGCACATTAATGACCAGAGAGTTACAGAAAGTTACCATAAAAATAATTCCATTAGGCCTAGGAATGAAAGAAAATTATGTCTTTTCTTTCTTTCTTTCTTTTTTTTAATGCCGAGCTATTTCTTCCCATCAGTAAAAGACTTGCTTCTATAACATATTTCTTACTGGATGTAGGTCCTTATAGGAAAGCATGCAAAGTTTTATTGAAACAATCCTTTATAAGGTGGCAAAACTCTATTCCATGGCAGCATTGATTTAGTACTCTGGAAAGATTGACCTAGGATTTTAATGTTTTACTATTTACTTAAAAAATTTTATTCAATGATTCCAATTTGTCCTTAAAATTGTTACTTTTTTATTCCTTTTCAAGAGTAAGTGATTTCACTCTTTAGAGCATTAATCTCATGAAAATTAAATTCAAATCTGATTATTTTGCTGGCCAAACACCTTGTCCTGTTGTGCTTAACGTGGAGGCTGCCGCCTTATATTACAATGTGTATTTTGTTATAATGAACAGCTACCCACAAATAAAAGGAGGAAATACTAAAGTCCAGTGATAGTGTCAATGATATTGTTATGGAAAAATGAAACGACCAGACACTGAGGGGTTAGGAGCACGATCTTTATTTACGTGCACAGGCCCAGAGGAGACAAACTCCAAATTCTGAGCCCAGAACAATAGCCCCGCATTCCTTTTATGCTGGGCTAAGTGGGGGAGGGTATTGGGGGGCGTAGTATAGATTTGGAGAAAAGGGCTTACAGAGGTGGGAGAGAAGCATTTACATTATAAGTCAGGGCAATTAGCATTTCATCTCTGGTATCAACCTTGATTCCCTCTACAATATGAGAGATGGAACCTAGGCTAGGGGATGTTTGTGTTTTCCTATTTTTTAACTTTTTGAGCAAAAAAGAGCAAGAATCAGGCCTTAAAAGGTCACAGTTGATGACAATGGTTGGATCTCTGTTAAAGATCATTTAAACAAGTAGATTTTTCTCTCTCAGTCAATCCCTCTACCACCACCACTCTTTTTTGACCTCTCACTTCCTCTCTGTAGGAATATTTCACAGGAAAATTGTCCAGAATTCATGCCATCGAAGGAGGCCAAACATCTTTGTCTTCCTCCAAAGCAGTGGGGAGGCCAATATCCCAGGTTTAGCCTTATTAGAGGAGATGAGGTTCTTCTAATATTCCTCTTTTTCATTGCCTTTTCCCATGTGACTTGCCAGAGTATGGTAATTTCCAAAAATCTATCTTGAATTTAGTAAGGAAAGAAGCCTATATTAGATGTGAGACCAAAGTATTCATAATCCAAACCAGGACACTTTTGCGGGTCAAAGGAACACTATTAATAATTATGCTATGAAATGAGGCAAAAATCAACAACATATGCACTAAATATGTTTTAGAGTCTTCTAAGTCAGCCCAGCTCATCACAGTTTTGTAATTGTTTTTGCACTACTTTCTATGCATCTGTCTACATTAAGGACTTCACAGGAACGGAAGATGGTGCTCTGGGCAATATTTTAAATAAAGTAAAGCTAATGAGCTCTGAAATAGCACGATATTAAAATATCTTGCCCTTTTAACAAATGAGCGACTTATTTAACTTTTCTTTCCCTCAGTTCTTCATCTATAAAATGAAAGTAACATCAATTTGCATTTCTTAGGAAGGTTAAGTGAATCACTGACACTTGTATAGCCCAGTCTATGGTCTGCCTCAGTAAATGGTTCATGCGCAACTGAAAAAACGTGCATTTTGCTGTTGTTGGGCAGAGTGTTCTATAAATGATCATTAGATCAGGTTACTGTTCAAATCTTCTATATGCTTACTGATTTTCTGTCTGAATGTCCTATCAATTACTGGGATAGGAGTGTTGAAATCTCCACTTATAATGTAGACATGTCAGTTTCTAATTTCAGGTCTATCCAATTTTGCTTTTTGTGGGCTTCAAGCTCTTTTATGGGATACATACACATTTAGGATTGTTATGTTTTCTTCATGAATTGCATCTTTTAGTATAAAGAAATTTCTTATTTTATCTCAGAAAACAACCCTTGTTCTGCACTGTAGTTTGTTATTAATATATCCCCTTCATCTTATTGTAGAGGAAGTCAAGGCTGATACCAAAGATGAAATGCTAATTGCCCTGACTTATAATGTAAATGCTTCTCTTTCACCTCTGTAAACCCTTTTCGCGCCAAATCTATACCACGCCTCCCAAGACCCTTACCCCACTTAGCCCAGCATAAAGGGAATGCGGGGCTATTGTTCTGGGCTCAGAATTTGGAGTTTGTCTCCTCTGGGCCCGTGCACGTAAGTAAAGATCGTTCTCCTAACCCCTCAGTGTCTGGTCATTTCATTTTTCCGTAACATTATCATTAAAATTTGTTCTTTTTTTTCCATCTTTTTGCTTCAAACTTATATATTTATATTTAGAATGGGTTTCTGATAAGGTTTTTTGTATTTTTATCCAAACTGACACACTCTGTCTTTTAACTGGAGTGTGATTCTACTTAGATTAAAAATAATCACAGATATGTTTTGGTTAATTATGTTTATGATCTTCTTATATGTCCCATTTTTCTCATTTCCTATTTTTTTCTAAGTTTACTTAAATATTTTTTTATTATTTTATTTTGTCTGCTCTGCTTCGTGCTAACTATACCCTTCCTATTTTTCCACAGCTGCCTCCCGCAGCTTCCAGTGCATCTTTAACTTGTCACAGTCTGGCTTCAAATAGCATCGCTCCATTTTATGTACCATCATTTCTATCTCTGACATACATGTTACTTTGACATAATTTATAAGCCCTACGGTACACTAATTTTGATTTTCCTTTAAACAGTTATCTTCGTAATAGGCTAATGAAGGAGAAACTTTTAAATATACCCACATGTTATGCCATTCTAGCATTATTTAATCTATTGTGTAGATACAAGTTTTCAGCAAAAAATTTCTTATACATTTCTTTTTTATTTCAAGTTATTTAATTTTTAAAAAAATTTATGTGTGTGTGTGAGAGAGAGAGAGAGAGAGAGAGATTTGTTGTTCCACTTATTCATTGACTCGTTGGTTATTCTTGTATGTTCCCTCACCGGGGTTCTAACCCATAACCTTGGTGTGGTGGTGGGGGTGAGGGGAGAGAGAGAGAGAGAGAGACATTGATTTGTTCCGCTTATTCATGCGTTCATTGGTTGAGTCTTGTACGTACGCTAACAAAATATTGAATCCACAACCTTAGCACATTGGTATGATACTGTAACAGACTTGGACAATTTTAGGCCTTTATCTATATGTTTTCTCCCTTCTCCTTTGTACACTCCTATTACCTATATATTTGCTCACTTGAAATTTTCCCATAGTTCTCCTATGATCTATTATTTCCCCCAGGCTTTATTCTTGGATAATTTCTATTGCTGTACTTTTATTCTACTATTTTTCTTACATAATATCTAACCTGCCACTAATCTTATCCAGTGTATTTTTTTTTTAAAATCTCTGGTAGTATAGTTTTTAACGCTGATAGGGTGACTTGGCTCTTTTTAAAATCTTAGTTGTTTCTATTTAACACACTATATCTCTTTTCTAAGTCAATAGTTCTAAGTCACAGGTAATTTTACCCACTTAGGGGACACTGGAAATAGCTGGATAAATTTTTTTATTGTTACCATGCAGAGAGGGAGTACTAACTTTTAACGGTAAAGGCCAGGGATGTTGCTAACCTTGTGTACTGCACATAACACAATGAGCACCCACAAAAAATAAAAGAAACTAGTAATTTACTAAGATGCCAATTGTACCGAAGATGAGAAATCCTACTCTAGCCTTAAACATATGAAATATAGACAGAATAACTGTGTTTGTGTCTTTCTCTATTACCTATTATGAGTGTCATTTTGGGCTTGGTTTTTTAAAATTAATTATTTTTAATCTTTATTGTATTTTCTTCCCATTGTCATTTAGTCCCCTTATAATCCCCTCCCCCCAGCAGTTACCACACTGTTGTCCATTTCCATAAGTCCTTCTCCTTTTTAACTCAAAACTTCCATCCTGTCACCTGCCTCCCCCCCACCAGCTGTCATCTTACTCTCTACCTATGAGTCTGTCCCCGTTTTCCTTGTTAGCTCAGTTTGTTAATTAGATTCCACATATGAGTGAAATCATATGGTATTTGTCTTTCGCTGACTGGCTTATTTCACTTGGCATAATGTTCTCCAGGACCTTCCATGCTGTTGTAAAAGGTATAAAAATTTTCTTTTTTATGGGTGAATGGTATTCCATTGGGTAAATGTCCCATAGTTGTTTTAACCATTTATCTACTGATGGACAGGTAGGCTGCTTCCATATCTTGGTGATTGTAAATGATACTGCAATGAACATAGGGGTGCTTATATTCTTTTTAAATTCATGTTTTGGTTTCCTTTGGATATATTCCCAGAGGTAGGATAGCTGGGACAAATGGCAGACCCACTTTTAATTTTTTGAGATATCTCCATAGTGCTTTCTACAGTGGCTGCACCAGTCTGCATTCCCACCAACAGTGAAAAAGCTTTCCCCTTTCTCTACATCTTCATGAGAACTTGTTGTTTGTTGATTTATTGATGATGGTCATTCTGACAGGTGTGAGATATCTCATTGTGGTTTTCATTTGCATCTCTCTCTTGATGATTAGTGATGTGAAGCATCTTTTCATGTGCCTATGGGCCCTCTTAGGAGAAGTGTCTATTCAGGTCCTTTGTCCATTTTTTAACTCTTTTTGTTTGTTTGTTTTGGTATTGAGTTTCATTAAGTACTTTATAAATTTTGGATACTAATCCTGTATCAGATGTATTGGCAAAAACGTTCACCCATTCTGTGGGTTGTCTCTTTATTTTGTTGATGATTTCCTTTGCTGTGCAAAAACTTTTTAGTCTGTAGTGAATTTGTTTATTTTTTTTCTTTTGTTCCCCTTGCCTGGGGAGATATATCAAATAAAATATTGCTACAAGCAATGTCCGAGATTTCACTGCCTATATTTTTTCCTAGGACTTTTATGGTTTCAGGTCTAACATTTAAGTATTTGATCCCTTATTAATTTTTTTCTTGTGTGTGGTGATACAAGGTGGTCTAGTTTCATTTTTCTGCATGTAACTGTCCAATTTCCCCAGCACCATTTATTGAATAAACTATCTTCAGCCCATTGTATATGCTTGCTTCCTCTGTCGAATATTAATTGACTATAAAGTTGTTGATTGCTTTCTGGGTTCTCTATTCTGTTCCATTGACCCTTCTGTCTGTTTTTATCCTAGCACCATGCTGTTTTGACTCCTATGACCTTGTAGTATAATTTGATATTAGGTAGTGTGAATCCTCAACTTTTTTGTTTTTCTCAGGATTGTTGTTACTATCTATGCAGGGCCTTTTGTGGTTACACATACATTTTTGAAATATTTGTTCTAGTTCTGTGAAACATGTCATTGGAATCTTGATAAGAATTGCATTGAATCTATAAATTACTTTGAGTAGTAGGGACTTTTTAATGATGTTAAGTCTTCCTATCCATGAACACAGTATGTGTTTCCATTTATTTGTATCTTCTAAGTTTCTTTCTTCAGTGTCCTAAAAATTTCCAAGTACAGGTTTTTTACATCCTTGGTAGGTTTATTTCTAGGTATTTTATACTTTTTATTGTAATTGTGAATGGGATTTTTTTTTCTTAAATTCCCTTTCTGTTAGTTCATTATTGGCATATAAAAATGCCACTGATTGATTTCTGGATATTAATTTTGTACCCTGCTACTTTGCTGAATTCCTTTATCAGCTTTAGTAGTTTCTTGGTGGAATCTTTTGTCTTCTCTATATACAGTATCATGTCATCTGCAAGTAAAGACAGTTTTACTTCTTCCGTTCCAATTTGGATGCCTTTAATTTCTCTAACTGCTGTGGCTAAGACTTCCAGCACTGTTTTGAATAAGGGAGGAGAAAGCAGATATTCCTGTGTTGTTCCTGATCTTAAGGGGAACACTTATAGATTTTGCCCAGTGAGTATGATGCTGGCAGTGGGTTTGTCTTATCCATGGACCTTATTATGTTTAGGTATGTTCCCTCTGATCCCACTTTGTGAGAGTTTTTATCATAAATGGGTGCTGGATTTTATCAAATGTTTTTCAGCATATATTGATGTAATTACATGGTATTTATATTTCATTTTGTTTATGTCATGAATACATTTATGGATTTTCCAATGTTGTACCAAACTTGCATTCTCAGGATAAATCCCACTTGATCCTGGCATATGATCTCTCTGATGCACTGCTGTATTTGCTTTGCTAATATTTTGAGGATTTTAGTGTCCATGTTCATCAAGGATATTGGCCTATAATTTTCATTTTTTATAGTTACTTTTTGTGGTTTTGAAATTAGGATAATGCAGGCCCCATAATATGAGCTTGGGAACCTTCCTTCCTTTTGAATTCATATGGAACAGTTTGAGAAGCAGAGGTGTTTGTTATTCTCAGAATGTTCGGTAAATTCATCTGCAAATTTTATCCAGTCCAGGATTTTTGTTTGTTGGGTGTTTTTGTTTTTTAATTACTACTTCAATTTCACTATGTGTAATCTGTCTATTCAGATTCTATGATTCCTCCTGATTTAGTTTTGGAAGATTATATGTTTCTAAGAATATATCCATTTCATCCAGGTTACCCAGTTTGTTGGCATACAGTTGTTCATAATATTCCTTATAATCCCTTGTATTTCTTTGGTATCAGTTTTTCTCCTGTTTCATTTCTGATATATTTATTTGGGCCTGCTCTCTTTTTTTCTTGAGTCTGTTTAAAAATTTTTCAATCTTGTTGATCTTTTCAAAGAACAAATTCTTGGTTCATTGATATTTTGTATAGTTTTTTAAGTACTTTATTTCATTTATTTCTGCTCTGATCTTTATTATTTCCTTCCTTCTACTTATGTTGGGCTTTATTTGTTGTTATTTTTAAGTTCCTTTAAGAGTAAAGTTAGATTGTTTATTTGAGCTTTTTCTTGTTTTTATGAGCTAGGTCTGTAGTGCTATGAATTTTCCTCTTAGGACTGCTTTCCTGGTATGCCACAGATTTTGGATTGTTGTGTCCTCATTTTCATTTGTTTCAAGATATTTTTTATTTCTTCCTTGATCTTGTTATTGACCCATTCATTGTTTAATAATATGTGATTTAGCTTTCATGTATTTACATGTTTTTCAGTGTTTTTCTTGTGAATGAATTCTAGCTTCCTAGCATTGTGGTCAGAGAAGATGCTTGATATGGCTTCAGTCTTCTTAAATGTGTTGAGACTTGTTTTGTGTCCTAACATGTGGTCTATCCTAGAAAACATTCCATGTGCACTTGAAGAGTATGTATATTCTGCTGCTTTGGGGTGAAAAGCTCTGAAGATGTCAATTAAATCCTTTTGATCTAGTATGTCATTTAAGGCCACTGTCTCCTTGCTGATTTCCTGTCTGGAAGATCCGTCCATTGAAATCACCCAATGGGGTGTTAACTCCCTGACTATGAGTGAATTTCTGTTGTTCTCTCCCTTTATGTCCATCAACATTTGCTTCACATGTTTAGGTGCTCCTATGTTGGGTGTGTAAATGTTTACTAGGGTTACATCCTCTTGTTGGATTGTTTCTTTTATCATTATGTAGTCCCTTTCTTTGTCTCTTATTATAGCTTTGGTTTTAAAGTCTATTGTTAGATATAAGTACTGCTACCCCAGCTTTTTCTCCCTTCCATTTGCATGAAATATCTTTTTCCATCCCTTTACTTTCAGTCTGTGTGTATCTTTTGATTTGAGATGGGTCCCTTGGAGGCAGAGTATATACGGGTCTTGTTTTCTTACCCATTCAAGTACCCTATATCTTTTGGTTGGAAGAGTTCAGCTATTTATATTTAAGGTGATTATTGATGGATATGTATTTAGTGTTATTTTATTGTTAGGCTATTTTGCTCTACTTTTTTCCTCTTTTTCCTTTTCTTCTTAAAGAAAGCCCTTCAACATTTGTTGTAGTACTGGTTTGATGTTAACAAACTCCTTAGCTTTTTCTTGTCTGGGAAGCACCTTATTTCTCCTTTGATTTTAAATGATAACCTTGCTGGGTAAAGCGGTCTTGGTATAGGTTCTTGAGTTTTATCACCTTGATTATTTCACACCACTCCCTTCTGGCCTGGAATGTTTCTGTTGAGAAATCAGATGACGGTGTAATTGGTGCTTCCTTGTAGGTAACCACATGCTTATCTCATGCAGCTTTTAGGATTCTCTCCTGGTCTCTAAGTCTTGTCATTTTAATTATGATGTGTCTCGGTGTAGGCTTCTTTGAGTCCAACTTGTTTCAGACTCTCTGCCCTTCCTGGACTTGTGTGTCTCTTTTCCTTACTAAATTAAGGACGTTTTCAGTCATTATTTCTTCAACTAGGTCCTTGATCCCTTGCTTGCTCTCTTCTCTTTCTGGTATTCCCGTGATGTGGGTGTTGTTATGCTTGATGTTGTCCAAAATATTTCTTAAGCTCTTCTCATTTTTTAAATTCTTTTTTCTTTTGCTGCTCTGCCTGGGTGTTTTTTTCTACCTTATCTTCCCAATCACTGATTTGATTGTCTGTTTCATCCGACCTACTGTTTATTCCTTCCAATGTTTTATTTATTTCAGATATAACATTCTTTATTTCTGATAGGTCCTTTTTATAGTTTCTATGTCATTTTTTATGCTGTTGAGTATCCTTATAATCAGTACTCTAAACTTGCTATTTTCCTCCATTTCATCTAATTCACCTTCTGGAAAATTCTCTTCTTTTATTTGGGGTCTCTTTGTCTTCCCATATTGGCTACTTCTTTGTATTTGTTTCTATGTATTACACAGATCTGCAAAGAGTCTGGTGTAGGCCTTTGTCAGATGCTGCTTGTGACTGGCCCTGAGCAACCTGTTTGGAACTATCAGTGATCCACAGTGCGTGGCTCCCTCTGCTGGGCCTGTTTGTGTGCAGGAAGGACCAGGCTGCACACCAAGGCCAGCTTTTATAGGGACTGGGCCTAGGGGAGGGTCAGCTGAAGTCACACAGAGCTCCTAGAGATCAACCTTAGTTTGTTAAACTATTCAGCTGTTAAACTGATCAGCTGTTAAACTAATCAAGCTGTCAGCAGCAGCCAGGCTTAAACTCCATAGAGTGAGGCAGAGCAATTCCTGCAGGCAGGGCTATTAATTCCCCTAAAGCTGACGCCACTTGGAGGGGAGTTCTCTGCCTGAGAAAGATGGCTTTTGCAATGTGGGGAAGGACTCAGCACAGGGATCCTGTCAGCTGCTCCTTCAGTTCTCTCCCCAGAGCCACCAGCCCCAGGCTCTCCTCAAGTGTCTCTAGTGGACTCTGCCCCCCCTCTGCCAGAGCCCAAGGTAAGTGTCTGCAAATGAAAATGTATGCATTGGCCCTTTAAGAGACTCTCTCGGTCTCCAGCCATCTCTCCCTGGTGGATAGAAACCCTGCTGTTTTTTCACAGCTGGATGTTATTTGGGTTCCTTTCCTGGTTCTGGTGCTTTAGGTGGGGAGCCCAGCTAAGGGTTTAGACACCACACTTCTCAGGGGGAACCCCCTGACTGCTGTAATTTTCCTTTGGAGCTTCAGCCGCCCATGGGAGCACAGCCAGCCCTCCTGTGCCTCCTCTGCACTCCCTACCAGTCTTGTTGTGGTGAAGCGTTTTCTTCTCTCTGTCTGTGGTTATAAGGCTTCTGTCCAGCTAGTGCCAGTTGGCTATTCAGGATAATTTTTCTACCATTTAGTTGTAATCCAGATTAGTCCTGGGAGGAGGTTAGTATAGCTTCTAATTACTCTTTCCCCATCTTGGATCTCCCTTGGACTTAGTTTGATTGCTTTATTCTATTGTGTAGCTACTTTCCATGACTTATATTTTTTTCTTAGACAATAGACATTATATATATTTTTTCTTTTTGGTCCCTGGATAGTATTATTTTCTTAAAAATATTGATTCTTGTTCTAGGGTAATAGGTAATTTGGAAATAATATAATTATTTCAGGTCTTGCTTTTTTGCTTTGCTATGTAGAAGCAATTATTTTTAATTACTTAAGCAAAACCCATATTAATTATAAAAAATTCTTTGTGAATTATGAGGCTTCCTCTCTGGCTGTTGAAAATGGTACCAATGGTTCTATACTGGGCACTGTTCCCTCAGTCCTTTCAGATGATCTTTCTCTGGCCGCAGGTAGTTTTCTCACATAGATACACTAATAGGTAATCAACTGAACACTTACGTGACGCTCTCTGCATATCCCAGAGTTCCCTCTATGTGTATCTCTCTCCCTTTTAGTATCCTCTATGAAAACTCTAGCTGCCTTAAATCCCTTGAACTCCCAGCTCCATTTCCTCAATTCAAGGAAGCTCTTCTTGAGCATCTTCCCTGCACTGTGACCTGGAAAACTTCTCTAGGCAGAACTAAAAATAAAGGGCCCACTGAATTTGTTCTCAAATCTCAGGGATTATTGTTTAATGTTCTTTTGATGCCTAATGTTCAATGTCCTAAGGGTTGTTGTTTTATATTTTTCATTTTATTTATTATTTTAGGATATTGTGAATAGTTTATATTAGGTGTTTACTTTTGTTATCTTCCTTTAAATGGGCTTGTTTACCTAAGCAGCTAAGTTACTAATCGATTACCTTGAGCTTTTAAATCAAGTTATTTTTCCAAAGCATGTTTCCAGGTTTTGTTAGGGCATGTCTGGAGTCATCTTTATTCTAGGATTAATTTGGACTGACTATTAAAGTATAACCCTTCTACGTCTCCACTGAATGCCCCACATATCAAACAAGGTTTTATCATTCTTACTGTTTAGAGCTTAAATGTCTTCTAGTCTTTGTGTGAGATATGGGAAATATTTACCTTGCAGGTTTTTGGTAATAGTTAATTTTTTTCCTGGGCTTTCTGGGTTTCATCCTCTCTCTGCACAGTTTAGTGTTTAAAGGCTGTGGGCACTTTCTGTAGAGAACATTCTTTGCGTAGTTTCTGCCTATGTAGAGCCTTCCCTGTAGGATCTACTTATCTCTGTCTTTCTTAATTCCCATTTCTTTGTCCTAAATTCACTAAGACCACCATGCTCTTCTGACTTTTCCTAGCTTGTCCCGAATCAGAAAGTGCTTAAAGGCAGATACTTGGGACAATAGTAGAGATCACCTATTTTCTCCTTCTGGGGAGAGAAATACAGTCCTGTGATGCCCGTTGTCCAACATTTGAAAGCAATGCTTTCATACATTTTGTCCAATTTTCCCGTTGTTCAGAGAGAAGGTTTCAGAGGCAGTCCAAATTATTCCAAAATGGAAATAAAACTTGAGATATTGAGAGTGTATATATGTTAACATATATCAAGTGCTTATAATCAGGAAATGTTACTTTTTAATTCCACTTAGTCCTCCATCGTTTGCTATACTTTTTTTTTTTTTTCATTATGAACTCTAGGAGAGCCAGGTTTTACTCAATATACTAAGCTCCTTTCTGACACATATGTTATTAGGACATATCTGATATTATTCACTGTGTCTAGAAAGGCTTTCCCTAAATCATTATACTACACATGCTCCAAGTGACTCCAAGTCACACTTTCACTTATATTTCACTTTAGATGTAATTTTCTCAGAGATATATTTTTTGACACTTCACCTGCAGTGTGACTTCAGTGCCCCTTTATAGTATTTTATGGAAACAAAATTTTTGTTCAAAGGGATCCTCAGTTTTTAATGACATCTATTTTTATATGATTATTTTTTGTATGATTATATGATTAATAAATCTCTCTGTCCCTAAAATCAATGTTTGATGGGGTCTCAGAAGTAATTCCAAAGAATACAAACTTAAATGAAGTCGGGGATACTACCCTCATTTGCTCACTATTGATTCTAAGTGTCTGTTAAAGTCCTGGGCACAGAGAGTGTGCCAAATAAAAACTTAGCTGAAGGAATGAATTTATTAATTCACTTTGTTATTCTTCAAGGAAATTTTTTTTTCTTTTTCTGGCTTATCCTTGACAGTAAGCAAAAGAAAAAACACAGTTATTGTATTTACCTGAAAATAAAATTCAGTAAAATAAAATAAAATGCACTTTATAGATTATTTATTTTTCCTTAGTCCTGTAAGTAGGTCTTATCTCTGCTAATGTGAAATGTTTTCCTCAGAAAACATAATTTCATCATTTCCCCAAACGAAATAGGAAATAGCATCAACAAAAAGAAAAACATCAAAACCCACTGAATAGTTTAAAATAAATAAACCTCCAGTGATCCAGGAAATACCAAAGGACTTAAACAAGTTCAAACTAACTTAATCCCTTACCACATTTGAACACGTTTCATATGGGATTTTACTTTAAAGTTAGTTACAAATCTTCCTAAATTAATCAAGAAGAGATAATTTCCTCATTTGAATTGAAATCCTCTGCTTCAGGGTACAAAGTCCTTATGGGACAAATTGTATCTCCAAGTAGGGAAACCTTCAGAAAGAAAGTGAAACACATGAAAACATTAAAGGCACTTAAAATTAATACATCGTAAGAATTCAGCCCCAAACTTCTCTAGGTGGTTGACATCTGCTTAGAATGCAGAAAACTAGACATGGTACTGCTCCCGTGTACCCTCATAGCATGCTACAGCAACAGAAACAAGTACCCCAATCTACAAAATAATGATATCTCTTAAGAGTAGAGTCAGAGGTCTAACTTGAAACCTAAGGAAATACAGGTGCTTCCAAGTAGAGATTGAATGTAAACTCCTGTCTTTCTGAGGCAGATGTCATATAGGCATATAAGAAGAATTCACCCAAACTTTTTAAAGAGCTGCTAATTCTCATGGACTACCATGAGAGTATGAATGGAGAGGATTTTGGTCCCACTTTTATGTTCATCTTCATGGACTGGATATCTGTTATGAGAAAGGTTCGGGTCAGAAAAAGATACCTGATGTAGGTCTAGTGATCTCCACAGCAGCCCCTGGAGAAAAAGGTGTACAGCCCTGCCCAGGTCCTTGTCTCCTATTTCCCTAAGAGAGCAACAATGAGTAAACCTTTAAAGCTTCTATGGCAAGAGTAGCAAACCATTCATTCTTAAAGCACATTCTTAAAGACCCTGTACAATTGGAGGAAGGGAACACAATAGAACTTTCTATCCCTGGGGAAGAGACAGAAAAATGTCCTAGGTCTAGACTGTTAGAGATCCTCTAATGGGGAGGAGCAGGATCATTCAGAAGGTCCCTTACCTGAAACCCAGGGACACATGCCTGTCTAAGCCTTAGGATGAATCAGAACAACTAAAGATGACCCACCTGTCCCTAGCTTCCCCTACTCCTAGCCAGGCTAATAAGCATCCAGAAACAAGTAACAGTAGTCCATTGGTGGAAGGGGAAAAAGCCTGGAAAGAGACTTTCTGAGAGCTACAAGTACAAAGAGAATACCAGCCCTGCACCACACTAGCACCAGCCATAAACGCAAAGTTAGCTAGAACAATTTGAAGGATACGATGCATCGAGAGTAACCAAAGCAGTGGCAAAATCCAAACCCGGCAAAACTGTTAACTAGATGGATTGAACCCTCCCACACTGCAGTCCTCACAGAATACAAGGTGTGCCTGCTTCAGGTAGATACTATTTACTTCACGGAATACTCACCTCACACTAAATGTCTAGTAAGAGATGATATTTGGCAATTTTCTCACATGAATATCATCTACTTCGATCTCTAATGTCCTATAAAAGGCTCCCAACTATTAACTAAAGTTATGACCCAAAAAAGCAAAATCAGGTACAACAGCAACACTGTCAAGAAACTAAGGAATCAATAGAGCCAGACTGAAATACAACACAGGTAGTAGGAATATTGGATAATTTGAAATTATGATGAATAATATGTTACTGACTATTGAAACAGGTAGACATCAGGCATGATTAATAACCAATTTCAGCAAAAATTAGGGAAACTTTAAAAAATAAAATGGAAATGCTAGAAATAAAACCTATAGCAAGAGAGAAAAAGCACTGAATGGCTCATCATTAGACTCTACACAGCTGAAGAAAGAACCAGTGAAATTGAAGATCAGTCAGTAAAAATCACCCAACCTGAAACATAAAGAAAAAAAGAGTGGAAAGAAAAAAGCAGAATACAGCATCCATCAATTGTGAAACAATATCAAATGTCCTAACATGCAAGTAATTGGAAACCATGTAGAAATAGAACAGGTAAAAGAAATATTTGAAGAAATAATTGCAAATATTTTTCAAAGTTAATGGGAGACATCATATTACAGATGTAGTAACATAAGACAATGTCAATCAGAATTAATAGCAAAATAAGTGATAGATACATACATAAGTAAACAAGTAAATTAATCCCTCAGTCAATCAATCAGCCAATATTAGGCACATTACATTTAAACCTATTAAAAGCTTGTCATAAAGAGCATACAAATATCCAACAGGTACATGAAAAAGTGTTCAATATCACTAATTATCGGGGGAATGCAATTTAAAACCACAATTAGATATCACCTCAGATATGTTAGAATGGCCACAATTAAAAAAAAACCAAGAGATAACAAATTTTGCTCAGGATGTGAAGAAAAGAGAATATTTGTATACTGATAGTAGGAATGGAAATTGGTGCAGCTGCTATGGAAAACAGTATTAAGGTTCCCCAAATAATTAAAGATATACTGTATGATCCAGCATCCCACTTTTGGGAGTATATCCAAAGGAAATTAAAATGATATCAAAGAGATATCTGCACTTCCATGTGTATTGTAGCATGATTCACAGTAGCCAAGATATGGAAGCAACCTAAATGTCCTTCAACACATGAAAGGTTAAAGCAGATGGGAAATACATATTCACTAGAGTATTACTCAGCTGTGGCAAAGAAGGAAGTATTGCCCTTTGCAGCAACATGGATAGACCCTGAGGGCTAAGTAAAATAAATGAAACAGAGAAAGACAAATACTGTGTGATATCACTTATATGTGGAATTTTAAAAAGGTGAACTTAGTGAAACAGGGACCAGAATTGTAGATACTAGGGTCTGGTGTATGGAGGAAATTGGTGGCTATTTGTCAAAGAGTAAAAATTTCCAATTATATTGTATATTTGAAAGTTAAGGGAGTAGATCTTAAATGTTCTTATTTTCCACAAAAAATAAATGGCAATTATGTGATGTGATGGCAGTGGTGGTATTCATTTTGTAATATACGTGTATCAAATCAGCATGCTCACACCTTAAACTTACACAATATTTTATGTCAATTATATCTTAATAATCACAAGAAAATAGTTATAAAGAGAAAATATTAAACAAAGAACTTTCTATGATTGTGTTTTGTTTATTGGAAGTTTTAATATCCAGACTTTTTTTATTGAACAATTTTTGATACTTAAATCATTCAACTCTCTAAGGCTCATTGCAGGAGGGTAAGAGCAGATGTTTAGTAAATAGAAGTTAGCCTTGCCCTATAGATAGATCAAAAATGATTTTTGATAATCTTTTATTATGAACCAGGCCCCTAATTCAAATTGTTTTAGGTAGTTAAGGGAGGATACTTGAGTTTGAATAAGCAAATTTTAAAAAATTTTCTGAGGAATCAGTCTTATAATTCCAACAGTGGTGATTATCAAATGTTGCAAATGTACTAAAAGTAGAAGACCAGGCTAAATACTTCCTCAAGGTTAGTGAATCTATTTTTCACTTGACTTTCCTCTGGCATTACTAGAAAAATCTGAACCATATAAGCAAATATTTAAAAGCTGCTTCAGAGGATAATATTCTAATAAACAAATTCTAGACCAAAAAAAACAAAACAAAACAAGAAAGCCTTAGAATGAAATAATTACAAACCAATGCAACTTTAAGTAATTTTTCTCTATTTTCTTTCACGTTGCTCTGCAGTACACTTTATAAAGGATCCTTGAAATTATAATCTTTTTCTGGGTACTACATCAAACCAAGCTTAGTCTAAGCATTTATTTCCAACTAACTTTTGAGTCCCTTCAATGTGACACTAGCCAACCTCTGCTTCTCTCCTGAGAAATTTAAAGAAAATAAATTTCAGGAATGCATTTGACTGTAGCAATGATTGGCATAACACTTTAGCTGCTAAATTTGTTCTTTATTAACAGTCTTGAATTGAACATGGGACAGATTGTCTTCAGGCCAATAGAGTGAGAGATGCTCACCATGTAGATGGCCAATGAGATGAAGGGAGCCAGGATCCTCAGGCAGGGAGGCCAGCCAGCAGCATGAACCCAACTGCATGGCGATGCCTACTAAGTGACATGCAAATGAATGATCCTTTCCCTTGCATGTTGTTTACCTTTCTTCAAATTAAAAGTAAAAAAGACTCTTGTATAGCATGTAATGCATGTACTACATGCATTATATCTATAGATAGTGTCTTTTGGGTCCAACAATTTAAGATGAAGATATAAAATGAGAAATTATAATGAAAAAATGTCACTTGTAGTGAAAAAAAATCCTAGTTTTAAGGCAATTGCCAGTTCACCACAAGTCAAAAATATGATTCAACAACAATATTAGCTTCAAAATATTAATGGAAAGTCAACAGCATAAATGGAACAAGATACCTATGGATATTCTGAACTGTGCTTCTTGGAGTATGTTCTGTAAGCCAGAAATTTAGAGTAATAGTTAAAAACAAAATAAAGACACAAAATCAGACAACCAAAATAAATAATAGCTCTAACAATAGCAACAGCAACAACAACAAAACTAGAGCACACACATAGAAAGATTTGTTGATGATGTGTGGACTGACTGATAGATCTAAGCATGTTTACCTAGGTGAAAAGGGGACTTGAATAGGGTTACATCATTTCTTCAATAATATAAAAAGGTGTTAGAAAAAGAGAGAGTTTAGTTTAGAAGCTTCCAGAGGGAAGGTCTCAAAATTATAGATGGGAGAAATACTTAGTTATAAAACATTAAAAATAAATGGATTTAAAATTAAATGAGGCTGTTTTGAAATAATGTTTTCCAATTACATCATTAAAAATGTTTGGAGAACAGTTCAATAATGCAATAAAAATAACAGCAAACTACAATAACAATAATATTTCTAAGCATGTATTAAGTGCCTGGTGCCAACTCTTCTATACATAATGTTTAACTTAGCCTTCCAAACAACTATTTGATATAGGTGCTATTAACCCCTTTTTGCATCATAAGAAACTACCTCGCCCATGCTCAAAAATCAATGAGATTAAACAAAAGTTATAGTGAAGTACTTTAATTTTAGAATCTAGTTCCCATTTTTCCAGAAGTGGTAGTGGTAAAAACATACTACACAAATTGTTTAAATGGCAGAATTAAATCAGTCATTTCTGTCATTTCTATCAATTCTACCATTCTGTGCCTCAATGTTTCTATTGAGGTTACAAGTTAATTCAATATATTTTGTAAAAATGCTATGAAAGATAGTCTCCAGTTTTGTGATTGGAAAGACCTCTGCACAATGTGCAGTTCTTTCCGCACCGCATGCCCGAAGCCAGTAGCACTACTCTGAACTCAGTACTGTGGGAAATCCAGGAAAAATGGAATTTATCCCTTTCTTCAAGTAATTTCCAGTTTATTAAACTGAAAGGGAGTTACAATCATGTAAGAGAAGGCAAATCCAAGTTGGTGAGCAAAAGGAAGAAGGTAACAGCCATGACATGTTCCTTTCAAAAGCTCTTCTGAAATTTGAATTTTTGCAAAAATTGAAATTTTTATTGAGGGAGGAAAGTCTAGCACCAGCAGACTGCGCAATGTTTTTAAATGGTGCTTTTGGGTGGGAAGAGCATGATTTCATGGCCAAACCAGGCATTTTCTGTGAACCCTCATGGCCACTTAAAGTTCCCTGAGCGGCAGAGGGCAGAGCCAGGACGTTCAGATGGTACACTGGGCCATGGAGGGCCATTTCTCTCTTGATCCAGATATTTAAGGACAAATTAAAAAAGAAAAATTCTAGTAAGAGATAAGATGCTTAGATACCAGCAGTGTGGACCAGTATCTACACCAAATTTCTTTAAACACAGGCAATTTCTTATCCACTGGTGTGAAAGATCCCCCTGAGTTTTCTCCTTTTAAATACAGTAAAAATGGGTGGGGTGAAGATGAGAAGTAGGAGAAAAATGAGGTCCTTGGGAGCATAAAGAGTTCTTCAGTGACGAGAGGGAAGAACTCAGCTAGGAGCCAAATTTGCCTAAGTGTGCCTATGGAGGGATTGATTGGGGGGAAAAAAAAAGATTCTGCGAAAATGCTAGACCCATTCATCTTAGAAGGATATAAGCAGCTCTATCTCAAGGCCTGTGACCTTAATCATCCCTGCAAAGTTCTTTTGCCCTGTATGGTAATGGTCACACATTCTGAGGGTCAGGGCTTGCACATCTTTGGAAAGGTCATTATTCTGCCTCCCACAGGCAGGCAGTGGAATGTTGGCAGGCAGTGGAATGTCTTCTGTTTTCTTACTAATTAAATGATGGGGCTGACTAAGCATTTACAGCTAAACATGTTGCTTTCATGATATGATGCTGATGATGACAGCCTACCTCCCACTGATATTCACATCTCCCTTTAAAATACTGTCAGTATTTTAATATGTCAACAAGTTAATCTGATAAGCAGGTCTATCTATACATACATTTTTGTGAAATAAACTAAGAACACCACTTCCAAAGAATCTGATTATTTGAAGTTCTTTCTTAAATTATTCTGACTTCATCATCCCAAATGTTAATGATTGAGGGGATAGTGATTTTTCACAGGTGGGTAGTTTCACAGTTGGCATCAGAAGAGGGCTTCCTCAAGTCCAGATGGTGTTTACAGGGCACTGTAACTTGGGTATGTCAGAAGAATCTTAACATGCAGAATCATAATTGTTTATCATGAAGGGGATGCTGTGCTGCACCATCAACATTCACAACTGCTGGGAGTGCTCTAGGAAGACTGCCTTCAGCCCTCAGCCGTCCCTGTCATCCCTGCCACTCTCAAGGTGGAAAGTCCTTGCAGGGGCAAGCGACATCCAGAGACTAATTGGTGTGAGGTTTAAAGATTTAGTCTCCTTGCTTAACTCTGAACGTTCCTGAAATGCCATTCCAGCTCCAGTGCTCCTCAGGCAATCAACAGGGATTTTTGTTTAACTAAATCACAGTTCTGTTTTTACCTCTTTTTAATCCTAATTTCATTCCTCCTCTTCCATGGCTATTGATTTCAAGCGTGCTCCTTAATGAACTTCCCATATGCTAAACAGCCTCAGAGATTGCTTCTAGGGCGAGAGAATCTGTGACACTAAGTAAAGCTTAATGCTTTATTAGCCCAAAAGAAGGTTATGGTGATCATTACTGCTCTGAATAAAAATTGATGCAAATTAATGTCATCTCAAGTACAGTCCTGTGCTTTTTCATGATATAGATGCTGTAACAGTGGAAAATTATAATGGTGCGAAGCTGTAACCCACCCCACCATTCCTTTGGCATTGTTTCTGTAAGTGCCGACTCTGACTAATAAGTGGCTTACAGATGAACAACATATTTGTATAAGAATCTCAAGAACTAATATCTTTTTTTAAGTGTATTTTATTGATTATACTATTACAGTTGTCTCATTATTTCCCATTTATCACACTCCATCCTGCACCCCTCCTCCCACCAGTATACTCCTCCTCCTCCTACTTAGTTCATGTCCATGTGTGTTACATATAAGTTCTTTGGCTTCTCCATTTCCTATACTATTCTAAATCCCTCCCCACCATCTATTTTGTACCTACCATTTATGCTTCTTATTCCCTGTACTTTTCCCCCATTCTCTCCCCTCCTCCTCTTAGTTGTTAACATTCCATGTGATCCCCATTTCTGTGATTCCGTTCCTGTTCTAGTTGTTTGCTTCATTTTTTTTGTTTTTTTGTTTTTTAGGCTCAATTGATAGTTGTGAGTTTGTCATTTTCCTGTTCCTAGTTTTGATCTTCTTTTTCTTAGATAAGCCCCTTTACCATTTCTTATAAGGGCTTGGTGATCATGAGTTCCCTTAACTTTACCTTCTCTGGGAAGTGCTTCAATCTACCCTTCTATTCTAAATCATAGCTTTGCCAGATAGAGTCATCTTGGATGCAGGTCCTTGGCTTTCATGACTTTGAGTGCTTCTTTCCAGCCCTTTCTTGCCTGTAAGATTTCTTCTGAGAAATTGGCTGATAGTTTTATGGGTATTCCTTTGTTGGTAACTCTCTCCTTTTTGCTTGCTGCTTTTAAGATTCTCTCCTTATCTTTAATCATGGTGATGTAATTATGATGTTTCTTGGTGTGTGCCTCCTTGGGTCCAACTTCTTTGGGGCTCTCTGATCTTTCAGGACTTGCATGTCTATTTCCTTCAGCAGCTTGGGGAAGTTCTCCTTCATTATTTTTTCAAATAAGTCTTCAACTTCTTGCTCTCCCTGTTATCCTTCTGGCACGCCTGTGATTCAGATGTTGGAACACTTAGAGTAGTTCCAGAGGTTCCTCAGCCTCTCCTCATTTTGTTGAATTCTTGTTTCTTCACTCTGTTCTGGTTGAATGTTTATTTCTTCCTTCTGTTCCAAATCATTGATCTGAGTCCCGGTTCCCTTCACTGTTGGTTCTCTGTATATTTTTTTCATTTTACTTTGTATAGCCTTAACTTCTTCATTTGTTCTGTGTCTATACTCAATCATTTCTGTGAGCATCCTGATTACCAGTGTTTTGAACTATGCATCTGATAGGTTGTCTATCTCCTCCTTGCTTAGTTCTTTTTCCGAAGTTTTGATCTGTTCTTTCATATAGGCCATATTTCTTTGTCTCAGCACATCTGTTACATTGTAAGGGGCAGAGCTTTAGGCATTTGCCATGGCAGGGCAACCCACTTTACTGCATTGCGGTGCTGTCTATGGGGGAGGGGTCAGAGAGGAAACAATGTTGCTTGCCTGGCTCTCACTTAGCTTTCAGTCACTTCCCGCACTACCCACAAGTGAATTGCACCTTTCCGGGTTTGTGCACATTCTAGGACCACGTGGATTCCTCCAACAGACTCTCTGTCAGACTGGGAGTTTCTCTGCCTCTGCAGCCCTCACAGATTTTTATAGCGAGAGATTTTGAGGCTTTATTTCTCCATGCTGGAACTCTGGGGTATGCAGTCTGTCTTGCTCCCCAGTTTTTCCCCTTGCTTTATCCATACAGTAATGTGGGACTGCCTGGTCTACCAGCCACCACCTTGCTGCACATCCTCTGCACATGCTCTCTTCCCTGGCTGCCCATCTGCACCCTTCTTATCACCCTAGATGAATGTTTCTTCTTTATCTCTTGGTTATTGGACTTCCATACAGTTTCATTTTCTGGAAGCTCTGATTTTTTTTTTAATTAGTTGTCCTCCTTTTTTCAGTTGTGCAAGGAAGCAAAGTGTATCTACCTACACCTCTATCTTGGCCAGAATTCTCTTTTTGCCTAGGAACTAGTTTCAAAAGTTATAGACTCCTAACCTTCAAGCATCCCAGCTGTAGAAGATTTGCTGACCTCTGTCCATGGAGCTAGGATGACAAAATTGTGATGATATGAATCCATGATAACAAAACCAGGGTGATGCACAGCAGACCATCACTTGCTTTGTTGGAATGGGTGCTAATCTGCACATTGACAACTTTGCAACCCCTTCACTTGATCTCTTTGTTCTGTTCCCCTCTCCCTCCTTATAAAAATCCTCTGTTTCCAATAAGAAGTGGAGATGGACTTTGAGACATGAGTCCCTCATCTTATCATGGGATGGGCTTTGAGATGTGAGTCTCCCTCCTTCCAGATGGCTAGTATCTGAAAATAAATCACTTTCCTTTACATTAGCACTTCCCTCTTGAGTATTGGCTTTTGTAATGACAGGTAGCCAGACCTGCGTTTCAGTTATAATACTTCCAAGAAATGTATCAATAAGCACTTTCATTTCATTCAAATATTATGGAGAGCATTTACACAATCCTAGATGGTATAACTTACTTCATAACTAGATACAGTATAAAGTCTATTGCTCTGTAGGAAGAGAAAAATAATTTTTCCTCTACCATTCTGGGCTCTTGCCTGTAAAAGAAGACATTAATAAGAGAAAAATAAACATGAGTTTAATATGTATACCTTCCGTATGCATGGGAGAGGTCAAGGAAAACTGAGTAACTCTTCAAAATGGCTGAAGTCACCACCTTAAATACCACTTTCAGCTAAAGACAGAAGTCATTGGTGATGTGTTGGAGTCAGTTATGGAAGGTTACCAGGAAGGACACAGTAAAACAAGGGTAAAATTGCTCTACAGATTAAAGTCATTGCCTTCTGCATTGATAAGAATTTCTTAAGATGAGGTCATCCCTCTCCTTCAGATATAGCCAGGGAGAAACCTTTATAAATGGAGATTTCCCTTATAAATGTAAATGTGTTTT
>PVJD01002920.1:0-181724 GCA_004026545.1 Mormoops blainvillei
TGGCGGGAGGGGGAAGGGCGGTGCGGCAAGACGTTAATTGCCCGCCCAGTATCTACTCTCCTCTTTGTTATTAATCTAAACACCTGGTCATATTTAGGTCAGCAATGTGTTTAACTGTCCTTTGCAACAAAATAGAAAGTGACCTTAATTTCCAGTCCTCCTTGCCACGAGGGTGGTCACGGGACCCAACGCTGTCAAAAAGGCCCGTGCGTCAGTGAGTCGGGTGTCCGAGGAATGGCTGCTCTGCAGGCCTGGGTGCCCTCCGTCCCTCTGGCGCTTCTGTCTTCCCTGCTGGCACGCGAACAGGCCTAAGGTGCGGTGGCCTTGGCGAGCCGGGAGGGGCCGGGGGGGAAGGTCCTTGCTGAGGAGCTCAGAGGGGCAGGGACGATAAGCCCGGCTGCAGGCTTCGTGGGTGCCAGAGCCTCTGTGCCGGTCCGGACGGCGGGCTCCCCTCTGTTTGCTCTGTGAGAAGGACGCGCCCCAACCCCTTTCGGCTGGGCCTCCGTACTGGGTCTTGCTTTACCTGCGGTCCCACGTGGACTGGAGTGGGCCTGTTATGTGCCTGTGAGACCCACCGCCATGCGCTCTCTCCCCCATCGCCATGGCCCCTTCACCCCATCACTGTGTCCCCTCCACACCACCAGACCCGGTCGGAGGCTTCCCGGCTGGTCACCTGGCCTCCACACTGGGTCTCTTCAATCTCTCTGCCAGACCGTGATCAGAATGATCACTTCAGAGTGCAAATGTGATTAATTTCCATGATTTCTCCTGTTGTGACCATGAAGACAGGGCTCCCTCACAGGGCAGCGAGGCCTGCAGGACCTGACAGCCCTCACGGTGCTGTCACAGCCCCCCGTCCCCCTGGCCTCTTCTTAGCCCTCAGACTTGCCGTGTTGCCGCATCTGGCTCCTTCCCCGCTCTCACTGAAGCCTGGGCCCCGCCCCCCCCACCCTCCTTTAAGCCTTGACTTCGCGGCCTGGCCCCCCGGAAGTCTTTCTTCCCTTTCCTGGTAGCCGCGTCCGGCGCCGGCTTCCCTCATGGAGTCTCCCACCCATGACCCCACGTCCCTCCCAAACAGAGCCTGGGCGGCGTGCGTTTGTTTTAGTGGCTCTTTGGTCATCTGCGTGCAGGGCTCTCTCTGGCTCGTATTATAATCCGAGGACCCAGCACAATGGCCCCACACCCAGAGCATTTGTCGTATAAATGGGTGAACAGCTACATTATTGCTCTGGTTCTTCTGCACATGCTGTTCCCTTTGTCTCTTATTTCTTTTTCCTTCTGGGAATCTACAAGTCATCCTTCAAGATTTAGAAAATCAATAGATGGCGTTTCAACGCATTAAATGATGAAAAGGAGCTACGTCAACAGTGCAGGTCTGAACAGAGTAAGCCTTGAACAAAAAGCAGCCGCCACCGCCGGCCCTGGTCTTCACTTTGAGTCCATTCTCTCTGGGCGGAATTAGATCTTTGAGCTTTTGCGTTTCTGTAATTCCTGGTCCCTATACTCACTGGTAGGCTGTAAAGACAATCGAGGAAGGTTTAGAGGAACACGTTGCCCGCTTTCCCCGGGGCCATGATTGCCACTAAGGGCTCCCCCCGTGCTGTGCTCCCTCAGTCCCACCTCATCGTTTCCACTCCTCAAACATGCCTTAAAACCAGTGGAGCCAACGGATCTCAACAACAAGAAGAATGTGGCTTGGAGGTGCTGTGGCTTCCCGCAGCCAGGGCAGGTGACAGAGCCGCTCAGGCTCACGGCACTGACTGAGGATCTGGTCCTCGTCTCCGTCTGTTGATACCCCAACATTCCTCTTTCCACGATTTCCGTGCTTCTAAGGATGCAATGACTAACACATGGCAATTCTAGGTGTTCACACAAAAACCTCTATCTTTGTAATATCTCCCTGGAAGATAATGACGTTTTTTGTCCCTCCATGAGCTCAATCCTTTGTTCATTATATAAAGAATTAAATCACTGGTTTATCTGAAAACGCACTTTCCCCCAATGGTATCAATTCTCCAATTAGTCAGAGTCCTTTTAAAATAATCCCAGCACGGTGCGTGGAGGACAAAGGCCGCTGTGAACCCCGTAACGTGCCGTGGTTTCTCTCATTTCTACTGACTCCGTGTGAGAACCTTTCACGCAACAGAAATCCGTGTCACAGGACTCCGAGTGGGGAGGGGTGGAGCAGTCCAGCCACCTGGTGGAACGGCCTCGCTTGGCCTGCGGGTGCCATGGAGACTTGGGCTGCCATCTTGAGCCCACCCCGTGTCCCGGCTGCCGGTGCCAGTTTGAGCGGCTCACTCCAGCTTCCCAATGAGTTCTGACTAAACGCCATCAACCATATGACAGGGTCTAACAAATATCAGCTCTCTGCCAGGTTCAATAAACACCCTTTTCAGGGTAATGGTCCTTAATGAGGACACCAGCCATCAGTTTGGTTGGAAACACACTGTAATTATTACTGGGCAAAGATGTCTGCAGAGAGACCTGCGAGTATAAGGATGGGAACAACGTGGGGGAGGGGAACGCGCAGAAAAATCGGCTTCGCTCTCCACTTCGTGCCGGTGGGAGAAAAAATAAATAACTCAAGGTTTACGGATTATTTCCAAAACAATGTCAACAATTTATCTAGGGATCAAGGGGTTAACTAGCCATTGATGTGATCCAGGCCAAATTTCGTGTGTCCATAATTAAGTCGAGGAGAGAACAGGGAGCTTGCCTGATGGAGCGCTTGGCTAAATTGGATCTTTTACATGGGCCAGGAGCACCTTCCATCAAAATAACCCTTTAGGGTCTGCCATGGGTGTCATGGGGGTTCCCGTCATAGCAGCTGAGACAGCCTTTGCCCCTAAGGAGCTCGATATATTATGGCTGTTTGTGTACGGCTCGTCTCCCCAATTATAAGACCGAGAGTGTTAGACATCACCTGGGAGGTACAGGAAAACGGTCTACCCCAGCTCGGAGGAGGGCGAGGCCGCTTTTGGGTGGGAGGGGCAGCTGTGTGTCCTCGGACGGGGCTGCGTGTCACTTCATTTAATCATCGAACGCTAATTTGTTGAGCGCACGCGCTGTCCGGGCTGGCCCTGGAGATTCAGAGGTGACCGAGGCAGGGCCCTGCCTGGACGATGACAAGGTGGAGTGTAGGGGACTTAATAGACAGGTCCTGAACGATGGCAAGGATTTTGACAGGTTAAGTGTGGGTGGGGGAAGGGCATTCTGTAAATTGACACAGGCTGAGTAACTGGGACGAGCACAGCATGGACATGTAGGAGATTGTCAGTACTGAAAAAGGAATGTGACACTTATTGAGCACCTACTGTGTACCAAGCTTTGCATGTGCACCTCACTAATGGTCACAATAACCCTCTGAGACAGGACCTGTCTTCAGCTCGACGTTATAGAGGCATAAAGGGAAGCTTGGGCACGTATTTCAGCCAAGCTCACAGGCTAGTGAGGGGCAGGTGGGCACCCACGGTCTGGTCTTTCTCCGCCCTCCACAAGTTGCCCGGGATGTAGAGTCTGTACAAGGAAGGAGGCTGGCAGGCCAAGAAAGACACACCCGTGGGCTCCAGAGACCTTGCGTGGCAGCTGGGGAAACTGTTCCCTGTCACTGTGAACTTAAGTCCAATCAGATGAGCGAAGTGCTTGGTGGGAAGATTAATCAGGCAGAAAAAGTGACAGAGACGGTGGGCTGGGAAGGGGCGTTGGGCATGGAATCTGGGATGGGGCGCCAGGGGGGTTGAGGGGGTGGATAAGGGGCACTTAAAGTGGTCCCAGGCTAGTGGCTTCAGTTGGCTGGGGAATGTGGGAGGGGGGCGGTATTGATGTGGGGACATGGTGAGACCCACATGGAGGACATTACTTTGGGGGTCTCATTCTTTTCTACAGTTCAGTTAAGGGAAGCCTCTTGAGTTAGGAGAGCAAAATGGTCCCCAGGGAGGAGGTTTCTCTCCACCCTCACCTGCTTTCAGATGGATTGTTTCTACCTCAAGCCCAAACATACAAAGATCTGTCCGGAAAGTATCCAGCCATGTACCATGAGGAAATAGAGATGTTCATTGACCAAGATACAAGATACAAGAAACATTATACATAGGGCAATGACACCTTGGACCCCTTCAAAATAGACACCTTGGGACCTTGCGCCACTCTCCGATCTTTGTTGATTGTAGCCCATACACATTCAATGTTCTCAGGTGTTCTGCTTGTTATGGGTCTTCCAAAATGTGGATCACTTTCCACAGATACTCATCCATCTCTGAAGTGTTTGGGCCACACTCTTATTTGCACTGCACTCATTGCATCATCCACGAAAGCCTTCTGAATCTTCCAAACAATTTCCATGAGGAATTTTCAAGCTTAGTGCAAAATTGGATGCAGATTTGTTGCTCTGCTCTCAGTCATTTTGAATGCGATAGCCACACAGGACCCATGCTCACTCAGTGGCGCCTACTGCGCCCATTGACGAGTACAGTGAAGTCGCCATTGTTCACGCATGCTCATTCCTGTCCACTCTCCTTGGCTGCCAGGTGACATCGATGGCATGCAGACTGTTCTCATTATATTAACAATGACTGGACTTTTTCTGGACAGACCTTGTAGAGGCAACTGACAATAAAAATTAGTAAACAAATTTGTTCCCTTCACGATGGACAGGATGAAGCCATTCTTTGGCGGGAGTCTGGAGCTGATACCATTTTTGAGGCCTCCAAAGAACGACTCTACCCCTGCTGTGGGGACTTCCAGGACCTTGCGCAGCGCCGAGGCAAATGAGGGTCCCTCAGCCTAAGGCGGCGCTTAACAGTGAGTCTCCTTCTGGTAGACACCCATTTTTTAATGGCTCCCTCTGGTTGTGGGTGTGGCCTATGGAAGCTTCTACGCCAGGGCCAGAGGGAGGCTGGACCAGGTTTCCTCTGCAAGCTCCTGCTGGAACAGCGATTTTCCAGCAGAATTCACCATGGACGGTTCCCGACCTTGTACTTGAATTGTCCACAGAACAATACCAAGTTGGCTTCCCTTCCGCTCCCGGTGCTCCTGGGCCTCCTTCCAGCACAGTGTCCACGTAGGAGTTGGCACCTCACTTTCCTGTTGGCCAACGCCAAGCATAACTAGGAAAATAAATCTGCTATAAAAAATGTTGTATAATATATGCCAAACTCCAACAGGAAGCAGGGATGGGTGCTTCTTTGACACTGAGCAGGCGGGAGAAGCACAGCTGCCCAGAGGGGAGCTGCTGCTTGGTTTGGGCGGCACAGCCCCGCCTGCAGACATGAGCTTCCCCCAGCCTTGGGCTGGCTCGTTTTTCACACGTGCTGATGTCAGTGCATAATGCAACACTCTGTGTAGACATAAGACAAAATCATTGAGTTTAACTGTTACTTTTTTCTAAACACAGACATTTTAAATAACGGTGAATGGTAACAATAGCGTTTTGCCAAAAAAAAAAAAAAAAAGCAAGAACATTGGCCATCAAAGGCCACAACCTGTACAATTTGAGTGACTTCATAATACAGGAAACAGTTACAGGAGATGGTCCATTGTGACAATTTTCTGCGCTGAGATGGCAAAAGACCATCTAGTTACAGATAAGAAAGGGAGACTCCCCTTTCCAACCACATGCTGATTTGACATTAAAATCGACATGTTTCTGGGGAAGGTACATGGATGTTACTGAAAACAGGGGACATCTTCCAAGGGACTCTTAGCATCGTGCTACGCAAGAAACTGCTTCTTGGTGGAATGTTCCCACCAAGCTTATCAACAATGCCATGAAATCTTTAACATGATGATTTAAACCAAAAAAAAAAAAAGAAATGAGTTGTTTCTT
This sequence comes from Mormoops blainvillei, assembly GCA_004026545.1. Lineage (NCBI taxonomy): Eukaryota > Metazoa > Chordata > Mammalia > Chiroptera > Mormoopidae > Mormoops > Mormoops blainvillei. The sequence continues at coordinate 5,828 of PVJD01002920.1, forward strand.
ATTGACAGTGTATCAGTTGTCAGCTTCTTGGACTTGGGGATTTTGCAGATGATTTTAATTATAGCCACACTGGGAAATTAATTCTTCATTTCATCCTTCTACAGAACGGATTCTCCTATTGGGTAAACATTGCTATTTCTCTTAATTATTTTGACGTCACACTGATTGTTATTATTTGTCACTACATTAAAGAGTAAAGTAAGTTTCTCCAAAAACAAATGAATTAAGTTACTATAGGCAGAACTAGCACGTGCATTATTATGCTCCAAACTGCTAGAGAAACCAGATCGAGAAGGAAAGCACTCAAGTAATTTTTAAAAAGGTTTAATTATCAAGATTTCTAAAAAAGCTGATGATGGGCTCCACATGACACTTAAAGGACAGAGATTGATTTCCTTCCATAGCAGATACTCAGAACTAAACATCGGGAGCAATTAAAAAATGGGGATCTTTTGTAAATCACTCCCAGAAGAAACCTTGGAAATCTTTCATTTTCGTCATTTTGGCCCAGTGAACCATAAAGCCATTGTGAAGGCACGAAAAGACTGGAGAGAAAATTGAACTACAACAGTAACTAATAATACGAATATGTCAAAATAAAAATGAATCGGAAAGGTGACGGTCATCACACAGGCAACATAAACTGAAAACATCAAAATTTTACCAAAGTCAGATCTAAAACTAAGATTGCGCAGGCAAAGGCTGACGAAGTCGGGAACCGTTTCCCTTGATTGGGGCCCTGAGACTATCTGCAGCATCTCTCAGAATGTACGACGAAGGTGTCTTTATTGGGTTCGCTTCCCTTATTTAAAAAAATTATCCCCAGTCTTTCTAATGCACTGTCCCGGGAGTGGGGTACATTTCCCATTTACTTTGGAATCATAGCTAATAACCCCCTTCTTGGGGTTTCACGTTTTCCTCCTATAATCGGGGCAAACCAAGGGAAGGAGTCAACGACCACAAACACGGTTCTCCCTCTGGGCTCTCCAACACTTTACAGACAAATGTTAAAGATTTATTGCACATGAACATCAAACATGGTTTTACTACAGTTCTCGTTTGGATCAAATTGACACATTTTACATTCATTTTGGCCTAATGAGGCTCCTTCACTCCACATTATATTCTGAGTGACCCCGCACATTAAATTTGTGGCGTGGAACCAACCCATTGATATAACAAAGCCCTATTCTTCCTGGTTTCTTAATTTACGAAAGAGAGAAAACAGTTTAGCAAAACCATAAATCTTGAACAAATGAATGCGTTAATCAGGACTCAACAGAGAACACAAACACTATGCAGACGGGCTGTGTCATGCGTGCGGCTCTTCGCAGCGCTGAGAGCTAAATTCCTCTGGACTTGGATTATAATCTGAATATTCAGCAGTGCGGGCACATTTCATAATTCAAATTGAGGGACTTAGTGAAGACAAGGTACCATCTTAACAAGGATGGGAAATTAGATTTGCGATTCATTTTTAAATCACTGCTAACAGGCTTCGGGGATTCAATATTTACTTTGGTGCACGGCTACTTATTTTTTAAAAAATAGGCCCCATAAAATATGCTGGCTGCTTAATTCTAATGATAAGGAATGTGATGGAAGTTTGCGTCGCAGCCGCTGGAACGCTGCCCCTCAAAGAGGGAGGAGGCGACCTTGAACAGAGGTGAAAGGAAACTGGAAAATGTTAATTAAAATTATTAGTGCTGTTTGAGGTGCTTATCTTGTTTACTGCTAAGGTGTTACTCCCTTCTGCGTAATTAGGGGTAATTTTACTTACTTTCAAGTCTGTAATTCTAAATATCACAAAGTTTTATCTCCCAGCATGAAGTAATTCATTATTGGTTTGCATGTTACTGCTTGATGTTTTAATCAATATATGCAACTTGCACAGCCCGTTATAATTTATCTAGAGGTTTTATATATCTTTCAGAATGGCAGATTGTGCGTGGTACATGAAGTGAAATTCTTTCTTTCTTTTTGCTGGAATTTCAACATCATTCTAGGTTTTTGATGTGGGGAAAGATTTTTACTTGATCTGTCCTTTTATATTTCATCATGTCTGAGATTTTACAGGCCAGGAATTTGGCACAACGTACTTCACTGAAGTCTGCTCTGTTTGGAGACAAAGAAGTCCTGTCACTTTATCTAAAAATTACATTTATTATATATAAATATTATAATTATGTATATTTACACCCTGTAAGAAATGTCCTATAAGTTATTGATGTACTTTAAATATGAGCACTTAAATGAAATGCTTCTAGCAGTTGCTAAAAATTTGCACGTGTAGCCTAATTTCATATGAAAATTAAATATTGAAACCTCGATATGCAGGAAGTGCTTACATGACATAATCACTGCTTTTATACTGATTACGATACTTACAAATTAATCTTTCTAAACTTTCTAAATTTTCCTGCAAAATCTTCTATTTCTGAAAAGTTTTTCACTATGGAAAGCAAAGAATCGTCTAAGTTTGATCTTTTTTTTCCCATTTACAGTCAATTGTGATTTTTTTTTTCTGTTACGGATACTGACAAAGACTGTGAAGGTTAATTTTTCTCCATGTACTTCTGTGAAATTGTGACGAGGTTAAGGCACACCCCTGGCACATGATTTTAATTAAATTGTAACCGTACAATGTTTAATACTAATATAAAAGGGCATCTTCAATTGATTACTATTTTTTAGCTCAGTGATTTTCCTCAAGATTTGACTGTTTGGAAACCATCCTTTAAAAAAAAAATACAAGTGGCATTTTGAAAGTGTGTGACTAGCACCCATGCATTCCCGAGACTATTACCCACCTCCGTTTAGAAGAGCCTGACAGTGAAACTCGCAGTAGAATATTCTAGAACAAGGTCAGTTTTCATAAGCACTGATTCTGCAGCTATGACTTGTGAAGGGCAAACAAGACCAGGAGCGCGTTCACGTCCCCAGCCAGAACCCGGTCGCATGGGGACCTGGAGTGGTCCCTGGGGCTCAGCTCCCGGAGAACTTCCTGAACTGGGCAAAACACTGTCCTAGATTCTGAGCCGCCACGGCATTCCCATCCCACGCGCTCAGGAACGAGGGGACCCTGAACGCCCCCGTCAGCCCCGTTGCAGGTGCCTCGCACAAGGTGCTAATGGAGCGGCCACGGTGCCTTAACCAGAGAGAGTGAGACGCCGCCAGGGCAGACCGGGCGGCTGGAGGCCTGCACTTGGTCCCCGTGAAGCTACCAGTCCCCGGTCTCTCTCAGAATCTGGCACAGTGGTTTCCCAACTGGACTCCAGCTGCTGGACTCACGCCTGCTCTCCGGGACTCAGTGGAGGTCCTTCCTGTCCCAGGTATTTTGGGTCCTGTCCTGTCGAGGTTCGCAGCGCCCTTGGGTGTAGCAAGAACGAACGCCTACAGGGCCCTCCCCAACACACCCTGCACCCCCAGGCCCCATCTACTGCTCTTTTTCCTGTTCCTCCAAATGTCACGCCGGTCCCACTGCCACGCCCCCGTCCCACGGAGCATTCAGGCCTGCCCTGGAAAGGGGCGTCCCCAGAGGGGCACCCTGCACGCCCGAGCAGCGTCCTCAGTGACCCGTCCACAGCCCCGTCTTGGTTTTATGGCCACCTCCACATGCAAGTCTAAGGTACACTCTGGGGACTGTCTCTTCATTTGGCATTTGTCTCCAGGCCACCCCTTGATCCTGCCCAAGGGCAGCCTTGCCTGTCCTGTTTCTCCCCACCATCCCTAACCCCCCAGAGAGGAAGGGCCCCCAAAAGTTTGCGGAATCCAAACCGGAGTCAGCACCTGCGAGGCATGTGTGTGGCCTCTGGGTCCTGGCCAGCCCAGGGTACCCCTTCTTAAGCAGTCACCCTTGTCCCCTCTCCCAAGCCCCTTCCCCGACCTACCCGGGGGAGCCTGTGAGGTCAATGCAAAGCCCTCCCCTTTTAAGAGGAATCGATGGCATTCCTCACGTAGTCTGACCTGAAGACTCCGAAGGTATCGTCGCAGTTCCCCGCACCCAGCTGGTGAGGGGTGCCCTCTACCTGTGGTGGGTGCCATCCCTGGATCTAGTGGTGGGTGGGCTCCTCAATGGACTCACCGACAGCAGGAATCAGGGTGCGCTCCCTAGTGCTGAAGCCTGTGACTCAAGGTGGGGCAGAAGGGGGCAGTGCTGGGCCACCTTCGAAGGGCAAGCGAGGACTCAGAGCTGTTTGCCCAGCAGCTGGGGTGGGGGGTGGCAGCGTGAGTCTGGGCACTGGCTCCGTGCCCTGGACCCAGTAGTTTGCTAGGCTTCAGCTGCTGGGGTCGTTGAGGTCCGCAGCCCTGTTCCCGCCGCAGCGGCTCCGCCGTCGCTTGAGAGCCTGGGGGTCCTGCACCGCCCCCCCACCCCTGCCATGCCTTCTTACAGCCTGCCCGTGGGCCATTTTCTCCACGTTCATTAACACCCTGCTCCCTTTTTAATGAAGGTGCTGGAAGCTCTGTGGGGTGTCACTGCTGCTCTCCGACCTAAGGAGCCGATTCCCACGCCCACCGAGGGAATGAGGTGCCAGGAGGCCGTGCTGTGTCGGGTTCCAACGCACTTACTGCCTTTCGCTGCTACTCTTTATCCCTTCCCTGCTACACGGCGTTGCTCTTGGAACAGTCGTGATTGTGAGGGAACTTCTGAAAAACCAATGGTGGTGTCTTGTGAGTAACCTGATCAATTTAAAGGACGGGGATCCCGAGGCCGCCAGCTTCTCCGGTAGTAATGACATAGAGAGTAATTCTGACAGTGATGGGAGCCGTCACAGCCCTGCGGACCCTTTGATGGTGCCCCGTTTTACAGACAGGCAGTCGGACTCCTAGAGGTCACGGGGCTTGGTCAAGGTGGCCCAAGCTGGGATCTGAAGCCACAGCTGTGTGACTGCTCTCATGTCCCCTCCTCTGCACACGGCCCTCTCACCATTTAAGAGACAACACCGAGGGGAATGTTCTCTTTCTAAGAGCCGCATGGGTTCTGGGGCAGTTTTATCTTTGTGTTTTTCTAACCCTCCTGGAGCTTGAACGCTTCTCAACGTGACGGCGCTACATCGGACGCAGAAAAGCCGGCGCGCGCGGAGCCAAGTTCATTGCGAACCCATGGTGTGTTTGCTCAAAGCCAAAGGCCACGGGGATTTATGTGGTTGTTGGAAGTGTTTTCCCTGAGGAGTTAAAAAATATTCCGCAATAGCTGGTTTTTTAATAAACTCCGAGATTGACTGGCTGCCAACTTGCTCCCTGCTTATCTTCCTGGTTCACTGTTATAATAGTCCCCTGGGAGCCGAGGAAGATTGGACGAGAGTGGGGATGTAGGAACGGGAAGTTGCCGAGGGAGACAGGGACGGCCCAGGCCTTCGGCCACTGGGAACGGTCGGAGAAGTCGTACTCCGTGACCCGGCCTCGGTCAGCTTCCCCTTCTCATCTGACCCCAGTCCTCGCTGCCGCTGTCGGTCACAGCCACGGCGCCCTTCAGGAAGGAGACAGAGGCATCGTTTCCCTTCCGGAAAACCGACTTTCTGCTCTCGCCCGCGGGGAACTCTGTCAGTGGGGCGTCTCTGGAGTGGTGCGGACCCTCAGACGAGGGCCTTCCCACCAGGAGCCGTGGCTCCGTGGGCCACTCGGGGGCATTCTTGCATGTGAGGGGTGGGCCCTGGAACGAGATTAAAGAAGAGTGCTGGACGATACAGCTGGAATGGCGCCTTGGCACTGCCCACGGACAGCCTCCTGCTCTTCAGATAAGAAACAGAGTAGGGACTTATCCAGGGTCACAGGCCAAGACGTGCTGAGTCTTTAAAAGTAGACATGGAGTCTTTTCCTAAGAAGCCTCATCTGCCCCATGGCTGAGAACCCTCTCCCTTCCAGCGACTCCCGGGCATGTCGACCGAACCCACTCCTCCACGGAACGCTGGGTGCTTACGCCCCCACGGCAGCCCAATTGCCCCAACAGGAATCTCAAGCTCTGCTTCCCTCCCTATAAAACTGTTTCTCCTCCTCCCCTCTCCCCTGCTTGGTAAGTGCTGCCACCTTTATTCTGTTGGCCAGGCCTAAAACCTTGGAGGCACCTGGAATCTCTGGCTCTCCTACCTCACGTGCCCTCCAGCATCAAGGCCCGGCGGACCCCAGGCACGTTTGTGTCTCCACCGCCACCAACCTGGCTCCAGCCGCCCCCTTGCCTCCAGATGTCCCAAGGAGCCCCTGGAGCAGTCTCTCCCTACACTACTGACCCCGCCTGCCCACCCTGCATACAGAGGACAGAGTGACCTTTCGGGAACCTGTAGTGTACCACATAAGGTCCCTCTCGCCCCATGGCCTCCCCACGGCGGTCACACGACCTGACCCCTGCCCACCCCTCTGTCTTCTCTGGGGGCTGTGCCTCGGGGTTCAGCATACCCCAGCTTCCATGGCCTCCTCTTGGTCCTTCGCACACACAAAGTGTTTTTATTTTTTTTTTATTTTTTTTCTCAGCTGAAAGCATTTAGTGGGCACTTCTCAGGCTCCCAGAATTAGTTCTCTCTGGACCTTGCCAGGGCTGGTCCTTGTCATCCCTGTCTCAGACCTAGGGCACCTCCTCCAAGGGGTCCTCCCTGACCATCCTCTCTAAAATCATGCTCTCGCTCCCCTGTCCCTGGCGTTTCTGCTGATCAGGAGCATTTCAGAAGCCAGTGAACCTGGACGTGAGCGCCAGCAACTTCCAAGCAGACGGGTCTTGATGGCTTCGCTGCCCTGGCCCGGGGCCAGGCTCGAGAAACAGCTGTGACACAAAGCCAGTAAGACACCCGACCAGGTGACTGCGCTCCAAGCCCCAGGATTGTGCACTTGCCGTGCACTCCATGATGAACTTTTTGTCATTTGTATTGTACCACAATTTTAACATCTACAAAATTAGAACCAGTTTGATTCCTTCCCAGTCGTGAGCCCTGGAAAGGTTGGCCTGGCCAGCCGTCAGGAGGAGACGGGGAGCCACGGTGACTGACCGGGTCGACGGGCTGGCGGAGTTCGACTCAAGGAGCTTCAGCATCTGTTGCTAAGGAGATAATGAAATAACACATCTTTGCAGCTGTGCTGTCTCCTAAGCAATATCATATTTTCCAACAGGAAAAGACAGGCGGACAGACAGACAGTGAATCTTTCTGCGTTGTTATGTGTACGCATCTTCCCCGCAGTCACACAAACGCAGTCCGGCCACCCCCGTGCTACCGGAGCTTCATAGTTAGCTCGCCTGGGAGCCCTTGGGACAGGACACCCGACAGCAAGCCGCACGAGTGGGTCGCGGCCTGCGCCAGGCCACGCACTCTTGCGTGTCACGTTGTGCCCCTCAGCAGAGCTGCGGAGAGAGGACCGAATGTCCCACGGCCTGAGATCAAATCACAGGGGACGTCCAGTGGGCAGCTGAGGTCAACGGCAGGGAGGGGCCACCCCGTCCTCAGGCCATCTGCTCGCCTGGTCCCTGCAATGCCCCTCGGGGGTGACATGCAGACAGGTGTCTTTAAAATGCGGGAGGGGAGAAAGGGAGAGCTTTTCAGTTATTCCGAGTCCTTTTCTCCCACTTTAAACGTTTCAGGAGTCATGGGTGTGGCCCTGTTAAAGGAGCCCCATGCAGTCCCAGTGGGTATAAGATTAAAACCAGCAGGAGGCCCCAGGGCTAAGTCACAAAGAGGAGGCTTTTCCGAAGGAAAGTTTCCACGTTCACAGCAGCTTTCCCGTTTAGAGACCTGGGACACAGACTTAAAAGAGCGAACTGAAAATAAGCAAAGTTGCAGGGCGCAGGGAAGCCTGGAACGTTCGCGCGTTCCCAAGAACCACCGTGGCCAGTTCCTCCCCCGCAGGCCCTCCCGCCTCTGCGTGTGGGAGCGCAAGGACACCTCGGTCGCCAAGTGGTCTCGCCACACTGGTTAAAATCGAGACATCTACTTAGATGTCTGGCAAAAACACCTCAGGACTAAAGCGTGGCTTTAGTTTTGTTTCAGCTTGGAACGGGGCTGTGTAAGCTGCAGAAATGCCCAAAAACTGTTGGTATTTGCACAAACTGTTGAAAACCTCTTAAAAAAATGAGAAAAGCAGACTTTGATGTGAATATGGCATCACAGCTCTGAGGGTATTTATGATACTTGAATCGTCTTTCCTTGTAGTAAGTTATTGGAATAGCTGTTTAAATTTCTGTGGTGCCATTACCTTTCTTCTTCTTCTTTTAGCTCTGTGGTGGGTATCCAGGGCTCTGACCGTTCCTGCATGTTCTTTTGTCTTTGCAGCTTTCTTCGGGGGGCACTGCTGGGCTCTCCCCCCATGCCCAGCTCTCGAAGCTCTAGTCGAAATGCCAGCACTTTTGTGTGCCAATAGGAACACCAACTGTCTCCCTGTAGCTGCCTGGAGAGGACGGGTCGTGACTCATCCCACAGTGGATGTTGGAAAGACCTGGCCAATGACCGGCCTTCTCGTTTTCGAAAAAGAACTTGCTGCCCCAGGTAAGAGAAGGGTTAAGATCAAGGGCGGATGCTCTCGGTTATAGCAGATTTTCATGGGCGGAAAGTCTCCCCTGGTCTGTGACATTTCGTCACGATGGAGAGAATTCGGAGAGCGAGTGAGGTCAGGTGGGTGTCTTGGGAGGAAAACACAGAGAAACGCTATAAAGTATGTGCAGCTAAGCGGAAAAGTCGGCATCTGCCAGCTTTTTGTTTTCTTTCTTGTTTTTTGGATTCGCAGGAAACCGTGCGCAAGCACGTGTGTGTGTGACTTGAGCTCTGGACACCGGAAAGAGGCAGGAGATGGGCAGGGCCGCCCAGACGGGGGGGGCAGGCGGAGCAGGCGAATGAGCCCCGCGCCCCTCAGGAGGGTGCAGGTGCCAGCAACACACGCCGTCACCTCGGGGTGAGGTTTCTGCTTTTTGTGTTTTCCACTCGAGCTCACAGACTGGAAGGGAGAGCCGCCAGCCCGGATCGGGCCCATGCCACCCGAGGGCGGGCGCGCAGGCAGGCCGCCCTCTCTGTCCACGCACGTGGCTTCCTGCGCGGAGGTCCCAGGACGCGGCGCTGGGACGGGAGCGGGGCTCTGGGATCAGGCGCGGGAGGGGCCACGCCACCGGGTCTTTCAGAAGCACCGCCCCCTGGGGGCGTGCGACGTACAACCTCAGGTGCCTGATGCGCTGCTTCTCGCTCGGCCTTTGTTTCCTTAATGACATCACGATATGCGAGCTGACGGCGGTGTTTACCAAGGACACAGTGGCGTTCAGCTCACTTGGCGACTGGTTCCTGCTCGTCCCGCCCTGGAACTGGGCCCTGGACGCCGAGCTGAGGTGGACTTGGGCCGGGTGGGGGGCATGTATTAGGGACCACCCCTCAAGGGGGATGGAGAGAAGCAGCACTGGGTCGGGGTGACGCAGACTGCAGGGGAAGCCGGGCAAAGCCTCGGGCCCCTGCGACGGGCGGCTCTGGGCGCTGGGGCCCCAGACAGCTGTCGCCTGTTGGGCCCAGGTGGCCAGGCTGAGACTGGGCACGGGCAGGGGTGCCAAGGCCACCACAGGTGTACACTGCCACTTCCTCCGCTGCCGGGGCTGGAGCCCCTGGCTCTTGGCTAGCACATCTGCCAGTCTGTGGTGGGCCTGGTGGTGTCACTCAGGTCATCCTGCCTGACAGGGGAGCACCAAGAGGCACCGAAAGGGGTCCCCAGGACCCACATACACTCCTCCCCACCACCCTGTGTCACAGCACGCTGACGCCCTGGTGACCAGGGTCAACCATTCCACCAGGGTGATGCCCTTCTCCCTGCCTGCTGGTCTCTGGCCGCAAAGACCTAGGTGTGCCCAGGTGGCAATCACAGCTTAGAAGCCAGTAGGGCTTTGCTGCCCCTTTTTGGGGAAGTGTGCCACCTGTGGAGACAGAGGCCCCAGCCTTGCAGAGCACAGAGGCGTGGGGACAGAGGCATGGTCTCCTGCCCAGTCATTGGACTTGTGGCAAGTGAAGTCCCTCTCCCTCCCACTCCATGGTTCAGACCCACAAGCTCTGCATCGGGGATTCTCTGTGGGGGACACAGGACCACACCGTGTGAAGGCATTTGTGTTGCTGGGTACTTACCTCTGATAGAGGGCACCCCTCCCCCTAGCGCGCCGTCTCGCGGGGCGCCCGGCAGACCCGCCCTCCACTGCCCCACCGACTGGCAGCTGCCCTGTGGCCCTGTGTCTGTCCTGCTCTCCAGTTGCTCTGCTGAGGGTGGTCAGTCCCTGAAATGCCATGCGGGGTCCATGCCAGTGAACCAAAGCCTCATGAACCTCGGGCGGCGGTGCTGCTCCAGACCCGAGCCCAGCGGCTCCTGCCGGGGACCGACGTAGACGGCGTTGCAGGCAGAGTGGAGCAGGGCACAGGGCCCGAATCTCCGTCACCCACAGAACCGCGACAGGGCGCTCACCTCACTGAGGGGGGAGATCTCAGGGCCCACCAGCCCAGAGGACAAGACGTGGCTCGTTCAGGGTCACAAGGCAATGGAGCAGAGGTATCAGGACCGGAATCTGGGCTCGGGGCTCCGCCTCCTGTGTCTTACAAAGACCCTCAGGCTCCTGGCCAGTGCAGCCGTTCATATGCCTGCTGGCGGGGAGCAGCAGGCCGCACCTTTCTGCCCAGGTAGCTTTTATTTAATTGATCTAATCGTGTTCTCATTCTGCCTCTAGGTAGGTCTCCTTATAATCAAACAATAAAACATGTGGAAACCCCATATAAGCTGCCAGACTCGGGAGGCAGGTAACGTACATTGTTTCTAACCCTGACTGACGCGGGCCCTGGGGTGGGGACAGTCCCATTTCACAGGGGAGGAAACAGAGGCCGGCGGAAGGCTGTGTTCCTAGTTCACACGGCTTACAACTGTCAGAGTTGGGATACAAATGAAGATGAATTGCCCTTTGATACGCACTTTTTCTGCTATGTCATATTGCAACTGGATGCAACTAATTGCTTATGACTTCCCAGTGACGCCCAAATGTCACCGACCATAACATGAGTCATGCACGGTGCTTATGAGAGAAAAAAGGACTCTAATTGCTCTAAGGAATGAAAGGAAAGCTTGTATTTGTATTCATTTCTGCCATTTGAAAACTCTTAAGAGGAAAGCTTCTCTCTCCGACCCTCAAATAATAAAAAAAATGCTTTAATCTTGAGTTAGAGAAGCAAAATAATGTCACAATTGCCAGTTTGGACTCCAAGAACTTGTGAACTTCAGCGAATTGCTTATCTCTCTCGACCTCAGCTTCCTTACCTGCAAAATGAAGGGAACTTTACTTCTTATCTCATAGGCGATTATAGGAATTAAGTGAAATAACACGTAATAATATTTGTTCCATTATACATGTTAGTGAAGGGTGCTTATTTTTATTATGTAACTTCATATATTGAGGAGTTTCTGCTTCAAATATCTAAAATATTTGAGAATTTCAAAAAATTATGAATTTCCTAAACATTAGAAAATATTAGAATTATGATTAAAACATTTGTTATTAAGACACATAATTTAAAGCAGAGATTGCCATCCAGTAACCCATCTATTTAGTCTAACCAACAAATGTTTTCTGTTTACCCCACAACGTTCTAAAATCTTTGAACTGACATTTTAAAATTAAGAGCCTTTACATAAAAAACAGATCCCTGGTTTTCTCTCAAAGGAGCTTGTATTAGTCAGGATTCTCTAGGGGAACAGCATGTATATTCCACTGAACTGGCTCATGGGACTTTGGAGGCTGAGAAGCCCCACGATCTGCCCCCGCCAGCCGCAGACCCAGGAAGGCAGGCGGGGTCATTCAGTCCATGTCCAGAGGGGTCACGCGTGGAGCTCATGTTATTCCCAGCCTGCGGACAGGAGAAGACCCTTGTCCCGGCTTTAACATTCATGCATGAGAGCAAGTCTCCTTTCTCCTGTCTGTTCAGTTTCGGTCCTGAACGGGTTGGCCAAGGCCCAGCCACATTGAGGAGGGCGGTCCGCTTTCTCTGTGCACCGATTCGAATGTTAACCTCATCCACAAACACGCTCACAGACACACCGAGCTCAGCCAACTACCTGGGCGTCCCATGACCCAGTCAGGTGGACACATGACATCCACCATTGCAGACCAGAAGCCATGGAGACCCTGGGCCCACATTCCCACCCGGTGGGGCCCGCTGAGCCCAGCCTCTCGTCCTCCCTCACCTCTCAGCCCAGTTGGCTTTACAGCGTGGCTTACCCGGCTGCCCGCCATGGACACCGGAGTTCATAGCCCCTGTGCCAGAAATGAAGTATGCTCTGTTTTTGCATTGGTTTAATATAGTGTCAGGAAACACGGATCTGTGCCTTTTAGCTGCATTGGCCTGCCTACCTCCCGAACACAGGGTTCACCTGTATGTCGGTGAAACCGTGCGATCCCCCAAGGTGCGTGCTTTGCGTACTCTCAGACATGGACGCTGTTGCCTGTAAGTTTTGATTCCCTCCTGCTCTGCTGGGAAATCGGAAACTAGTGTCGTCCGCATTTTGGGGTAAACAGAGTGAGAAAGAGCTGGTGCAATGTTTTGAATGTTCCCTCCTGTCTTCTTGATCCTGACACGTTCCGGGGCCCTCACCTCTTTTGCGGCATAGGATCCTGCAAACACCGCAGACGGTCCATGCGGGTCAGGGCTCCTTTAAGACCCCTGGAGACTCGCCGGCAAGTTAATGGTGCTCTCGGAATCGCCGCGGGGCGTCCAGTCTTTACCACCGCTTAGCCCTCTCCCACCCTTGGCACGAGAGGTTTCTCCTAGTCCTCGATTTCATGGTATCTGCTCTGGCTACGCTGCTCCCCAGCCTGCGGGGGTCTGGCAGAGAGGAGAGCCGGGGAAGACCGTTGACAAAAGAACGAAGAAGCGAGGCAATGACTGCCTGCTCCAGGAGGGCCGGGGCGGCTTGACTGAGGATGCAGTAAAAAGCGTTAAAATTATTTTCCAACAGTGGCGAATGCTCCAGATCCATTTGGACTTTCGTGTTGTTTCCAACCAAAACGTGATTGAGAAGTCCCCCTCCTCTGGGCCCGGGTTTCCTGATCAGTCCGTGGGGAGGGCCGGCGGAGGGAGAGGCAGGACTAAGACACGGGCGCTGTCCTTAAAGGGACCAGAGCTTGAGGAGGCGCGGACGGGAGGCGAGGACGTGAACACGGAGGGCACGCGTGCGCTGACGGTCCTCAGTAGAAGGGTGCTATTGAGAAGTGTCAGCCCTGGGGGGCCCCTCACTCTCCTGGGGCCTCTGCGAGGCTCAGAAATGCGGGGGGGTGTGAGCTGCCCCTGGAGGACCAGACGCGGGCCTGTCGGGGGACACTGGCTTGTCCTTCTCTCGTCTCTGGGCAATACACAAGAGGAGGTGGACAGACAGCTCTGGGAGAAGCGTGGGAGTGCGTGTGGCCACCTCCGGAAGCTGCAGTCTTCAGGGGAAGGGGGTGAAGTCCCCCTGGGGCTAATGAGTCAAACAGGACGCCCTCTCACTTTCACTGAGAGGAGAAGTTTGTTAGTCCAGCCTCTGAGGCCCGGGAGCACTGACGTAGCCGAGGAGGGGAAGGGCCGGGAAGCGGGGTGGCATAGGCAGAGGAGGACAGAGCTCTGTCTGCTCCTGTCCTCTGCAGTGTTGGAATCATCCCAGGCCCTGGTATTTGCCCCGGCTGTGGCCAGTCCGTCTGCCCTGCAGGCCCATGGAGGGCAGCCGTGTGCTTTCAACCCGTTCTCCAGGCAGGCTAAGCCTTCAGTTGCCCGGGTCCCGGGATAGTGTCCTCAGGAAATGTGTTTCGTAAGGCTGCTGTGCCCTCACCATCACCCAATTCCCCAGGTCCCAGAAAGGCTAGTGCTGACATTTCTGGATCCGCAGGGGTCCTTTGAGTTGGAAAGGGGTGGCCACGGCCCACACCCCCTTGGGCCCTGGGCGTGCCTTCCGATCCTGTGGAGGAGAGCGGCCCCGCTGCAAGGACCCAAGTGGGCCGGGGCTCGGCCCCACGGCACTCCTGGGAAGCTGTCAGCTGTGCCAGACATCCCTGCAGCACTGGGGAGGCGCAGAGCCCTGACCCCTGGTGCATCCGCTGGACGGGAAACCCTGTGCAAGATGCCCTGACATGTCGGCCCCAAGTGCTGCGATAGTCACTGCCAGCCTGGCACCGGACACCAGGACCACGGCCACCAAGACGCCGAGCGCAGTCCACACGCTCTGAAAACCTCAACTTTGAAGTCCATCCCGAAGATGTGGCTTAACTGAGTGCTATATGCTTGAAACCGGTTCAGATCGGTTTGCCCGTTTCCGACTGTTGTCTCCCACGTGAGCGCACGTGGTCGCGATGCGGCACGTACGGACCATTAGCCACCGAGGACGAAATACTTTTACGCTATTTTGAATCTGAAAAAGAAAATAAAATGACTGCCCTTAAATTGGTAAACCAATTCCAGCCGCCACGAAGTCTTAAAAAGCCAGACATCTTCCACAAGGCTTTTATGAGCGCACACGGCGAAACGGCTGCAAATATTATTGTTTGTGCATAAAATGAAAATCAGTGCTTTTGTGTTCACCTGTACGTTTTCCTTGAAAGCCAGGGATTGCATCAGAAACCTGCAATTCTCAACAAAAAGAGAAAAGTTCAGTGCTGATGGCTGGATATTTGGACCTCCCAGTGCAGACATTAACTGGCGGAGAGGCCCCTGGAATGTAATGAGGAGAACAATGGCAGGCCCACAGCCAAGGGCAGGAGCCCCTGGCGCCGGGGAACCAGGGATTTGCCTCCTGGTAATCGGAGCTGAGCGGGGCCCAGCACTTCTGTGAGACTGGAAATGACACACTGTGATCCTTGACTCGCCGAAGGGATTTGAGCGGAGGGACGTTCTGGCAGGACGACACGGCCTGCACTTTCCACAGCGTTTTCCAGAACGAGCTGAGGAAATAAGGAGAAAAGACTGAAGTCTATTACATTTGATCCAGTTAAGTCAAGAGTGGAAGCTTTTTAACTGCTGTTATTATTTTTTTTTTGTACTTTCTCATCATGTCCTACCACCCAGAAAGCGCAGACGGAAAGCAGAAACTCGAAACGGCTTTCCTTCGAGCAGAAGGGCACCCCAACATCGCGTTATTGACAGGAGGTCTGAAACCCTGACAGCTGCAGAAATTGTACAGTTGAAGTTCGATTCCCTGGGGCGGGAACAATATACTGATGGTATTAATTCTGTTTGGAATTGTTAAAATAAGAAAAGGTTAGGGGGCGGAGGGAGGGACCTGCCTTTTCTTCCTGGGAACAAAGAAAGATCTCCCGTCTCCCCTGGTGTCCTTGGAATGTCATTTCCAACCTTTTGAAACTGTATCTGATTATCCACGTGGCAATTAATCATAATTAAGCAGGCCTGAGGTTCGGGGAGGTGCAGGCAAGGTGGCGAGGAGCTGGCTTGGGCCCCGAGAAGCCCCTTTTCCGTGTTCGGGGGCAGCACCTCGTTTCTGGAGCCGTGAGAAAGTGAGGAGAGGCCGAGGGAGGGGGGAGGGAGGCGCGGGGAAGGTGGAGGAAATTCGCGGGGTGGGGGCGGCGCAGGCCCCCCCTTTCTTTGGGGATCCAGGCTCCTCACCGAGTTCCAACGCACTGAAGCCAGGTAACAAATTACCTTTCTAATGCCAAGTGATTTGGATCCGTTCTTACAAACCAGATTTTTTCAATTTATTACAGGAAAACATTCAATCATTATATGCTGGCACGGGGTCTGGGGCACATGGAATTCTCCTCCGCCTGCTCCACCCCCAATGAGCATTTTAAAAGCTTAGCAAGCCCAGAACGCCGTCTTATTAAAATTTTTTATATATTTATAATTAAAACACGGGGCTGGCATTCAAATCGCTTTCACAGATGTAACCGGACGCGCCAGCCTCCCCCGGCCCGGGTCAGGGGAGAGACAATGGTTGCTTTAACTCCGGACTTCGGCTCGGGTTTCTGTTTGCACTTGGGCCCAATTTGTACCATTTATGATTAGGTTTAAGTAAGTTGATGTGCTATTTATTTAGGAGAATTGCCATTGCAGAGTATTGCTGTGTTCCCTGCGCAGCGTAGGGTGGCTGCGGGGCTGCCTGCCATCGCGCGATTACAGCGGAGTGTAGCCCCCGCCCGTCACCCAGCGCCATTGTAGGGTCGCTGGGCCGGGTGTCTGGGTGCTGTGTTTACGGAGAGACGCAACATGGACTCCAGGGCTGAGGCCTGTGTGTGGCCGGGCTGCCAACGAAGAACAGCTGAAGTCGCCCCGACGCTCAGGCCACTCTTGGGCTACAGCGTCCTCGGCTGTCCCTGATGCCCACGTGGGCGGAGCAGGAGGAGACAGGCCCCTGCCTTCAAGGCCCCCAGGGACGGGAGCCACAGACCTGAGGTCAGGAGCCCGCCCGGGGAGCAGGCCATCTTTCTCCTCGACACTGCGTTAGACCCCGAAGCTTTATAACCTCGATCGGTGCAAGCCGAGGTGGGTTATGCCCTGCCATGCGTCCACTCCACTGATAAGCGAGTGCCCGCGTATAAACTTGACTTCTGAAGACAACAAACCGCGGACTCCGTCCTTGGCGACTCAATGGCCTCCACGTGGAGTTCATATACCCCCTGCCTGCACCCTCAGTCGGCCGCCACAGGCTTTTCAGCCCTATCTGGTTCTCCCTCCTGGGCCGGCGGAGGGTCCACCCGCCCTCGTCTGTTTCTACCCGCCTCCACTCAGGCCGCTCCTTCTGCTTCCCTTCTTTCCCGTAGCCCCGCCCCCACATTCAGAGCTGCCTCCTTTAAAGGTTTCTTTTGTACCCCCTCTTCCCCCAAAGGGCGAAGCAGTCTCTCCCTTTAGCAAGTTTCCAAAACCGTCATCTGACCTTGAACTGCATGGGGCAGCTGACCTCGGCCTGCTTGTCCACGTAGCCATTGTGTGAGAATTTCACCTGGGACGTCCATATACCTGTTTCTCTTTCCCGGCCCAGTAGGCGTTATTTTATTCCTGATGTACTGACAGACCCTCGGCACTTGGGTTTCGTCACGTGGTCACCTCGGGCAGAAGGCCAGGGGCGGAAGCCGGGTCAGAAGTGTGGGTCTCTGTCCCCGACTTCCGTGAATCCAGGTCACAACCCTTCTTCACATTGTCTTCACTTCTCAAACAGAGCCACACACACAGTAGGTGCCCTGGGGCTGGCTGGCTGGCTGGCTGCCCTCCCGCGAGTCGCGCAGCCTCGGGCGCCTCTCCTTGGGACACCTGGTGTCAGAGCCGACCCCAGGGCTCGCCCTCCCGGACGGTCCTTCCTGCGCATGGCAGATCCCATTTTTCTAGCCGATCGCCCTCCGTGACTTGCTGGGTCGGGTGCCTCCTGGAAGAGTGGCAGCCGGGGGACATGGGTGCCGGGGTTCGTGGCTGTCAAAACCTGCTTTCCACTTTGAGAAGAGGCCTGGTCCCCGGGCTCCTCTCCTGTTCTGCTTCCTATGTGGCTTTCCATGTGATCAGCAGCTGGAAATCGCATAAAGATAAATTAATAGCCAAGATTCCGACGCCTTCCAAAAGCAACAGTTACGGCAGGAAAAAAAAGAAAACCGAGCGTGATTCATTGTCTCTGGCTCGTGCAACTTCCCATTTTCCTAAACATAATTACTGCCTCGTTTGCCTTCCTAAGTCTTAGAAACAGATAAGATAAACATTTTTCTGAGAGGGGGAACATTGGATTTTTTATAAGGGGCCTTGGGCTCTGTTTTATTGCTCTTCAGGTCTGGAATCCCCATTTTATTTCTGGAGATAAAGTTTTTAAACATGATTATGCAAGTGTTTCTCCGATGCCTCCCTCCCCTCCCAGTGGGTTTGGAACGTTCCAGGCTGCAAGCAGGCAGGGGCGCACGACGCTGGAACCAGAAGCCCCCTTTGCCCAGCGCCCCAAGGAGAAGGAGCCGGGCATAGGTGGCAAGTCTCAGTGAAGGCAATGGCGTGCGCTCACGCGCCCCAGGCGCAGCCACACCTGCCACAGGGGCGAAGCGCTGAGAGGCCCGCGCGAACCGGGCACCCGCCTTGCCACCCAGGGCCCCTCCCTTACCCCAGGTCCGGGGTCTGAGCAGTTGTCCGTATCTTCGGCAGCAAAAATCCAGACACAGACCTGCTCACCCAGAACTCTGTCTGGGGGCCGGGCCTCCTCTGTCTGCCCTCCTCCCTGCGTCTCCACGGGGCCGCACGGGGACACGCCGGCCTGGAGGTGTCCTTGGACGACCCCAAAGCTCCTCACTGGGTACCAGCGCTGAGCCACGGGCTTCTCCCTGGTGCCCCCGCCCCGTGATTTAGAAGAGGGGCAGTTACTGTGGGAGGTAAGATGGTATGATTGCAAGCCCTTCACCCCTGTCACCCCGCCCAAATGGGTCACCGTGTGGCCTCACTGTCTAAGGAAGAAGTGAGACTTGGCGAAGGGTGCCATCCGCAGGCAGTAAGGACAGCAGGAATGGCCTCACTGGCTCAGGGCTGCAGGCGCAAAGCCACGCTCTGGTCCACTGGTCCAGACTGTCGCGGGGACCAGCTCTGAGGAGGGTCCCGTTGGCAGCCCAGCGGAGAGAGAGTCTGAGGGCTAAAGGGGACGAGCGACCATCCTGCAGTAAATGCGGCCGAGTGCCTCGTTGAATCCCCACAACCACCACGGAGACCCCAAGTCGGGACACTGAGGCACAGAGCAACGGACTGGGAGCCCCAGGTCCGTGAGGAGCCCGGCACCAGAGCCACCCACTGCCATCCCCCCTCACCGCTTCCTGGGAGCGTGCAGTGTCATTCACCCCGTGATGACTTTAATGCTGTGCTCTAGCTGGACATGCTTAGATTACCTGCTTTAAGTTTAAGCAAAATGTATCCACCGCGCTTTCTAAAGAGAAATTGATTACCAGTAAGATTAGAATTAACAGGAGTGACTGGGCGTGGGTGGAAACAGGTTAGAGACGCTCCCAAGGCAGATCTGACAGCCTCTGAGTTCCATTCCCTCTCTCTCCCCTCTCCTTCTTCTGTTTCCCTCCCTCCGAATTAAGCTCGAAGTGCCAGCTCCATTGGCTTTTCCTCCAGAGACTCAGGGTTTCCGAGAGAGATCACAGGCTGATAGAGGAAGGTCAGAGGCGGATGGGTCCCTGAGACACCCTTGTGTCCTCCGGGAGAACTTGCCTCAGTCCCTCCCATGATGTCCCCACAGCACTGACGACCCTAAGTGACACAGACATCCACCAGGTTATCCAGACTCCTGGACAGAAACACAATGGCAGGTTGAAGGGCCACATGGGGAAGAGACAGAGAGGTGGCCCGGATGTCAGGCCCTCTTGGCTATGAAGAAGACCAGAGTGGAGCCCATGCTAGCCATGCCGACTGTCCACAGGCCATCTCCGGAGGGATCGTGGGCAGGCATGGTTTCCCCCAATGTTTCTATTCTCCTACCTGTGAGCCGATGTCTCTGATGTGTTCTGGGGGCTTCTCCTGTCACTCTTACTGGTGTCTGGCATGTGCAGAGTGGGAAGACTGCTGCCGGGAGGTGACCCCAGGGCTGCACACACCTGTCTGACATGCCCACAGCTAGGATGTGCCCTTCTGAGCCTTTGGCCTCCCCGGGTCTACCTGCACAGGAAGCAACCCCATTCCTCAAAGACTCCTCCTTATCAGAGGTGACGCTTCATGGCGTGAGAGAGATGCTGAACGTGTAGCCTTTGTGTCAGAATATCAGGTGCCCGCTACTCAGATCTTCCCTGCCCACACGAGCCTTCCCAGTGCGGACCAGCATGCACCTTACGCAGGTTTAAACAAAAACCCAGCTTCCTGGACTTTTGAGTTCATTAAACTTTGGGTAAATAGAACTTTTTGTCTCTGAAAGCTAAAAAAAAATCTTAACTGACCTATGAAAAAGGCTCAGAAAACTTCTGACAATTCAAAGGCGCTCTAACAGCGCTACCCGGGTGCGGCCCTCCGCCGGGAACTCGCAGAGGACGTTTTCCACACTCATTATAGCGGATGGGAAAGCTTCTGGCAGATGTTTTTTCCAGAAACGACTTTTCAAAGACAGCCTGATACGGTTCCGAGCACGGGCATGCGTGCTCGTACATGTTCTGAATCCTTCACCATAAAACATTGTGTTCTTGGTGTTTTTCCCCAAAAGGTGTGAAGCTTGTGGTCGTTTTGAAAGCTCCGGATGCAGCACAGGTGCCCCTTTATGGCTAATGCTTGGAGTCCTTCAAACAGTTGGGCGAGAGCCTTGTCTTTCCAAGTAGTTTATGGTTCAAGTCACACGTGGAGAGGGCCGGCGAGGTCTTAGGGGGTGGGGAGGAGCTCCCCGGCTGTTCACGCCTTAGCAATAACCCTGCAATATATTAGAGAGAAAGTATAAAAACATATGCTAGGCAGGAGGCAGGGGGCCCGGGCTGACTCGTTCATCACATTCCCGGCCCACACCCCAGGGGACGTCCTGCTGTTGGGTCTTCTCCAAGGCCTTGTACGGCGGAGACATGTTCCCACACTGCCCTCCCTCCTTCAGCTCGGGGTGGAAAGCCAGCACAAGAAAAACCCCCTCGTTTTGGCTTCTGCATCAGATGACAGGGAGAGGAAATTGGCCTGATCGGGACAGAGATGGGATTCATTTTTTAAAAACAATCAGTTAACCCAACAGAAGAAAACTTCCAGAATCACAGAACATGCAGCTTTTGCTTCAGGGGAGTTTAAACATTTGGAATTAAATTCTACTTGGGAGGGACATGGGACAGTGTTGGCACAGGGGTGGGACAAACGAGCTCTCCAGGTCTGGAGCTGACGGCGTGTTCCGTGCGCCGCTGCTCGGTTGGGCACGGGGAGCCCTTCCCGGCCCCGTGTTTGGCATGATGTGCTGAGACACGTGCCATTGATGTCGATAACAACACCACCTATTTTTCGCTTCGTGAATGGGAGATTTTGAAATGAATCAGTCTTCTGGGAAGAATGTGGCAACTATTCCAGAAAAACTGGACTATTATTTCCACTTCTATATTAATTCTCTGACTAAAGGAAAAATTGGGGGAGACTGAAAGTGGAAGCATTGTGTGCACAGACCATTCTTTGGAAATGAAAATACTATTGTCTTCAACCAATAACTGTCGGCGCCAATGTCACATCATCTTGGAACAGGTAAATGGGCCTTGGACCTAGCTTCTTTCCAAAGCACCGTGTGACTTCTGGGCCTAACTTCACTCGTGAGAGACCTTTGTCCCCTCACCTGAATCCTGAGGGATTCAATTAGGTTCACGGCTACCTAAGCACACATGTCCTTGTGTGTGTGTGTATTTCTGACTTCCTGGGATACTGTCAAGTGTCTCGTTTGAAAAAAAAGAAAGGAAAAGAAAAAAGCTTGAGATTGATTAGTACCGGGAAAGGCTGATGAAATCACACCTTAATTTACACTTGCAACATTCGCTCCCATCACGGCCTGTTGTTAGGCTTCCACTGTGACAACGCGTGGCTCTGTTATAAATGTTGACAATGAAAGAATAATGTCCCTCCTACCCTCCCTACTGTACGCACATTCCCCACGAATGCTTAGCGTTACAAATAAATGAGTCTTGGAGAAAGGAACTAAGACGAGAGCATCAAGCCCGCCCAAGTCAGCTTCATAATTTGGACGACACGCGTCCTGCCGAGCCACAGCCACGGCCAGGATGCGGGACTTGCCCTCACCCCAGAAGGTTTTCTCTTGCTTCTTAGAGCGAAGCCACACTTCTCTAGAAAACCATCGACTCGCTCCTTTTTGTTCCCGAACTCACGTCAACGCAGTCATGCAGTCCGCGCCCCTGTGCTCAGCTCGGGCCTCTGAGCGCGTTTTCGAAATCCGTCTGCGTCGCTGTTGCACGTGGTGCTGCCTGTGACTGCTTTCCCCTGTAGCATGTGCACCTGTGTTTTTGGCCAAACTTTCAGGAAAAAAATCTTTTAATTTTTTAATTCAATTTTTAATTTATTTATATTGAGAAACAAAACCGATGACCGTATTCCAGGGTATTATTTTGCGTATGGATATCGTTATTGCTTTCTAGAGTTACATATTTAATGTTTCGGCATAAATAAAAGAATTAAAAACATTTATATAGATACAAAATTAGTACTACCTGTGTATAATGCACATCCTTATTTTTTCCTCAAAAAATAAGTGTATTATACACGGCAAAATACGGTAAATTTTTTTCATTTGTGGGTGGCTAGTTGAAATTTTTATCTTGTCCTTAGCCTGTGATCGTGTTCAATTTGCGTAGTAGAGCCAGCAGCACTTCCCAGCTGCCTTAGGACTTTCTGAGGACATAGTCGTGATAACTTTAATGTAAACTGCTTTACTCCGTTTTTTTTTTTACTTTACAGGTTTTTCATTTTCTTGCTTTATTGCTTTGTTGAATTGAAATGATACGGACAGACGCTAATGCCTTACATGAGCCTTAGATAGAAGGCATTCAACCACATTTTACCCTTAAATGTGATCATCGATGTACATTTTTTTGTCAATGCCCTTTGTCAGAATGAACGTGTTTACTTCAATGCATAGTTTGACGTACCGGTTTGTCTAATCGTGAGTTGATGTTGAATTTCAACCAATGCTTTTTTTCTGCATATAGTGAAATGATTATATAGTTGTTTTGTTATTTTGTTAATGTGGTGAATTATACTGATCAATTTTTTTAAAGATTATATTTATTTATTTTTAGAGAGGGGAAGGAAGGAAGAAAGAGAGGGAAGCATCAACATGCGGTTGCCTCTTGCACGCCTCCTACTGGGGAACTGGCCCACAACCCAGACCTGTGCCCTGACTGGGAATTGAACCTTTGACCCTTTGGTGCGCTGGCCAACATTCAGTCCACTGAGCCACACCCGCTGGAGCCAATTTTAAATGTTAAGGCAATTTTGCATTCTTAGGATAAATTTCACTTTTTAGAACATATTATTGTGTTGTCCCTTTTATATGCTGCTGCATTCGATTTATGAATGTTTCATTAGCTATTATTACGTGTATGCGTATGAAGAATGTTGATGTTTTCCCTTTTCAATTTTGGGTGTCAGTTACACTGGCCTCCGAAGGTGAGTTAGGTGGCGGCCGCCCCACTCCACTTTCTGAGAGCGTCTTTGTGGGTGGGGCCTCTTTGCCCTTGCACACGTGGCATGGGACGCCCCTGAAGCTCCTCGGCTTCTGGGGGTGTTTGGTGTGTGCGTGTGTTTGTTTGCTGGAAAAAAATTTTCATAACAAGCCTAATCGTTTTAACTGTTTAGATATTTTAAGTTTACTCTGCTATATTTTGTAAAGCAATCTGCCCTTTTCTGCTAATTTGTGGGATTTATTGGCATCAGGTTGTTCCCAGTGTCCCCAATGGCTGCAGCAGGAGTGAGTAACTGATAGCATTCTCTATTTCACTCCGGGTGTCAGTAAATATTTTCTTTCTCCTTTTCCTCTGTTTAGGCTTGCCAAAGTTTATTGATTTTATTAATATTTTCAACAAACTAAATTTATCTGTGTTAATTTTCCTCTACTGTGTGTATTCTTATTTTGATGATTCATCTAATCTTTATTGTTCACTTCTTAATTAGTTTTATGTTTGTTTGCTTTTCATATTTTATCTTAGGAAGAAAACTAATATCACTGATTTCAAGCCTCTTTTGGGTAATATATACATTTAAAGCTACAAAATTTTCACTATGTACTACTTTCTCTGAATCTCAAATGCTTTGATGTTTGCTTTCATTGCAGTTCAGTTCAAAATATTTTCTTGCGATTTCTTTTTCTTTGAACAATGCCTTCCTGAGAAGCGTATCCTTCAATTTAAAAATACTTGGGATTTTTATCAATATTGTTATAGATTTCCAATGAAATGCAGTTTTAGCTAGAGAACATACACTACAAGATTTTGAGCTTTTTGAAAGTTCCTGAGATTTCATGGGCCTACAGACAGTTTCTCTTGGTGAACATTTCATGGGCACTTAAAAATAACATCCGGTCTTTGGTTCACGGCTGCAGCGTTTTATAACTTTCAGTTAGGTCAAGGCAGTTGGTAGAGTTTTTCAGCTCTTGTGTATGCCTACTACTGTGATGTCAGTGATTATTTCAATTACTGGGAAAGAAGTATTAAAATCTCTAATTATGATTGTGCTATGTCTAGCTGTCCCATTAATTCTATCAGCTCGAGCAATATTTATTTTGTAACTGTTCTCAGGTGCACAGGGTGCCTCTCAGAACTGTCTCGGGCCTGGACGGGCCTCATATTTTCTATTACTAATATAGTCACACAAGTTTTCTTACGCATACTGTTTGGACGTTACATATTTTGCTTCTTTTTGTTTTCAGCCTATTAGTTCTTTATATTTAAGCTGTAATTTCAGTAGACATCATAACTGGGCCTTGTCTCCTCATACACTTCAGACATTCTCTGCCTTTAATTGAAGCCTTTGGTCCATTTACATTTAATGCAACCACCCTCCTACTCATTTCTCTTTGAATATATAAAAATCCTGAAGTGTTGTTTCCCTTAAATTCACTGTCCTTGGTATTATTTTTTTCATATATTCTACTATTGCATATGCTAAAAATCTCATAATATTATGTTTAACATCAGTTTACTATGAAGAAATTAAGAAAATAATAAAATAGTTTATGTACTTATCCATGCATTTACCATTTATAATGCTGTTCATTTCTTCCTCTATTTCCAAATTTTAATCTCATACCACTATCATTCACAAAGAACCTCCTTTATCATTTCAACTAGTGCAAATATTATGGAAACAAATTAACTTTCATTTCTCTGAAATTTCTTTTTCCCTTCATTTTAAAGAATACTTTTAATGGTGGAAAATATAGAATTGACAGTTTTTATTTTTAAGTGCTTTAACAATGTCATTATTTTATCATTGGCTTTCTTTTTTTTCCCCTGATGAATAGTCAGCAATTGTTATTTTTCTGTGTATTTAATGTATTGTGTTTTTCTGACTACTTTTAATGTTTTTCTTTTAATATTTGGTTTTAAAAGTTTTACTCTGATGTGTGAAGGGCAGTGTCTTCTTTTCATTTATCTCGCTAGAGGACGTTGTGCTTCTTAAATCTGCAGATTGGTGTTTTTCATGAAACTTGAAAATAGTTCCACCATTATTTCCTCAGTATTTTTTCCTGACTTATTTTTTCTCTCCTCACCTGGGAATCCAACTGTGAGTTTGTTCTGTTGTGTCTTATTCTCCTTCAGGTCCCTGAGACTCTCTTTATTTTTTTAAAAAAACCCTTCCTCCCTTGTGCCTTTCAGCTGGTCAAATTTCTATTGGTCCGATGTCCATTTTACGGAGTCTTTCTTCTTCAGTGTTTAACCTCCTGATAAACATATTTATATTAATATTTTTTAATTTCAGATATTTTGCGTTACTGTTTAAGCACTTACCTTTGGTTTATTTATTTCCAGGTTTCATCTCACCGTTAAGGTTTCTCCTCTGTTCACGCTTACTGTGCCTGTTTACCTTTAAATTCTCCAACGCACTTGAATTTCTATCGTCCATCTTTCCTCTTGATCACCGGTTACCTTTGTCCTGCTTTGTCCCCTAACTTCGGATTGTATGCGGACCGTCACACGCGGCATGTGGTGAGGAGCATTGTCGGTGCCTCTGTGCTTGTGCCGTTGGCTCTGGCAGGGGCTTCGGTCTTCGGCAGAGACCACAGATCCCGCTGGCCGGCCGTTTTCCTCTGCGAGGATGAAGGTGCTTCAGTGTTGGCCTTGGTGCTGGGACACGGGGCTCTCACCTACATCTGCCTCTGTATCCGAAACTCTGTGTCTGTGCCTGCGTCTCTGTCTGTACCTGTATCTCCATGCAACTCATTTGCCCTCGTGAAGAAAATATTTCTGTTTAAAATTTTCATGACCCAAATAATCAAAAGTAAACCAAACAAACTATAAAGAACATCTATGTGGAGAAAACATCAAAATTCTGCTGAGTGTCTTAAAAGAAAAGCATGCCCTATATTTAGAATAAAGAGATACTTTGGCGATATAAATTAAATGTAATTACAATAAAATTCCAACAGAATTTTTTACCTTGTCAAATTCTATGACTATATTATTCTAGAATAAAAAATCTGAAGATGAAAAATAAATGGGGTGAAAAGAATCGATAAATGACACGTTATGAAGCTTCAGTAAGTTCAATGATTCGGTGCTTGGTATAAAAATAGACGTGAAAAATGGGGAGATACAGTGTTAAAATAGACTCTAATACATATATAAGTTTAGTAGATGACAAATATAAAATCAGTGGAAAAGGCATAGATTATATAAGAAACATTGTTGAGCAGATAACTAACCGTTTGACATAAAAATCAATCTGGACCCTCAGTTCATTCCTTATATATTGATATAACTTCCAGATGGACCATCAATTTAAACATGTAAACTCCAATTGAAAAATATAGGACAAAACATGGAAGAATTTTATTTACATAATTTAAGAGTGGGAAAAAAAAGCTTAGTAAGAAGAAAACACAGTTCACATACCACAGTTATAAAAACACTATTATATATATATATATATACACACACACACACATACATACATTTGTTAATTTGGCATCAGGAATTACCCAAAGTGAAAAGCAAGTAACAAGTTGAGGCAAAAAAGAATTTTGCCACTTAAACAATAGATAAGGACCTTCCTTTCTTGATATGTAAAGAGGTCTCACACATCAGTTAAGGAAAGTCACGACCTTATATAGAATTACACACAGGATCGGAATAAACTTTTCATGGACATGGAAACACAGCTGGCTTTTACCCTTTAGGGAAAAATCTTCAGCCTTTATTAGAAATAAAAATTAAAATGCAAAATCATTTTTATCTCTAAGACTGATAAAACTTTTAAATTTTATTACATTGTATTGCTGAATTTAATTGAAAATAGGCATTTTGTACACTTTTAACAGAGGTACAAATTTTTGCTTTCTCTTTGAAGGCAATTTGGTGATTATCTGCATACCTTCTGAATCAGGAATTCTCCTTAGGCACTCATTAAGAAAAAGATGTATAAGAATGTTCATTTCAATAGTAACAAAAAGCTAGAAAAAAACCTGCCCCGTAATAGAGTACTTGTTAGATAATTTTCGTTAAATTCTCAAACTAGAATACAAAATATGATTTATAGCTCTATTCCTTGCTGTGAATGTTATCTTCAAGTTATATTTCTAATTGAGAAAGCAAGATGCACTATGATACGCCTACTATACTCATCTGTGCAGCCTTCAAGGTCACCCATTTGTGTGGCCTTGAAGGCCGCACAGAAACTAGCAGCGAGGACGACACCGGACAGTGAAGGTACGAGGTTGGGGAGTGAGAGGGATATTCTTGCCCGGTTGCAGCCTGTTCTACAGTTTGATTTTTTGGCGTGTGCATAAATGACTTTTATTAAGTATTTTAAGGCTTTACATATGGGGCCTTTCCCAGTTTGACATGCCGGAGGCTGTGGTTACGAAGCGGTAATGAGGAGGTGAGCCCGGCAGACTGCAGTCTCACGCCGGCGTGGACGGTGCGGACACCGCAGCCGGGAGTTTCGGAAATGCACCCGACGTGACTGAGCGGGAGGCACGTAATCGGTAAGAGGAATTCCTAATTCTCACCTCACGGAACTTTCAGAAGTTTCCATATGCTCTGATTCACACTATAAATCATTTTTATTTATGGGCTCGTCCGCCTCGGATGAGCCCATGACGGTCAAATGCTATGTAAAACGTTTTGGAGCCTGTAGCATCACATTTTCCTTTTTGAAACTGATAAGGAACATCTTGGCTTCCTCACTCGACGACGCCTGGGCTCTCTTCCGAGGGAATGTGACCCTGAACTGGACGCGCTGTAATCGTGAGGTGCTATCTGTCTCTTCATTCAGGGGATTCACTTCCAGGATCCACTGATTAAAAGACGTTCCCATGAAGCATTGCTTGGTCCTCCCGGGACGCTGAATTCATCTTTGCTCTGGACAAGGCAGCTATTCCATGACACACCGGTCTCTGCAAGATCTGAGACTGAGCTGCGCAGCACGTGGCACCACACCTTCTCCCGTCTCCAGATCCCCGGGCAGCCACTTAGAGGCCACCTCTTGTGCCAGCTGATGCACAGCTACTCTCAGAAATCCTGTGTTGTCCACCACTGTCTACTGACACGTGGGCACACTGGCCAGCGCCCGTCGCCCTGCCCGTCTCAGCCCGCCAGGTGCCACGTGCGTGGGGCTCAGGCAGACATGGTGCGCAACCTCTGTCCTCGCCGGGGACAAGCACAAGACGCATGAGGAGAAATGACATGGAGCGGCGGCCAGAGCTTGGCATTCAGGCCACATCTGAAATCGGAGCTTGGAAATGCCAAAGGTGGTGGGTGGTACGGAACACACTGTGGGGGATGTGGGACACCCCTCGGCGCCTAGGGGTGGCCGCGCTGTCCCCCCGTGTGGCAGAGTATCTTCATCCTGAGGTGAGAGGACCTGGGGTCTGGGGCCCCCAGTCTCTTGGAGGATGGCTGTGCCCCCCACCCCGTTCTGCGGGGGAGGAAGTGCCCATGGAGACCACGAGCATGTTGTGACTTCAGTCTTGGGTCTCCAGGTCTCGAGGCTGGAGGAGACCATTCAAACACTGTCACCTGTACCTCCGGGTGAAATTCTAGAAACCCCACTCAGGCCTGATCAAGTAGAAGCTCTGGGTTTGGGCACCAGAAACGTCCATCATAACAGGAACCCATGCGAGAGCTGAAGGCCAGAGGCCCTGGACCTCAGTCCTCGCGAGCCACCATAGTTCCCTGCCAGGAACTTGTGTTTCGGGGCCCTTCCCGCGGTCCTTAGGCTGCAGCGCCGTTCCTCCTGCAGGAGAGAGAAGGCACAGGCCTCAGGGGTCCGAGGGTCGGAACTGCCCCCGTGTAAGAACAAGGAGCTCGGCGGGACAGCCTGTATCCCTCTGAGGATGGGCCGGTTTTGCTTAGATGAGGGAGTGCTTTCTGGTATCATCAGGAAGATTCAGAGCCGTGGGGGCGGGGCAGGAGGATGAGAGGTGAGGCCACCGGCCGCCTACTCACTTTGCAGACACCGCGTGAGCAGGTGGTCGGTGCCAGGCAGTGTTGAACATGGCCTGGTGACGACTGGGATCGAAGAGCCCTGCCTGCTCCTTGCAGGGACTGAGGGTGCAGGAGGCCCCCGGCCAGCTCCCCTTGCACAGGTGACCCTCCCAGGTCATGGGACCAGACTGAGCCAAGGTCGACCCCGTGTTGTTTCCCTCCCCTGCTCTCACCTCTCTGAGGGGAGCAGGGACATTGAAGATTTACGTCCCTCTTCACTTCGGATTCCTTCCAGGCCATTTGGAATCCATTCCCGGGACCCTCTCCAGCTAGATTCCCACCCCGCAGAGTGCAGCGAGCAGACGCCCTCCTGGCACGCTCGCTGACGTCCCTGTTTCCGCCATTGTCTGCAAACTCTATGTGGCCTGACTTCTCTAGCCCCTCCGTACGTGTCTGCTTTCAGGGGTGGCGAGTTGCACAGAGAAGAGAGAGCAGAACAAAAGGGAACATGCTGCTTTTGTATTAAGCTGTGGAGTTGCTCCCAGCTCTCTTGGAATATGGCACTTTGCATGTAATCTGTTTGCAAACGGCTCTGAGGTGGCCCAGCCCGGTGATCATGATCTCAGGGAGCAGATGCGTGAATGAACTCTGCCAGTTGTCGGGCTCTGGTGGCGGAGGTGGCACCAGCCTCCCGCCCCCCCAGTCTGCCCTGCAGAGAGACGGCACGCTGACATCCACTCCCTCCTCCCCTCCTGGCCAGGTGCTCGGTGCTCATTCTGGCTTAGTTTCTCCCAAGATGACTTCAGTTTGGACGCTTCCAATCCAGCTTGGCCGAGCCGCATCATCTCCCCGTCAATGTCGCCATCACCATCCAGGGACGTCTCCTGTGTGCCTCTTGCCAACTGTTGCCAATTCCACTAATGGTCCTTCGCTGTCAGCCATGCGCCAGGCCCTGCGCTAGAGCCCAGGCACACGGCCACGCACCGCGTTCTGGCTCAAGGACCCCCTGTGGCAGGAGCAGAGTGACGGGAAACACATTTCGGGATAAGCCAAACGGAGCTGCGCTGGAGACGGAACAGAGCTGGGCAGAGGCACAGGGACAGCTTCTGGAGGGTGAGTCAGGATGAACTGGGTGAGCAGAGGCAGTGTGTTCAGAAAACTCTCCCGTTATTTAACTTGAGTCCAAGGCCAAGAACGGAAGTCGGGAAGAAACTCCTCTGTCTTTGCCGTGGGTAAGAATTAGGGTCCAGACCTGGCTGAGCCCCGGCGCTCCTCCCAGGGGAGCCCGTGGAAGTCGCTGCATGGCTTTCTCCGTGCAAGGGTCTGCTTGGTTCTGGGCCTTCTCGGGAGCCCCTCAAAGAACGTCCTCTGGTCCTTCGTCCCACCTGCCCTACCCAGGGGCCCCCCGAAGCAAGACCTAGGGAGCCAGCCTGGCCGAATCAGGGGAGGGGAGGCTATCCATTCAGACTGTCGCCCTGTGGCTTTGGTTTAATGTCACCGTGCACCTGGGACCTCTGAATATTCATTTATCTTACCTCGTTCATTCATTTAGTCAATAGCTGTTTACCAAATACGGACGGAGGATGATGACCGTGATATGTGATGACGGTCAGCTGGGGAGGTGGTCAGTAGGTAGATAGATGATTCACAGAGAGACCGATGGATAGACAGACACATGGATACGTAGGTAGATGCAGGCATGCATACGCACAGCAGGTAAGTAGTGGGAGTCGAGCCCTTACAGAAATACATCGGCACAGTGGCTGGGCCCCTGGAATCGGCTCTCCCCCTCCTTCCAGCCGCCCTGGGAAGTGCAGAATCTTCCTCAGTCAACACTGCAGAGGGGAGCACCGAGCGCAGGGAGGGCAAGTGGTTCTCACGCAGCCCACCGGTTCTCACGCAGCCCACCCACGCTGAAACTTGGGTTCCCTTTCGGGTGGCCCCGCCTCCAGGGCGTGGCCTTGGAGGAGACGCAGGGGGCTGGCCTTCCAGCGCAGTGAACTCGCAAGGATGCGGAAGCCCAAGCCGCACCGGCCGAAATGCAAGAGGCCCAGCGTGGCTGAGCACCGGGCACAGGTGGACAGTAAAGGGAAGAAGGTGAGTCTGGGGCATTTCAGGGGAGGGGTTCTAATGTGACATGAAAGATTCCTATTTTCGTAGGTGGCGGGGGAGAGTCGTTCACGGTTGTGAGCACAGAGCACAGATACGCTCTGGGAAGACTGATGTGGAGTGTGGCAGCCTGTGTCACACCAGAGCTGCTGCAGGCCTCAGTAAGATGCCTAATCTCACCCGGTGTGTGCCGACGAAGAGTGCGTGGTCCAGGGCTCAGCCGCGCTCTCACCAGGAAGAAGCCCGCCCTGCAGAGGTGGCTTCCTCCGGCACCTCCATCATCTGTATCGGAATCCACAAACAGCGGCCTGATAGCTGCACTATCTGTCAGTCAGGGTCGGTGAGGCGGCCCCAGGGTCTTTGCTACTTAACGTCACAGAGCTGTGTCTCACCTGTGCAGGGCTTGGCGGTCAGGGTCTGAGGCTGACCCCTTCGGTCCCATCAGATAACCACGTGCTTCTCCCTGTGTCCAAGGCTAGCTTGGGCATCCCCCAAATAGAGGGGAGGAATTAAAAGAATAATTCACTGATCACCCACATCCTTGCCACGTAAACCCAGTAATTGGGACTACTGCCCACGTTTTCCTTCCCTTGAGCTATCGCGAGCTTTGTTCCAGCTGAACCCTTTGAAGCCGAACTCAGACATTACGGCCGGTTCTGTAAGCACAGCAACATGCCACTTCCGAAAATAAAGACATTTGTTTTCATAAAGATGCCATTATCCCAGCTAGGAAAATTAGCAATAATCCCCTAACTTCATTTACTAGGTCGCTGATACTTAAATGTCCCCAATTGTCCCCAAAGTGTCTTTTATAGCTTTCTTTTTCAAACAGGAACCCACTGAGGATCAAGAGTGACTTTTGGGTGTTATAACTTATGTCCCTTTTAATCTGGATAGGACCCTCCTCTTTTTAATCACATTGATTCCTTTTTTAAAGGTCAAGCTAGCTTGACCCTTTTTTGGCTCTGTTAGGCGCCTTCCTGGTGGTGGCGTTTCCCGCGTTCTTCTGCGGCCTTCCTTTCCTGCACACCGAGCTTAGGTCCAAAGGCCGGATGCCCGTGCAAAGCGAGGCAGAAGCCGCTGGACTTCGTCCGGCCTGGGCACATAGTTCTTGCCCACCGTCATTGTCCTACCCTCTCATCACAAAGATGCCTTTTTCCTTTTGAAGTTTGCGGGGTGCTCTTTTGACAATATGTGACCTTAGCACCCGTTGACTGCTCTTGCTTGGATCAATTACCGCATTAAGGGAAGTTGTCATTAAGAGAAGAAATGATTTGTTCTTATATTTTATGATTATTAAATGCTACCCTGTAGTTTGATTTATAATTCTTCTATTTTATGTATAATACTAATGTTTCATAGCCCAGATTCTAATATTCTGTTTTTACAAACAATACCACATGAATCCTCATTGTGTAGGGGTGTTTTTCGTGCACGTAATCAGCATCCTTTAAGGAACAAACCCTTGAAGTAGACCACAAGTTATGCACATCGGGGGGTTGGTGCCTATCCCCACGCTGCTCCCCGAGGTCGCCCCAGAGCCCCGCCTTCCCTGAGCGAGGCCGAGCCCCCGCTCTCGGGGCCAAGGGAAGAGTCCCGGAACCCGGTACCTCGATTAGGGATGCTTAGTGAGAGCAAGAGAGAGAAAAGAAAAAACAGAAAAGTAACATGCTGATCGAATCCCACGATTCACAGAAGGGTAGTCTTCAAAATTCTATCGGTTCCTTCTCAAGAAATCAAAGATCCCTCTAAAGAAAGATTAAGGAGCCTCTTAGAGTTACCGCATTCCTCTTCTGCCCCTCCCCCATCTCCCTTTATCTCACGCGTGCACCCACACGCACAGCCTCCCTCTGGACTTGTGGATTATCATTTATTCATTTTTGTGATCAGTTATAATTATTATTATCATTTTTTTGGTGCTCAAGTACTTGTCCCAAATGTGGCCGGTGGGAATACTTCCAAGTTGTGACGTGCCTCCGTTTATCTCCGAACGCTTTCCGTTTCCCGTTGGGGCTGTTACCCACCCTTACCCCGTGTCTACCTCACCCCACACTGGCGTCAGCCACAGAACGGAGACCGGCAGGGACACTTCTAAGCCTCGGTGCTGAAAGTGGTCCTTGTCACTGGACCGCACTTGCCTCCAGGGCCCACTGGTGGACAAACGATGAGTTCCTATTGATAGCCCTGCCCACAATGTTCAGGACAGGATGTTCTCAGCGTGTTTGAGTTTATACTTGTGTGTATTTTATTCTTACATGGCAGGTTTTTGCTCCTAGTGTTTTACTTCATCCTACAGTATTATCACATTGTTTTCAAAATGTCAATATTACCATCACGCTAACAGCAGCATCTAACAGGTGACAAGTGGTACTTTGCATCATTTAACTCGAATTTCTCTCATGGTGGGTGAAGGTGAGTGTGTTCGTGTACGTTTACGGGCCATCTTTGCTTCTTTTTCTGTGAACTGCCTGCTCAGGTCTCCTGTCCATTTTGCTACCCTACCCAGTTTTGGCTCATTCTCTGTCTCTACATTTAGGCAATCTTTATAGTTTAGGGACCTATGCCTTTATTTTTTGATAGAGGTACAAATAATTTCTTTCCCCTGGTCTCACCTTTGACAGTTTTTTATTCCATGCGAAATACCCGTGGGATTTCGTTGGTGGAAATGCTGTCCCGCTCACATGGCGTCCTGCTGAACTGACTCAGGATGAGGGTCGGCCACGCACCCCCTTTGTCGTAACTGGGGGTATTCACAGGGGTGCGTGGCTATAGTATTTCAGGGGTACTTCCCACCTGCACGGGTTCCAAGATGTCATCAAGTTCCCTGGACTTCCCCCGCGGGAACACTCAGTGATCAAACCTCGGGTGACACGCCTGGGCCCACCCGTTACATGGCCAACAAGTAGTAAGAAGAGAGTACCGAGCAGACGGGGGAAAGAGAACACTGGGTAGGTGGAACATATTGGTGATCTGGGACAGACTCACCAATGAGGCCATGTTTGGATAAGGACCCGTAGGACGTGGGGAGCTCTGGGCAGAGTGGAGGGAGCAGCAGCACGTGCAAAGGCCCTGTGGCTGGAGGTGCCTGTAAGTCCCCTCAGAAGCTGGTGTGGATGGAGGAGAGGGAGCCAGGAGCAGGGCAGGTGATGAGGCCCCAGAAGCACTGGGGTCACTTTGCTGGGAGTGAGGTAGAGAGCCCTGTGGAGATTGGAGTGGGGGTGGCATTTTCTGGTCATCCTCTGATCACTCACTTCTGTTGCTGGTGTGAGAGTCAGTTCCCAGGAGGGCGACGAGCTGAGGGAGGGAGATCAGTTTGAAGGCCGCTGAACTTACCCAGATGGGAGACGCTGGGACCAGGATGGTGGTGGAGGGAGTGGGGACAGAACTCTCGATCTGGGTCAAAGTTGGCATGGCAGCATTTGCTGAGGGACTGGACACGTATGTGGAAGAGCAACTGAAAAACTGTGTTGTGGTGTTTGCGCTGGGATGGACTGCAGACGGAGCCAGCGGGAAGATGCCCTCATGGGGACGTGTGACATCCTCACCCAGCCTCCACGCTGAAACATCAAAGCAGTGGGATGAACAGGTCTGGAGTCGGAGGCCTGGTCTGGTTGCCACTGGCATCGCATGGGTGCAGTGGAAGGGGCAGGAAGGTGAAGCCGTGACACTGACTTCAACGTTGCCATCCCTGCGCTGGCCTCGCCCGCCCCCAGCTGCGTGCTCAGCCCTGCGTGTCTCCAGGTGGACACCACCCCTTCTACCTCCCCTCACTGGCTGGCAGGTTTCCATAAGGGGATATGCATGCGACGCGGGCCACAGAGACCCCCACGTGG
This sequence comes from Mormoops blainvillei, assembly GCA_004026545.1. Lineage (NCBI taxonomy): Eukaryota > Metazoa > Chordata > Mammalia > Chiroptera > Mormoopidae > Mormoops > Mormoops blainvillei. The sequence goes on from PVJD01002920.1 coordinate 40,778, forward strand.
CTCCTGGATCAGTGGCGGCCCCGTTCCAGACACCTCATTCCTTCTCCACCCCCGTGCTCCTCCTCTGTGTCTCGCTCCTTGGACTCAGATCTCACAGAACCTCCTGAGGAGGCCGGGGAGGAGGCCGGGCCACAGGCACGCTCTCCGTGCTGGGCTTGGGGGCAGGTGCAGGGCCTGAGGGAACAGGGGGCATGAGCTGTGGGCTCAGCTGTGGCGGGACCTTGACGGAGACCAGGGGGTGCAGACTGGCCCGCGTGTGAGCCGTCTCCCATTCTCAGTGCCAGGGCTTCCTGCCTCTGGGGGCCCCGGATGGCGCTGCGGTTCAGGCCCCTGTTCCAGCCACGTGGCTCAGTGTCCCCTTCATCCTGTTCTCTGAGACATGTCCAACTGTGCCCTATTCGTTCTGGGGGTGACTTAGGTTTCGTGGCAGACAGACCTCTTGGGTTAATAGTTGGTAGTTTCTCACTCCTGAATTTTTGGTTCACCTCATTCCAAGTAGATCGGGGCTCGTTTGATGGACGTCAGGGCAGAAAGCATGAGCAGTTCCAGGACAATTTCCTTGCGGGATTTAGCCTTCTGGTGGCTGGCTCTCCTGGGGAGGGGTCCTGCTGGGGGCGGGGGGAGGTGTTTAACCGGTTGCGAGGGCAGCAGGGGACAGTGCGCAGATGGGAGAACCCCCAGGACCAGGTGGGGGACGCAGCTCTGTGGTCCTTCCCGGTTCATGGGGAGCCATGTCCTTCTGGCCCCTGCGCTGTCCCTGGGGTGCAGCCCGACCTCCGAGGAGGAACAGGGGGGTCACTAAGGGCTGGGGCCCCTGGCATCAGACAGGATCCTGCCCCAGCTTCCCTGGAAGCAGCGAGCCCCTGGCATCCGGGGCCTTCCGGGGGGGGGCCTTCCTCGCTCCAGCACCCACACCCCAGGCTCCTGTGCTGCCCCCAGGAAGGAAGGGAGGCTCAGCAGTGCCTGGGGGGTTTCCTGCACTAGGTGGGGGCAGCGCGGGGAGTGGGGTCCCAAGTGAAAAGGAGGGAAACTAATCTTTCAGATCCTCCTTTGAAAACAATATTCACACGCTCAGGGTAGCTGGAGGGACGGACTGTCCTGAGGAGGCGCAGGCCTGGCCACGCGCTGCGGGGACCGGCACAGCCTGGCTGGCCTACCGGCCCTGGCGGAGCCGGGCCCCCACCTGCCGTTACCGGGGTGGGAACTAGGCAGGCGGCGCAGCCGGGGGTCAGAGGGACGGTGCGGCTAGCTGCTTCCTTTTCCAGGGGGCAAAGTGTAGGTGCAGGGCTGGTGAGACTTGGTGAAGGGAACCCACCGAGTTCTGGCCGACTGAAGCCCGCCTCCTGCTGCTGAGCCCAGAGGTCTCAGGGGCGGGGGCCCACACGCTGGCGAGTCCTGCCTGAAGTGTGGGGAAGGGAGGAGAGACGCCCTCCCCGCCTCGCGGCCGCGGGGCCCAGCCCCGGGGGTGGTTGGGTAACCGGGCTCCGGAAGAGGTTTTTGCCCCGAAGCGCTACATTAGATTTGGAGTTCTAAATTCTAGTGAACACTATGAAACAATCCTTTAAAATTCTTTGAGAGTAGGGTCTTCAAAAATCTCTCCGGTTCGACACTTGAAGGAGGGGTGTTTCTGTTTTCACCTCCTGGGCATCATTTCTCGTGGGTGCAGAGGGAGCCAGTGTGCACACGCCCACCATGATGCCCTCTTCTGTGGTGGGCGGTACCGTCTCCCTCCGTGGGGCGGAGCCAGAAAATGTTTTCATCCAGTGTTTTCTGTCCACCTGTGCTTTCTATAGTCAGCAGCATGACCCCCTGTGTAGATCCAAGGAGAGCTGAAAACCTGCTTAGTTAGCAGTAAGACTCTGGGGAGGTGGACGCCAGAGAAGCGGCGAGAGCCCCCCAGGGTAGCCGCCATGGAGCGATGTCAGGTCCTGCCTCAGAAGACTTGGAGACCCCCCAGCAGCTCTGTCCACTCCTCCACCTCCTCTTCTTGTCTGAGGAGTCTTTGACACTGATCTGCAGTCCAGACTCAAAATTAAATTCTTCTGCACGATTAAATGGAGTATCTGGCTTAATATTTTAAAACCGGAGACCAGTTGAGACCCCAGAGCACTCCGTCAGTGCCCGGCATTCCTGCAGAAATTAAAAGCTCGCTGACAAACTGCCCTGAGGGAGGGCTGCGAAGCGTTCCCCGGTGACAGCAGCCTGTTCACAGGTCTCTGTGCATTTCTTTCCGAGCTCAAGTTCGAAGTTCCACCAAGCCTCCCCAGCGCCGTCACCAAAACGGCACCGCCGTGCGCCAAACCTCGAATCCATGCCTTCGTCTTCTTCTCGCCCTCTGGCGGGGTCTGGCTCTGAGAGCGCATCCCACCTGCTCGACCCCCGTGAGCAGCCTGTATGCGATCAGCTTGCCGGGAACGCCTCTGAACCCTCACTTTGTATTTCAGCAGCTCATTTGGCTCTCAAATATGAAAAAAAAAAGTGCAAATTTCCTGTTGGCTCGGGCTGCTTAACTTTTTTCTCTCCTACTCCAAGGCAAATCACATGAGAACATTCAGGATATCCTAGACACGGAAGCCCGAGGTCATAGATTACATGCCTCATTCGCCTTTCCTAGGGCTGCTTTTGCTCCACGGAAACTTACAGCAGAACTTGGAAACGCAGCCCAGGGAGAGCGTTCCTGGGCACTACGTCAATTGCATGTCCAGCTTTCATTACTAGGGCCCCGGGGTTCTGTCTGTCGCACAGGCCCGGGAGCTCCGTCTGTCTGCCTGCTTGGTGGACTTACCTCTGTCTGCTTCTACACGGATTTTTGATCCTCTCGTGTCCCTTTAACAGGATATGTTTAAGTTTTGCATCAAACTGGCAATGCTTCGTGACACCCAGTGTGAATAAGAAAATAGCGCTTCCTTCTCAGAGTGGGTATGAAGGCTCTATGCTTCCAGTCCCTTCCGTGCAGCCCTCAAAGACCCTTCCTTCTGGCAGGGTGTGGCCACCATAGGGGGTGGGGGCAGCTGCCCCTGCAGGCCCCTTGCACCTCTGTTTGCCTCAAGCTCTGGGGCCCTGAGGTGAGTCCAGAGGGGTCCACTGAGAGTGGAGCTGGAGTTGGGGACACGGCAAGCTCGCGACTCCAATTTGTATCCAGATTTCCCACCACGTGGCCTACAGTCCACTGACCATCCAGGGTCGTCCAGCTGGTTTATCACTGCGGGAGGAAAGATCACGAAATTGTACCCTCTTTCAAGGCTGTGAATATATGAGAAATAACCTCATGTTCCAGTGAGTCGTTACACTGAAGACTGTCTCTCGAGTGTAAGCTCAGAGGGGTGATGAACTGTGTCCAGGTTCACATAAGCGAGCAGTACGGGACCGCAACCAGGGTTGCCGTTCACTGCGCCTGCTTATGTGCTTCGAGGGGCGGTCCTTGCCGAAGAAGAGTCTAATGCTGTAGTGGGAGGTATAATTAGTCACACTTACCTATCCAAAGCACTTAACTTCCTTCTGTCTATAAAAGCGTTCTTTGTTGGAAGTTGGGGAAACTCCAAAGAGTATCGAGAAAAACAATGATGGGGGTAGTCTTCCCTGGGAGCGCTAACTCCTTTGTCTTATTTTTAGTTTTTTAAATAACCATGTGTTTAATGCTTCATGGAACAAGCTTGTCCTTTACTATTAAGTTCATTATGAACTTGAATCACTAAACATTTAAAAGTCCATAATTGGATTTGAGCCATAAGCAACAACATGCTTGGTGTTGAGTGATTTCACTCAGGAAACTTTGTGGAAAGTCATGTATCTTTCTACACATTTGGGATCTGCAAAATATAACTAGGAAAATGTAGCTTAGCCGTCCTCCCCCTGCAATGAGTGGAGAGTGATGGCCGAAGCCGCCATGGCCGAATGATGCTGTGGGCTCGAAGGGAACTCTGTTCCCACCTGGGCCATCTGCCGGGGTCCTTGTGAGGCTGGCTGGCTGGCCCATCCGGCATGACCGCCGGCAGAGGCTCTCAGGCTTTCTGAAGGCAGAGGTGCCACAGCACCGACCCTGGGCAGGGAGCCAAGCCAAGGGGGCGCTGAGTCTTGCATTTATTTATCAAATTGGGCATCTCACCTTCTATCCCTCCTTCAGTAGGTTGGCTTCCCTTGTCATCTGGGGAGATGGTCTTTAATACTAAGCAACATCCTGCCCTTTGGATGGTCCCTCCCCATTTAACTAGCCTACTCTTAGGGAGCATTGGTTGTGCCCGTTGTCGCTGTCAGAAACAAAATGGCGTCGTGTCTGTGGGCCCTCAAACGGCAGAGCCTTGTGTCGGAGGGCGTGTACATTTCTTTCACATTTTGTTATCAAATTGCCCTCCAAGAATTTTATAACAATAAGAGCTTTGCTGACAGTCCGTGAGAATACATCCTTTCACCAAACCTTCAAAGAAACTGTCTTCATTAAAAATTAAAAATAGTGAGCATCAATTAAGCAAAACATTCGAGATGCTTATTTTAACCCCCAGCCTTTCGCTAACAGTGAGGTTGAGCATTTGGGATGTTTTATTAACCTACCTGTGTTTCTCGTTTTGTGAATCGACGGTCCATTTTTTTTTTTCCATTGGGTCGGTCACCTTTTTGTTATTGGTTTGCAATAAATCTTTATATAGTAAGCACATTAACTTTTTAATGTGATAGAAATAATTTTCCCACAGTGTAGTATGGTTTTCATTTTGCCTGTGATCTTCTCCTTTAATATTTAATTAAGGGAGTTAGATCCGTCTTTTTTTTTTTACAAGTCCTCTCTTTGTGTCATGCTGAGAAAGACTCCCTTGTTCCAAGATCAGATAAACAGTAAAATCTATATTATATTCCAGTTCTTTTATAATTTTGTGATTTATACTTTAGCTTTTCATCTAGCCAGTATTAGAGTGTATGCCATGTGATAACATTTTCCTTTTTCTCCTTAAATAATTAAGGAGTTGTACCAGCACTTAAAAAATTATCATCCCTTTGCCAATGGCTTAAACGCGGTGCCTTCGTCCTGTTACATCTGCGTGCGCGTCTGAACTTCCTCACGCCGCTCCCCTTCGGAGCCGGTTCACTACCGTTTACTGTTAGTACGGATATTGAGACAGATCTAACGGGCTTTGCCCTCATTATATTTTCAATATTATATGGGTAAACTATACACTTTTGAATATTTATTTAGTTAACCAACCGCTTTATAGAACAGTGGTGCATTTTGACCTTTTTAAAAATCATTTTTGATGCGACAGCGGTACTGGCCGCATGTAACAACTGACTTGCATTTTCTAGCGCTGCTTCAGATGCGCCATTGGACACAATTTGTGAGCGTTTATTACGATGTATATTTGCCGTATTTTTGCCACCTTATCATTTAGTTCTTTAAGCTGCTTGTTCGGCTTGTACTGAAGTTCCGCAGTTGGTGCACGGCCTTCAAGAGCGCCCTTCTCCCCTCCAGCAGGTTGAGAGCAGCGTTGGCCCACTTGTGTTTCGAGGGGCTTCTTGCCGGGCTTGCCCGCGGTTTGCTCATCTGCGGCTGACGCCCCCATGGAGCAGGAGGACAGGCCCTCGGTCCTCTCCCCGCATCTCCCGGGGACGCCGTCGGGCCCCTGCTTGGATTTCAGCTGCAGGGCCGGTTGATAAATGTTCATACTCGAGACCCGGGAGCACAGGGTGACGCGGGGTGGCAGGGACCTGGGACCGTGGGCAGATCCGGGAGGAAGCCACCCTTCCCGCACGGGGTCCCCAGGTTGGGAAGTGGCCTGTGGAGCCTGGGCCTGTGTGTGACCAAGCTTCCAGGTCACCTGTCAGCCAGGGCGCTGCCCACCTCTTCCCGGGCTCCTGTTGGCCCACAGCAGACAAGTCCCGCCTCCCAGGCCGCAGTGGCTTTGCAGGGCTGCCTTCTTACTGGGTCCCCGATGCCAAATGCGGCTTCCGGCCACCAGCTCTGGCCCACCGACAGGCAGCGGATCCAGGGGTCTAGAACCTTCCTCCTGCGCATTAAGGGAAGGCTCTGGGGCCTGCTGTGCTGAGGCGCAGCTCTGTTAATGCCATCTGCTTCCATCGGCAGCACAGCGAGCGGACATCATTGACTTTGGGGAGGCACAAGGAGGGGCACAAGGGGAGCCCCTGGTTGTAGCCCTGTTGGAGACCGTGCGCCTTTATCTATTCACCCACTTCCTCTTCCGCTTCCTCGAAAGGCAGAGCTTACAGGCGGCCGCCCTCCTCAGTCGGCTGGTCTTACGGGGCAGGAATCAGCAGAGCGCCCTTCCGCCGAGGGGCGTCAAATCAGCGTAAAGAAATGGCGCCATTGGTGGCCAGGGGCCTTCCAGCACTGACTGGCTATGGAAAACACTGTGGTAAGAGAAGGGAAGTATTTTACTGTCACAGATGTATTCCTCATGGAAATTGAGTACAAAACGTTCAAACGATTCAAACTGTTCATTTGTTCTTTCCCCGGGGTCCTTCAAAAAGTCTGTGTATCTGATGACTGGTTCTTGGTATCAGAATCATGAAAGGCTTAATTCTATTGGTCCATCCTAAAATATAGCGACGCGCCCCCAGGTAGATTCAAATTCATCAGAATAGCTTATCAGGAGCCTATCGCTTGGGGGTTTCCTTACAGTTTTAACTCGTATCAACTTATCTCCTCTTAAGGTACAAGCAAAACACACTCACATACACAAACGCGCAGTAATTCAGTGGGGCTTATATACAAAGATTTACTTTTTAGTTTATCTGTCAAATTTTGAGCCTTGAGAGGCATTCCCACCCCCATCTCCACACCTGGGCTTCTCTGCCCTCCGCGCAGAGACCGTGGCTTTGCAGGCGCGCGTCAGATGCGCGGCGCGGGCTTCGCCCTGCGCAGCGGAGCCCGGGGCTGCGGACCCTGGAGCGGCAGATCCGCGGCTCCTTGATCGTCCCGCCGTCCTCCGCAGGTTTGGTTCCGCAGCGGCAGCACGCTAGCCATTGTGCTGTTTCCTGTGCTGTTTCCTGCAGGCAGAACTTGGCACTGGGCAGGGCCGGCCTGGCCTCCATCCAAGCAATTTAGCAGCACACGTTTCTCATTATGAAGCGGGTTCACCGGTAGGATGGTCCCGCGGTCTGGACACCGAGGCCGCATTATGACGGTTACGGCGCCGCTTCTGTACAACACATGTTCCCGCGCAGGCTCTTCGTCTGCCCGCATGCGCGCCCGCGGAGGGTCCTGCGGGGCGGGCGCTCTTTTGTTCTCACTGGGACCTGCGGGAGCCGCGAGCTCCGTTTCCAGCTGCCCTCTTCACGTGACTATTCAAAATTGGAGATGACAACGGCGACGATTATAAAAACAAACTGCCAGCGTGCCTGCTCAGAGGCGTGAGGACGAGCCTTTTGAAGGCCCTAGCGGCTCTGGGCGGGGACTCCCGCCTCGGGTCACCAGGCAGCCACCGCTCCGGTGTCGTCGCTTCAGAGAAGGTGCGGGTTGCCTGGGTCCACGAGTGTCTTGCCGCTCTGAGGCCACTCTCCTTGGGTTAAAGCGGAGAGACTGCTCACTGGGGTCGCCCGGTGAACGTTTTGCATTGGTGCTGAAGTCGCCTTCCTGCACTGGGCTGTCGCAGCACCCTCAGGTCACGGCCGCGGTGGCCAAGGGGCTCCTGGGGGCCGCTGAGCCCCTCCGCTGCGTGTGCAAAGCCAAGTAATTTGTCCCGTAGTATTTCATTTAAAACATGTTTCTGTGCAAAAGGGAAATCCTCCATTTCCATACCAAGCCGGGTTCCGTTATTTTGCAGATCAAATTGTCTTTTTAATGGAGCAAGGAGGTTCTCGGGCTCAGGGACCGTGGGCTCTGAAGGAGCATCTTTTTATATTATGCAAATGTCCAGTTACTGCTCCAAGAAAGACGGGGGTCCTGTTCCGTTATTGAGTCTCTCCCAACATGCCCGAGAGTGTCACTCAGATGGACACTCGCATCAGCAGGCCGGCAGAGGATTTTCCCGGCGACTTCATGGCCACGTCTCCGTCCACTCTCCACCTGGACGCCATCAGGGCGAGAGGCCTGTCTCACGGCCCTGCGCTGGGCGCGGGCGGGCTGTGTGGAGCTCGAGTTTAGCCTTACACTCAGATTTATGCTCCTGCGCGCTCCACATGTCGCTGTACCGGTGGTGCCTCCCATGTCCCCGCTGCCACAAGGCAAAGTGCACTTCGACCCCCGCCCCTGCCTGTGCCGCTCCATCATCCTCTCCTCCGTCGTCCGGACCTGGTGCGAGCCTGATGAAGAGCGCTTGGCCCCGCTCCACCATTTCTGCATTTTTCCCCCCAGAAATAAACAATCCTCTGTAAGTTGGCACCTGAGAATCCCAGTCTCGTATCATATCTCTAGGCCTGGAATCTGATGAATGACGCACGTTTCAGCTGAATTTACGTTCCCATCCACCTGGGAAAAGGCCGTTTCTTCTTCCTTCTCACACAGAAAGGAGCTGCTCTGCAGGAATTGGCTCCCGGCACCTGTGTGCGCCAAAGGCGGAACAGAAAAGGCCGTGGGACATGTGTCAGGAAGGGCTGCTTGGGGAGAGAAAAGCCCTTCGGTGCCTTTGAAAATATCGAGTCCAAGTGTCTCTATCCTATTGGGTTAGTTTTCGTTCCTTCCTATTGCATGTGTTTCTGCTAAAATGCTGTATGTGTTGAGATGTTTAGGCGTCTTCCCCCCAAGGTGCCGGGTGTCCCTGTGCGTCACTGCTGCCTGCTGCCACTCCACCCGTTCCCCCTCCCCTCGGCCCGCGAAGGCTGCCGGGGCCTCCGTGCTGAGCCTCTTCAGGGGCCTGGGGATTTAACTACCTGACTTGCAGTTTGGGGAGAATTGCACTCAGCCTGCAGCGAAGGCCTGTTCTCTCAGTATTTCCGAAGGCCAACAGAAGGTGCCCGCTCCACGTGGGTGCTCGGCCCAAGGACGCTTGGCTGGCTCTCTGGGGCTGCGACTGTAGAACTGGAGGAATCCGCCCAAAACGACCGGGTGCTTCCAGTTCCCTGTTCAATGGATTGAGTGACAAAGACACTCCCCGCCTGCTCAGGGGTCCTACGTGCACTGAGGGAGCAAAGTGTCGGGTCCAAGTGCCTGGCCAGGGCACCGGCTGCCCCTGACAGAGCTGTGCCATCGCGGTCACACTGAAGCCCATTGCTCCCGCCTCTCCACCCTGTTCCCAGTGGCACCAAACCGCCGTCCCAAGGTCTCTGCCCCGATGTCTCTCCAGGGTGCCGGCGGCGCCGTGCAGCCCCCCGGTCTCGGGCCGTGTGCTCTCTTGGTGAGCAGCCATTGGGGGCTTCTCTGCTCCTCAGAAGCCTAGGGCTTGGCCTCGGCCCCACCCCCTGTCCCGCCGCCTCACTGCATCGCCCGCTGCCCGTGGCCTCCTCTCCCTTCGCTCAGCCAAAGCTCTCCTGTCACGTCCTCGATGCCCCCTGGCTTTCATCTCCTGAGTCTGCATGTCGGCACCGCAGAGCCTGCCAGGGGACATTTCCTCCGTGTTGTGCCTGAGGCTCCCCTGCGTGTCCTCGGGTCTCAGCTCACCATTCCAGACCTCGTGCCCTGGGCAGTGGCTCAGCGTCTCTGGGTCCAGCTCCTGGTGTCACTCAGCCTCACCCGCTGACATGGGCTGACGCCCGGGTAGGATACACGCTCCGACCTCTGCGTGGACACAGCGGCTCTCCTCTCACCTTTCTGTTGACCCTGGGAGACAGCCAAGCTGGCTCTCGTTCGCTTGGCTCATCGGCGAATGTTTGCTGAGCAGACAGCGTGTGCCGGTCATTCATGGGTCCCAGGGTGCAGCCCGACCGATGAGACGCCAGGTCCTGGGGTCAGGGTGCCGTGGTCTCAGCCACTCTGGCTGTGGCTTTGGGAAGCGCACCCAGGGCTACTCTTGGCTTGGATGCACCTCCCGCGGCCAGACCCCAGTCGCCACACCCCTGTCGCCAAGTGGACTAAATCCCAAGTGGTGGGTAGGGTCACAGACGATGTGGCCCGTTGGGCGCACTCCCATCCCTGTGCTGCCAGAACCCAGGAGCAGGGAGAGGTCAAGGGCAGTGGGGTGGAGCAGGCTCTGGCCATGGGCAAGGCTTTCCGTGAGCGAGCGTTCTGCAGTCCTCTTAAGCCCATCTCCGTGGCTTGGCCAGCAGTTGGGTGTGACTCTGCTCACCAGGATAGCTGTCACCCACATCTCTGGGTCCTGTCCACAAGCACGTAAGTGTCCCAAGGCCTGGTGAGACTTTGGAGATGCGAGGCCGAACAGCAGGCGCTCTCCTGAAGGCTGGAAAACCCCAGTAGATTGATTAAGGCCATCGGTGGCTGCTCACTGTGACAGAAGGTAGGCGTTGTCCTCATTCCCTTTAATTAGAGTGACATTTGTCCAACGGTGTGAGTGGCAGAACATGCCATGGGCTGTGTTTCCTCCCACGGACTCAATATCTTGTTACTTCACCCCTGTGGTGTGCAGTGACCTGGGGGTGGGGGGTCTACGTCAGAGGACCTCCACTTCCAGACAGAGTTGGGACAACCCTGCCCAGGGAGCGGGCTTAGGGGTGACTTTGGAATAAGGAACAGGGTGCTCTGCCTGGTTTAACTTTTTCTGTGGGAGAAGTAGCACCTTGGGTGGAAAGGCGGTGGCCAACCTGCGTGACTCGGAGAAAGTGTGAAGCACGTCTCTGTGGGGAGACTGTGCATCTGCACTAGTCACGTTGTCCAGGTGGTTAAGGAAGGGCAACACTGGCTTTATTTAACCTGCAGCATCTTTTTTTAAAAATTTTTATTTTATTTTTAGACAGAGGGGGAGGGAGGGAGGAAAAGAGGGAGAGAAACATCAATGTGTGGTTGCCTCTCACACACTCCCTCCTGGGGACCCAGCCTGCACCCCAGGCATGTGCCCTGACTGGGGAATCGAACCGGCAACCCTTTGGTTTGCAGACCTGCACTCAGTCCACTGAGCCACACCAGCCAGGGCCAACCTACAGAATCTAATCAAGTCAGTAATTATTAGGCCTTTCAAGTTTTTGGATGATGTTAACTGCGTCAAAACTGTGTTCACAGTCGAGTGACGTGTGTGTGTGTGCACTTGTTGCTCACGTGACACAGCTCTTCTGCATGCGAAGGCGCCGGGTTTTCCAGGCTCCAGATGGGACGTGGTGAGGGGACACGGGGCGGCTCCTAGAGGCGATTCTCCAGCTCTCTTTCCCTCCCAGATGTGTGCACACTGTGCATCTCGGGGCAATGCTCTTGTTTCTCAACCAAGGGGAGCCCCGGGACCCGAGGCGCAGAGAGGAAGCAAATCGGCCCGGCCTCAGACAGCAGGTGCCTCCCAGCGCCCTGACCAGTGGCGGGGACTGCCTGCTCCTCCTCACAGCAAACGCTGTGCGCAGCTCTGTGCCACCTGCCTGTCAGGGGCCTTGTCAGCCAGGAGGTCCCCAAGGCCTGTTTAGTGGGAAACGGCAGAGCCGGGTGGCTCTGCGTGGCAAGGGCACGCAGGCGGCGAGGTCCACCCTCCCTGGTTCGCGTTCCCAGGTAACGGTCCTCTAAACCATGGCGCGGCTGCTCATTGGAACTGACGTGCTGTGATGGGCTTAGACAAACACAGGGACCCAGCCGGCCTCCGGGAGCCGTGTGACGGGGAGTGACCCGGCGTGGGCACCATTTGATTGAAACGATCAGCGCATTTCCCACAGGTCGTGGGATATCGGCCGAGCTCCAAATCGGAAAAGACTGGGTCTCATTGCCTGATTGCCGGCAGCGGCCCCGGCTGAGCTCGAGGACATGGATGACGAAGGGCTATTTCCTCCTGCTTCCCGCCGGAGCCCAGAGGGCGGGCCGGCCCCTCACGGGAGCTCCCTCTTACACATCTGCGTGCGCCCTGCCCAGAGGCCCGGGGCCCTGCTGGGGGGCAGGTGGGGGCCGGCGGCCTGCGTATGTGCTCAAGGAAGGGGCCCCAGTGCGTGGGGGTCCTGCGGGTGTCCTGGCGAAGAGTCCAGATGGGGGCTCAGAAACGGCATCTCAGAGTTCTGGAGGCCAAGTGTGAAATCAAGGGGCTGACAGGCCTGGGCTGCCCCGGGTGGTGCCGGGAAGCGCCTGTTCCCTGCCTGTCCCAGCTCCCAGTGGCCTTGGGCTGTCCTTGGCTTGTAGATGCCTCTCTCCCATCCCGCCTTTGTGTGGCCTTCTCCCTGTGTCGCCACATGTCTGCTCTGTGTCCAGATTGCCTCTTTTTATAAAGACGACAGTCACATTGCCTTAGGGTCCCCCTCCCATGACCCCATTTTAACCTGATTACTTCCCTTAAGACCCTATTTCCAAATAAATTTGCGTTTTGGGGTCCTGGGGAGATAGGACTTCGACACGTCTTTTTCAGGGGACACCACCCAAAATCTACTTGGAACGGAATGCAAAGGAAATGAAACCAGGACCTTGAGGTGGTGTGGGCACCCCATGCAGCGCCGTTCACAACGGCCAAGACGCGGAAACAACCTCGGTGCTGTCACTGGACGAGCAGGTGACAAGATGGTGGGGTACAGTGAAATGTCATCCTGTCTTTAAAGGGGGGACCCTGCTATTTGCAACAACACACGCGCCCCTCAGCCCGGTCACAGCTGACTTGAGAACTGACAGGGTCTGGAGGGAGGCCACCTCGGCCGCCAGTCCCTCGCGAGACCGGGCAGCCCTCGTGCTCCCTCACCCCGTCTCTCTCCCAGGAGTAAGGAGCCCTTCGTTCCTGCGGAGTCAGGGTGCTGGGTCTGCACGTGACCCGCCGCAAAGCTTTGTAAAGGGAAGGGCAAGATGGCCGGCCACCAGGAAGCGGGGCCTCGGCGGTGGGGTGGCCTGGAGGGTGGCCGTCCAGCACGCCGCCCGCCCACGTGCAGCGCTCTCCGGCGGACAGCGCACCCCGCCCGGAGCGAGGGCCCGGTGCGCTCCCTGAACAGCTGGACACCAGGGGCCTGACCACCTTTGTGGACTGTGCTCGTCTTCCCGAGCCATCACCTCCCGATGACAGGGTCTGGACGGGGATCCAGAAGTGCATCACTAAGAAGCTGTAAGAACTTGGAAAGGAGGTTCCTTTCCCGTAGAGCGATCACGTTCCCACGCTAGTCCAGCCCTGAGGTCAAATCACATCGGGCGGTTTATACGGGTATAAAATAACATGGACCGAGGGGCTCTTCTGATTGGCCATGAATCACTTGACAAAGGCTTCCTGTTCGATTTGTATTGTCTGGCCACACAGCGGCACCGAAATGCACTACTGTACACCAAAGTGACAGCTATCAGCGCCGGGCCAATAGCTGACTGCAGGAGAGAGACGCGTAACCTCCGTAGCTTTTCGTGCAGCTGATCAGCGGCCCATGGCACTGATCGCGGCATCGAAGATCACGAAAGGGAGGGCAGAGAGGAAATGGAGGGGCTTTGGGGGGGAGAGTAAGAGCAAGCTGAAATCCAGGCCTGTCTGGCTCTCAGGCAGCTCGCCTGTCCTTCTCCCTCTGTGCCTCCCTCCCCTGGGGACTTTCAGGGAACACGCATCCGCCCTGAGTTTTTCAAACTTATTCGCAGTGAGAAAAGCACCAACGCCACTCCGTGGGAAAACAGCCTGGACTTCGCGGCTTCCCCTGCCCACACCAGTCGTTGCGCCGGGGCGGCCCTCCAGCCCCCGCCCTCAGTTCACCTCGTCTGTGAAGGGGAGGTGTTAATACTCTGTTACCTCTACTCTAGGATGACTTTAAATCAATGCTGCATTTTAAACTTTGGATACATATTTCACCTGAAAGTGTTTATTTTTTTGCCAGAACATATTATTCATTATAAGACGGGTCCCAATTTCAGAAACATTAAAATGCGACAAAGTTCCTATTTAGGAAACAGAGAAACTACGCAGCATCTTCTTTGGCTTAAATGATCCATGCTTGCAGGGCTTGGCCCCTAAGGAGGGTCAGGGAACCAGGGCCACTCTCCTTCTTGTTATTCCTGGAAAAATGGGGAAAGATGTCCTCATGACATGACGTTCAGCTGGGCCATAGCTCAGAGATTTACACGGTGGCCTCTAAGCTGTGGGAACATCTAAAAGATACCCCTCAGGTTGCTATGTCAGGGGACATGATCCTGAAAAATCATCAAAGTCAGAGCTAAGCTCAGAAGGAAATTTTTAGCATTTATACTTACTCAGATTCATAGATGAATTTCCTACCTGCCGAGCTGATCTTGTGTCTGGTCAGTGGTAATGACTGTTAAACATCTTTTGTCTTTACATGCAACAGTCGGCCCCGTGGGTGGAGTGGCACCAGTTGGCGGAGCGCGCGGTTTTCTGGGGAGTCCCCGCCGCTGGCTTCAGGAGGAGGGCCTGCTCCTCCGAGTCTCCCAGGGCTCCGTTGGTGTTGGAAACGCGCTTTCCACGGCCGTGCTGCATTCTCTGCTGGCAAGCCCACGGACGCCGATGGCTGAGCTGGGAAAGGAGGAACGATCAGATCCAAACGGCTCACACTCACCGCTGCATCACGTTGCTGGGCCAAATGGGCCTAGAGGCAGACCTGAGCCCCCATGTTTCTGGAGTGGAATGCAGAGAAACCGTGTGCTGGAAGGGGCCCCGAGAGGGCAGGGGTGCTTACACGGCACGCCTGGGGCGTGCTCGGCTGGCTTCCGAAGCCAGTTTTCCAACATGTCTGCAGACCCTGGCCTGAGCCAGTGCGCAGCTCCGGCGGTCGCAGGAAACCCACCTCACCTGGCCTCCATGCACCCACACCACGAAGTCGGGGAGAGTGTTTCCATGTTGAGCTGAGATGGGCACAGGGCGCCATGCTGGGCTGAAACCCTGGGGGGAAGGGACCACGGAAGTGGCTCTCTGTGGAGTTCCAGGTTTAGAAAACCCCAGTTCTGATGAGGACGACAAGGAGGGTGATGATGGTGGGGACTGTTTGCCAGACCGTTCTGTTTCCCCTACAGCTCAGACCCGAAAGAAACACTGTTTCCAGGTAGATGCTCGGCAGAGCCCGAGGGGATGATTGAGGCGCTGCTGGACGGTAGCCCTCCTTGCTGGGCGAACCCCGAGGGCCGGCGTGCGGATGGCTCTGGGCTGGTTTTTAGATCCCCCGGGGTGGGGGGAGAGAGAGGGAGATGGGAGGGGGGAAGAGAGAGAAAGAGAGAGAGAGAGAGAGAGAGAGGAGAGAATGCCTTAAATCGAATTACTTCATACAACAGAGCTTTCTTGTGATATTCTTTGGTAATGTTGAACTGAAATAGATATATAATCAAAATGGGCTTAATCTGATATTAGAGAATTCTCTTAATCGCCCCCCCCAAACAATCACGACTCCCCGTCCCTCCCTGCCCCCATCTTTGTTTTGTTTTGCGTTAGCTCCTCCATGAGGTGGAGGATGTCAAGAAATACATGGATGCTAATAAAGTGAGTTTTATGTTGCTGAGTGGTTGGTGGGCTCAACTCCAGGTGATCCTCTGCAAACACCCGTCCCCCCAGCCCTGGCCCCATTTGACTTTAGTGCCCTGCTCCCCGAGAGAAAAGTCACTGCTAAAGGTCGGAATGCTGTGCCCCATGGCCCTTTGACACTAGCAGACCACACTGTAGGTGGTCTCAAGGTTCATCTTTACTTCTGAGTCCGCCCCCGGTACAAGGTGCAAGACCTGGCTCACCCCTGAGATCGCGCACCCAGACCTTGGATCCTGGCCTGACCCTCTGATTCCTCCGGCCAGACACTGGGCGACAGGCGGGGTTTAGGGAATGAGCGCCCTTCTGTCAACGCGGACAGAGCGTGTGACCCAGGTTGGGTGCTGCTTCTAGGGGAGGCGTCCCCACAGCGGGGAGCAGAACTGTTTCACAGCATGTCTGTTCCTTCGCTGGATGAGGTCTCATAAAACTTGTTAATTAAAAATAACTGTATTAATGATAATATCAGAAGCAGGAGTCGTAATTCCTACTTTGGCAAATAAAATCACTTGATTTTGAGAGAAATCATCACACGGCTTTCAGTTGCCTTCTCACTGGCCAAGTTAATCAAAGAAAGACTCTTTCACCATAACACGGTGCTGAGGACGTTTCCTCCCTGGTGGGCAGCCTGGGAGACGGAACCACGACAGACCACGTGTCCCGGGTGCACCTGGCCTCCCAGGGGCGCCAGCGGCATGGAACCCAGCTCACCGCCCACCCGTTTCCTGCCGAGCTCCATGTGACTCCCACGGGCTGTGCTGTACCTCACGGCCTCCCGTGTCTTCACAGTCATACCACGCCATTGGACACAGACATCACGGTAATTGTCCTAGTCGGGCCATGGCCATGTGGGCAGAAGGCTGAGCCTTGTCCAAGATGCTTTGGGTACCCATTGCCACTGAGCATGCTTTCCCCCGGGGTGACTGAGGACGTCCTAAGAGCAGGGATGAGGCGAGAGACCCAGCCAAATGGCCTCGCACGGGGTCTTCAGAGACAACTAGGAAATGACGTGTGTCCCCACATGTAAGCGACTTCCAGGGATGCTCTCTGGCTGCGGTTTTGCCATCATCTCTGTGGCACCCGCTCCTCCCACGGGCATGAACGGTGAATCACGGCGTCAGTTGGCATCCCGCGGGATCCACGCCTCCAGGAAGTGAAAGGCGAGGAGGAAGTGAATGAGAAGCCGACTCTACCAGGCACAGTGTTGACTTTTTTCTTTTTAAACTCTAACAATTTCATGTAAATCTGTCTTGGCTATCAAGGTTTATGAATAAACTCGGGGCCAAATTCTTAAGTCATTCAAAGGTTCTGAGATTTCAAATTGCATGTCACCTGCTGTCATGGAAAGATTCGAAGAGAATTACTGCTTCAGAGCTGCTTGACTTTTGGCGCCCGGCCCGGTCCGTTATTACGTCTGGCAGGAGACAGTGGAGAAACGTTTGCTGCACGTGGCCCTGGGTGCGGGGTCCCACCCTCGGGGATGTGTGGGTAGAGGTGGGGAAGCAAACCTAGCTGCTGGAAACACGGTGACTCCCACTGTTCGGATCTCAGCAAAGGACCTGAGATTCCAAATGTACCTTCAGTGGGCTTAGCCGAACCCCCCACCCACCAAAAAGTATATCCGCCCAGATGGGTCTTTGCAGATGTAAGTGGGGAACAGTGATACTGTTTTAAGGAAACAGTTTAAAGGATGGGCCTCATCCTTGGGGTTCTGTGGTGTCCCAGGGTCACTGTGGGTCTGTGAAATGACATCCTCTTGCTTCTCTGTACCACAAAACCCCCCACCACCAGAAAAGATCATCAGGGGAGACCCCGTGTCCAGGGAGAGGCTGGGACCCCGCAGGTCCGGGCTCCGTCTATGATGCTGCCTTCTGCACAGGTTCCAAGGTCTCCACACCCAGGACGCCTTTCACCCCAGTGACATGAGTCAGGGCGTGGATTTACACATCGTCGCCCAAAGCTCCGTCTAATGGCCTGGGTGTGCTCGTGGGTTCCGCCGCACGGCATGGAAAGTTCAAAGGCCCAGGTAGCGAATGTCTTTGCCCGTGGCAGTCAGCGTTCCGACACTCAGCTCGCCTGGGCTGGGTGAGGCACTAGTGTCTTCTCCTCTCTTCCCAGAGTTAGCCATTTCTCTAAAAGATTAGCCAAGTTGCGTGTCTTATTGGCTGTTACTATGGGATCGGGTAATAAAAGAACCATCGTTATAAATATGTGCAGTGGAACAAAGGAGGTTGCCATGGGAACATTGACTCTTAATTTCCAGAAATTTCTGGGCTAGATTCATGAAGTTAATGTTTCAGGGACGTAGCTGCTATATCGAATACAGAAAAAGGCCATTTTAGATAGCACTTTCCTTAAGAAAAAAATCCCCAAAGTGCTTTTTGAAACATTCTAAAATATTCTTATGGAATACGAGGTAACATTTATTTGATGCATGAATAAGAAAAACCGGGGACTCCAGCTTCTATCAGTCTCGTGGCAGCTACATCCAGCACATACGGATAAACTGTCCAGGTTTTGCCTAAATTCAGGGTTTTTTCTTGCTGCTGCCTGGGTGGGACCCGTGCTGTGTGTCCTCTCGTGATCCCGAAAGACACGCAGCTCTCCAAGGGCCGCTCCCTCTGCTCCCACCGCAGAGCCAGGCCCTCAGTGACAGGGCCTTGGCCAAACCCGTACGTTCTCATGATGTATTTTTGGAAGGAGAACAAATTGGAAGAGGAAGGAAACAAGCCAAAATGAAAGGGAATCGCGTGGCTGCCTTGTTCCCAAACCACTTCCATGTGGCACTGGACATCTGGCAGAGAACTTTGAGGAAGGTGGGCTCTCAGCCCCAGAGACGGGCCACAGCTCTCTCCCCTACTTCTCCAGGAAGTGCCCGGCCTTCCAGTGCACAGCTCGGAGGAAGTTAGACCAACGTTTCTGAGGGCCCAGTGTGAGTGTCCCAGGATGGCTACAGCCGTTTCAGCAAGTTCCGACCGTGCGTGTTTCCTGCACTGCCCTCAGGCCGTGGCGTCCAGATGCCAGCGAGCCTGTGGCGGCGGGCCAGGTGACCAGCCGACTCACGGGCCCATGGTGTAGTCACTCTTCGGTGACAGTCTGGCTTCCTCCCATCAGCTCACTGCACACAGCCGCCCCGGCAGTCACTGATGTTGGAATCCCCTGGTCAGGGCCTCTGTGAGCATCTGATCCAGGGTTGCCTGCTCTGGGGCCCCTGTCTGCCAGGAGGCGCGGCGCCTAGGAACCCACGGCCTCCAGAGAGGGAGCCCAGAGCCAGGTTTCCAGACGAATCAGGAGGCCCATGGACAGTTGGCTAACGCATGAGTCTCCCTTAGGGCGCATTGGCACTGCCGGCAGGCTGTCGGGGACACAGCCAAGCACCCTGCTATGACGTAGTGACATGTGCTGGGGCCTCATCGTGGACAATAACCAAGGAGCAGCTCTAAAGGATGTGTTGAGGTGCGGCTGCGGCCTTTTGAGGGCTGGAGGGCGGCACCAGCAGGGGACGGGGGTTTCCCATCCAACAGGAAGATGTCGGACACAGAGGTGCCCGGAAGACGTCCGGAGCTTGGACAGCGGGCGCCCCTGCCCGGAGCTGAGGAGCCCTGGCCACACTCGCACCACTTGTCGTGTTGAACGTGGAGGAGCTGGGCACGCTTCCGTCTTGCTCTTGCTCGATGGGCCCTTGTCGGAGGCCTGGGCAAACAGAGTCTAACGGATTCAGCAGTGAAGAAGGCTAACGTAGCACAGTGCGTTACTTCGACACGTGCAGAGGGACTTAACATGCTCAGCAGGAATATTGCTCAGTTCAACCAAAAAGCGTCCGTGGCAGGTTACGGGCAAGGCCGTAAGCTGCCCCCTGAGGGTGCCCACGGATCTCAGCATCCACTTTCTAGAGGCCCAGGATGGGGACTCGGGTCACATGGGTGTTCCTTTGGGTTGAAGGCTGAAGTGATAACGCAAGCCGGTTCTTCTCCTGAGGGGATGGTTACGAATGTCGAGTGTGAAGAGCCCCCAAGCACAGGGTGACCGAGTAAGAGTGAGCCAAGTCCCCGGAAGCCTAGCGTAGAGCGCTGGGTCTTGCTTTTCATGGTCGTCAGAAGTGGAGGAGGCAGATCCTTGGCATAGGCATGTTCTAGGCTGAGCCTGAGGTCCCCGAGTCAGCCCAAGCCGCATGGTGAAGAGCAGGGGCTCGTGAAGTCCGACCACCTTAAAATCCTGAGCAGTTGCTTTTCTAGACTTGAGATTGAGCATTTAATGGGACATCCTTGCTGACAAAGAAAGCCAGCAGCACTACGTGGCTCGAAAGCCACTCAAGGAGTCGGCGCTGAGCCCAAGCTAGAACCTCCCAACCTCTCCCCATGTCCGCGGGTTCTCAGCTGAAGGCTTTCCGTTTTGCTCCTTGCGTGGGAAACTCCTCCAGTTCAGGCAGAGAGCAAAGGCGCTTGGAACCCATGGTCTCTTGACCTAAGGGATTCCAGTGGACCCGCCCTAACCAGCCTTTGCCAATGCTGGTGTGGAGACCTCACCTCCTGGTGCCCAGAGCACGAGGCTGGCCTCTTTGGGGTCCTCCTGTGCTTATCCTTAAGGAGGCACTGTGGGAAATAACTTGAACTAGGTCCATACTCTCATTTGTGTTGTTTGTGTCATTGAGAAAAGCAAAATTGTCCTGTGTCTACCGTGCTCCCTGGGTCTGAGTCTGGAGGGCTGTGGATGGGGTGACGCTGATACCATTGCAGCAGCGTCTCGATGGGAAGCTACCAGGGAGCAGGCCTCTCACGCCTCACTAGGAATGAAGGAGAACAGAACGATTCGTGACACTCGGTGTGAGTTCCGGCCAGGACTGGCACGCCCACGGATCCCCGCGGAAGGCTGGGGCAGGCAGACGGGTCCCTTTGCGTGCGCGCCCATGTTCCATTGCACGCAGTCCCTTTCACTATAAAAGTTATGCTGGAGATGACTTCTCAGTGGTTGAACCGGGGACCTATCTGGTCCCACAGTTGTCCCCACTTGTTAATCCAGTCCTTCCACCCTCTACACCTTGCCTACCCAGGGACCGCCATCTCTGCTGGACACTCGACACCATAAGTACCTTCCAAGACCCCGAGGTGGTTGTTGGAACTTTCCCTCTGAAGACCCAAAACTCCGCCCTGGGAAACCTCCTGTGAACCTTGTTCTCAGCGTGTCTGACGGTGCAGAGAACACTCAGACCTTCTTCCACAGGACGGACTCCCACATTCTCGAACTCCCCATCTGGATGCACCGCTAAGCCTCTCTTCTCAGGAGAAATGTCGCCGTCCCTCTGGCATTTCCTCAGACGGCTGGGTGTCCACCCTCGCTCATCCAGCTCCCCTCCAAGAGACCTCCCACAGCCAAAGGACGGATTGTTCGGTGCGTCTTCCGACGCGGATCGAGGTGTGATAGGACTCTCGGCGAGTGTCAGAGGTGATCGTCCTTTTCACCTCCATCACCTTCTCTCCCAGGTTCAGAGAGCTAAAATGCGTGCGTGGGCGTGTGCGCGCACACACATGTGTGTGAAGCCAGCCCAGCAAGCATGGAAGCGTTGGACCAGCGACCCCCAATGACTGAGCATAATTTCCGATTCCCTGTGCTGGGTGAGCGAGCATGAGGAGGCAAAGCCGGCTGATGCAACGGCGATTTCCGCAGGACTCCGAGACTGAATTAATTGTGTGCACCTTGAGGAGAGGGGGGAGCACACGATAGGGGAGCTCCCTTTAAAGCCGCCTTATTAAGGGAGAGGCTTCCCGGCCTCTGTCTGGCAGGAAACCTCCAATCTGCCTTATCAAACACAGGTGTGCGCTAGAAGCAACAGGTTCCTCCCTCCGAAGCTGTGTTCCTACGCTCTCACACCCCCTGTAGGCTTTGAAATCGGTGTTCAAAGTGGACTTTCTGCATTCGTGAAAACCCACAGGTCTGTAATCCATCCCTAATGGAAGTCAAACACGACACCTACGAGATGAAACGCTCGGGCCTCCCCCACTGTTCACAGTGGGTGTCTGCGGATAATAAATATTTTATTTTGCTACAAAAACAAATAACTAAGCATACCCCAGTGTTTGTTCTGCACTCGACAGTAGCTTTTGTGAGTTTACAGTGTTTCAAAGGCGAGCGAGAGAAGCAGCGTCGCGTCAGTAACTGGGTACGCTCTCCCCGAAGGGAGCCGCAGCCGCTGTCATTCTCTGCAAGCCGCGGATCGCTCGGATCCCAGCGGGACCCCTCTGCGCAGGGACCGGGGGGTACGCCTCCTCCCAGCGCTGGTTTGGGGAGCGAAGAATGGGCATCTCACAGACGCGCAGAGGGCAAAGGCACTTGGAACCCATGGTCTCCTGACCTAAGGGATTCTGGTGGACCCGGCCTTCGCCAATGCTGGTGTGGAGACCTCACCTCCCGGTGTCCAGAGCGCAAGGCTGGCCTCTTTGGGGTCCTCCAGACACAGGAAGGGCGAGTCATGTTCTTAGGCGATTGGTCTCCTAGGAGAATTCAGGGCCGACTTCGGTGAAAATCGTCCCATTTCGTGGTCTCCATCAGGCTGTAAAAATATGGCACCTACATATTTCGGTGGTATCATGGAATTATTTTGATGTTACAAGCTTTAAATCGAGTGGGTGATCGAGCGAATGGAGTCGATTTGTCCGTTTATGTCGCTACCTTCCTGACCACACGTTGGGCGGTGAGCTGTCTGAGATGGCGGCTGCACTGGCAATTCTTCTGGAATATTTACGACATCTGCGTCTGCAGTCAGGTGCTATGACTTAAGGATCGAGGGAAGGTATCCATGCGACCCAGGCTTCAGCGCGTTTGTACAAAGCAGAGGCTGGGTGCAACACTGCCCCAGGGGCTCAGCGTGGCAGTGACCAGAGTCAGGATGGCTGCAGGCCACCTCTGCATGATGGCACCTGTCATGTTCTTTAAACTCGGGTGTATTGGTCAATCACACCATTTCTGGTTTTCAAAGGACAGGGGCCTGTGCGAGCCCTCACCGTGGCACAAGAGACCTGCACACGGACCGCCATCATGGTGTGCACTTGAAACTGTCTGCCCTACCTCGGCAGTGACTCCCTGTGTGTGTCAGCGTGGAGGCTGGTTTTGAATAAAATGAACAGGTAAGGCAGAGAACAGGTAAGGCAGAGAGCACGGATTAAAGCAGATTGCCCACCGTAATGTAGGTGGGCCTCACCCCATCAGTCGAGGGCCTGAATAAAGCAGACAAGCAAAGAAACTGACCTTCCTGAGCGAGAGGGAGCCCCGCCTGCGGCAGGCGTCTTCCAGCTAGAACTGCGCCCTCCGCTCCCCTGCGCCGCCAGCCGCCAGCCCACACCGCAGGTGTCAGCTCGCCGGCCTCCTTCGATACATGGGCCTGTTTCTTATCCTAATTCTCTTTCTCTTTATGAACACATCCTATCGGTTCGGTTTCGCTGGAGAACCCTCACTAGCACGGCCTCCTACCCTAACCCAGCAAGAATGAGATAATATCTAACAAGAAAAACACAGTAATGGGATCATTCGCTCCCCCTTAGTGCGAACTACACTCAAGGATCCAGGAGCCCAAGAATTTGTCTCTTTTGACTTTGCTGAGCTCTGTCCCAAGGCCACCCCTCCGTCTTCACCCAGGGTAAGACACAGTGATGAGAGCGCCACTTTGAATTTACTGCAACGAGCTTCTGCTGGAATTAATAACTTTTTTTATGTTGTCTTTTAAAAGCTCCTCATGAGAAAGAAAAAGATGTTCTGGCTCTTTCTAAAGGAAAGGGTACGGAACCCGCTGCGTTCTCCTCTTTTGCCGCGGTTCCTGTGAAGTTCGGTGTCAAATGCGGTGGTGGATTACGGCAGCTGTATCCTTTCTTACCCGAGACGCGTCCTTTTCCCCTTTTCCATGTTGGCATCGCCTTTTCCCACGTTGCTGTCTGTCTCCGCAGGACTGGGCCTTACTGTGGAGAGATGGGGCGGGGACGCATAACGTTGGTTGCCCGACCGTCTTGGCAGCTCCCTTCATCCTTCTCTCTCAGCCAGGGCTCAGGGTGCTGGGCTCCCTCCTCCCCATGGGTTAGGCCACCAGGATGCCTGGTGGAAGATCAGCAGGCCCTTAGGAAAAGAACTGGTCTGTGTCTCCCCCTGTGCGGTGCCTCGGGCTGACTCTGTCCCCTGGCAGGACCGTCGGGCTAGGGTCTGCCCTGTCCTTCTCTCTCTCCTTCCCGGGTCTGGCCATTGTCTCCTCTCCTGTCCCTTGGGGCGCAGAGAGGTCCTGTCTCTACTGGGGGCAGGCTTTGCAATTCCCTCGTGGCTTCCAGCCGCGCCCCACCAGCACACCCCTGTAATCCGATCCTTTGTAAATAAGCTCTCCTTACGTTGTCCCCGGTGCACACGCCATCTGTTTCCTGCTGGGACTCGGACAGACTCCCAGCTGGGAATTTTTTTATTTTTTAATAGTATGGGTGAGGGGTTTTTTGTTTGTTTGTTTGTTTGCTTTTTGGTTTTTTTGGACTAGAGAATGGCTTAGGTTTGAGGCGTTAATAATAGTTGAAGGTCTAAGCCCGCTTCAGGGCTGTGACCACGGGCCGCAGCGAGCCGGAGCTCCTTCAGTGGGAGGGGGCCCTTGTCCCACTCATTTACATAACTCGGCCTTAGGAGAGGCCCTGTGCAAAGCGCTCTGAGGGACCCAGAGAAGAGGCGACCTGGCTCTGCTTTCCTGTTTTTAGGGAGGAGCCATCGCCCCGGGGACTTCGGTGTGCCCTTGCCTTGGCAGAGCCCCAGGACTGGGACCCTGCGACCAGCATCCCCTGCTCAAAGGGTGCACACAGTAGAAGGGCACTTCCTGGAGGCGCGACGTGGGGAGGCTGCAGAGGGAAAAAAAGGCCAGGATGTTTGAGGCAAAACCAGAGCTGCCTATGACCTAAAGCAAGGTGACCTCTGGATTTGGGGCGGCACAAACTCAGAGGTGGACCCACGCCAAGGTCTTCGCCAAAGAAAAACAAAGGCCCGGAGAAGAGGCTGTGGGATCGATATCAAAGCCCAAATGTCACCACCTCCGGGAAGCCCTGCTGAGTCCCTCAGACAGGCCCATGGGAGACAATGTCCAGGGTGAACTCATGGGTCCCTGGAGTTGAGAGACCCAGCATTCTTGCCCGGGCAGGGTAGTCTCGTGGCCTGAGAAACGTGGCCCTGCGTATGGTGTGCACCCCCCTTCTGCGGCAGCAGGCTTCCTGTGGCTGCCGAAATAAGCCTCCACCAACTGGGTGGCACCATGGAACGGAAATTTATTCCCTCACCGCCTGGAGGCCGGAAGTCCAACATCAGGATCCCTGGGCTGAGGGGTGAGGGCCACGGGACCTTGTTCCCTCCGAAGACTCCAGGGGAGAGTCTTGTCTTTTCTCCTCTCCTCTTCTGGTGGCAACCGCTGTCTTTGGCTTGTGGCCCCGTCACCCCAGTCCCTGCCTCTGTGGTCACGTGAAGAGCCTACCTGGATAATCAGAGATATACTCCCTGTCCCCAGATCCTTCATTTAGTCACATCTACAAAGTCAACATATAAAGGAACAAGCACAGGTTCCAGAGAGGGGGACCTGATGCCTTTGGGGGCTCTGACTCTGCCCACCATCGGGATCACGTCCAGTGGCCCACTGCCTGGCAGCAACCGGCAGCTGGCCTTTGGGGGTACCCTGTGCAGAGCTCCGCTGAGCCTACCACCGGCCGGGGCCGCCTTCCTTCAGCTGGGCTCCGATGCGGAGGACAGCAGCTGGACAAGTGGGCCGTGCAGAAACGTATCCGATGACACCCTCTGGGTCCCGGTGCACCCACCCCCGCCACCCAGCCTGGACGCCAGCTCTGCTCCCCAGGGGATCTAAGTTGAGCTTCACTGTGGGAATTGTCCCCACGTTCTCTGGGCAGGCCAGTCTGTCGGCTTTGTGTATGAAAATGAGACCCTAGGTATTCCTTTACTATAGTTTGGGAAACTTTTTTTTATGTGTGCCAGTGGTTTATATCATCATTTTTACTGTGCTAAAATTTACATGGCTTTTAAAAAAAAATAATATTGTCATGTAAATTTCTGTAAGCTTTACTTTTATTTTATGACCCATAAACTTAGACAATATATTAAAATCTTGGAAGAATTTAATATCAGCAGCAGATTATCCTAAAAAAAAAAAAAAACACACACCTAATTCCTGGGTCTTCCAGGGACGGAGTCATATCTAGCATGTTAAAAGGTTTAATAGCCGTTAGTAAAGTTTACCACTCCTGCCAATAACTCCGTAATATATTGGGCCAGTTAATAGGTCAATGGAACATATTTATATCTTGCCATAAACTGTTTACCCAAGAACAAACTAATTTCTAATGATAATGAAACACGGAGTCAATAAATATTAATTTTAGCATTTCTAATTTAAATACAATTTTTCACGTCTGCCATAAATGTTGGGCTGGCAGCGTTAAGACGCAGACGATTGGTCCTGTGCACTGAGGGCAGTTAAAAGCTTACTGTGCTGTTTAACCCTTGTGACCGAGGTGGCCTTCAAGGCGTGGGATTCTTTGGTATTAAAAACCATAATAATACTAAGGACGGCATCTAAAGTATTTGCTCCATCACTATACATTTTAATATATCTTTTAAAATGAATGATATTAAATACATCTTTTAAAATACATATATATTTAAATCATGGTAAGTTTTATATTTAATACATTTTAAATTCACCAATTTCTTACTGCTCGTCTTCCGTTTGGTCACCCAGGAGTTGAATCAGTCCGGCATGCAACTCCACTGCGTGAACCCGGCAGATGAGGCCCTCCGAAGGGGAGAGGCCGGAGGCATTTGTCTGGCGAAAATAACAACAGAGCCATAAATTAATTACGTTCTCCGCAGACCTGAGGGGTCAGGGAGCGAATGGTCCGTGATGAGCCATGTGTGCAAAAATAGCACAGGGAGTACATGTTTGGAAGAGCTTTTCATCTCATGGGACCCCCTGAAGAAAGGCACTGAGCCCGGAAGGGGCGCAGAGGGAGCCCCGCCGCAGCACCCCTCTCCCCGGCAGACGCACACTGCCGGGCACTTTCCTGGGCACAATGGCCGCCTGTCCGTTTGTCTGTTCACGTCCTTGCTTCGGCTGAGCCGGCCCGCGCTCAAGGCCCCCCGGGCTGAGTGGCAGCTCCATGGGTTCTTCCAACATCACTTGCTGTCGTAAACTAAATAAATTGCACCCACCCACAAAATATCACATGCTGAAGCCTTAACACCTCAGGGTGTGACTGCATTTGGGGATGGGTGTCCTTAGAAGAGGAGATCAGGACACAGATATGCACAGAAGGAAGATCATGTGAGGACACAGGGAGACAGCCACCTACGTGCCAAGGAGAGCGCCCTGAGGAGAAACCCACCCCGTGATGCCTCGTTGTCCGAACCTTCGGCAGGTAGTAATTTCTGCTGGCAGTCCTTGCAGACTAACACACTTGATAAACCACGAGTCTTAATTTTAAATTTTCAATTATATCACTCCAGTTTTGAGAGAACTGTGAGTCAAAACCATTCCCCTAAGGAAGCCAGGGATCTGGGTGGTGGTCTGTCCCCTGCCCTGCAGGGCGTGAGCAGGGTCCCTGACTTCTCCCCACTAGATGCCGGCAGCATCCCCCCACGTTGGGACAGTCACGCGTGTCTCCAAACATTGCCCCACGCTCCCTCTGGAGGGTGCGGGTGACAGAACTGCCCCTGGTGGAGAATGTGTGGGAGGTGCACCGGTCTCTCATGCGTGCGCATGCTTGTGTGTGTGTCCACAAGGATGCAGAACTGTGCGCATACATTGTGTACGGCGGGCAGAGAGTGGGAGGGACCTCAGACACCCCCAGGCCAGGCCACACTTTTCAGACGAGGCCACTGACTAGCAGGCAGGGCCTTTCCCAAGGCCAGCGAGCATCAGCGGCAGGCCAGCCTTAGGACATGACTGTGCCCCTCCACTCTGCAGAGCATGGAGTCAGACCCCCTGCTGTTCCTGGGTGGCCAGGCCGGCAGAGCCCAGAGGTCAGCACAGCGGCCAAGGCAGGCCTGCCCCCATCAGGGAAGCCAGCAGCCACCCTGGCACTGCCCCACCCCGAGAGCCTCGCCCTGTGGCCCGGAGTCTCTGTCTAGTGAAGTTCATTGACACTCTGCTCGTCTTCCAGCTGCCTCTAACCCGGGTCCTGGCAGGTATCACCTGTGAAAGGACACGACCAAGGGTGGCAGTGGTTAGCAAGGCCAGGCACTGTGGGGAGGCAGGGGTGTCCCAGGCAGGTCTGTCCCATTGAGTCCCCTTCCCCGCCCTCTCCTTCCTGCTCTGCGCTGGGAGTCTGGGTCATGGGCCAGCCTTCCGGGGTCCCTCCTGCACCCTCCAGCGCCCAGTGGGTGTGGCCAACAGGAGGGCCAGCCCTTGCTCTGGTGGAGGCCCAGTGACAATGTGGCAAGCTCTTGGCACTGTCCTGAGAGGCTGCGCCTCGGGCAGCAACTGTCCTACGTGTGCTTCCCCAGGTCTTCTCCCACAGCCGAGCCCCCGGCGGCCAGGGCCTGCCGCCCCACCCCCGTCTAAGCCTCCCCACGGTTGCTGGTCCCTGGAGCTTCCCCATCCCTTGCTGACACCTCACACCTCTTCTGTGACCGCCCCTCAATGTGCCACCTGTGTCTGTGGGGACTTCCCCATGGGAGACGCCTCTGAGTCCCACGGAACCGCTTCTCCAGCTAGTGGCCGTTGTCCTCCCGCCTTGGAAAGGTCACTGTGGCCTTCCATTTTCTCGTTTCTATTTAAACTGACAAAATTCCCCCCATTAACGTGTTATATTAAATATTAGGCTGTGATAATCTAGTATTTTATTAATATATTTTAATATTTAATGCTAACATTTTATGTGGCATTCTCAGTCATATTAATCTAGTAAATTTTGCTAATAAAATTAATACTTTTTCCTATTTTACCTTTTGAATAGTAAAGATTATAGCAGAGTAAAAATAATTAGATTTCATTGGGGTAAGTGATGGGGAGAAAGATTTATTTCCCTGAAAACGGTGCCTTTCGTCTAACTCCCTATGCCTCCTATCCGTGTCTCCTGTGCCCAAAGTGGGCCCCGGGAGGAAGGTGGGTGGGCGCCTGCCCAAGGCTTCTCTGATGACTTTAGAATTTTAGAATCGGGAAGCCCTAGCAGAAAATCTAATGACCCTGAGTTCTGTGGGTATGTGGAGGGCAGCCCCCTCACTGCACGAGCAGAGCTGCCTTTGCCAAGAAAGCCCCTTCCCTCCGAGGCCGACCCACCTGCATGCGCCGGCGGGTGGGAGTGTGTCCATAACCGGATCTCTAAATTAGTAACTCAGTCACACGGCGAATTAAAATCTGCATGTCGCAGGCCTTCTCGGTGTGTGCAACTGGCCGTTCGAAGTCTTTCCTTTCATCTTCTTCCTCCTCCCACTTCAGGTCCTCCTCCTTCACGGTAGACTTTGCTCAAAGGCACGGTGAGGACCAGAGCCCGTGGGCAGAAGGGAAGGATCCAACGCTCCCCCGCTAGATCTGCAGACACCATGTGGCGACAGGTGCGCTCTTGTCCAGAGGGTCTCCCTCCCCTGGAACCCTGGCCCCGGACCCTCCTGCCCTCTCTTAGATGTCTGTCCTCCGTTAGGTCCCACCCAGGTCTTGATGGGCCATCCTACGCGACCCACAGGGGTCCCTCTCTTGCCCTCTTCAACTGCTTTCCGGGGGCAACCCCATCTTATCGAGATATCAGGCGGGAAAGTATTCCTACATGCAGGGAAGCGGCGGAGCTGAAAATCTGACAAACTAACCCTGAAGAAAGGTTACTGATGGCCAAGTCCTCAGTGTGCCCATAATCCACTAAGCACTTTACGTGAAAACAGCCCAAATCTCTAGAGATGGCAGGGAAGCAGCACAGCAGGTGAGCTGGGGGGCAGGCCGCTCCCCGGTCCCCACAGCCGTTGAAGCGCCTTTGCTGTGGCTGTGGAAGCCCCACCCCATGCCCACCCCACCCGGCTTCCCCGCCAGCCGCTCGCTCCACAGTGGACGCCCCCGCCTTGGCTCTAGCTGCCTTTTCTGCCCCGAGTCCCCCATTGCCCTCCCCGCCCCCATTTTACTTCCTTATTTAAAATGGGTTTTGATTAATAACAAAATAACAGGTCATAGAAAGAAGGGAATATGCATCACACATGACTCCAACACCCAAATTTAACACCTTTTCTCCAGTCCCTTGTTAATTAGATGTATAGTTTGGTGGTGTTTTTTAAAAGCTTCCTAGTCCGATATTCAGATGAGCTCTATGAACCGTACGAAGCCCGAGCCTCTGGGCCTGACCCGTGCGGGGGCTCCCCCTTACTGTGGCAACGTTTACTTCCCTCTGAAGGAGGCCCCGCACGTTGTCATTCTCAGGCCCCTAAAACCCTGGATCTGCCCCTGTTCACGACACAGGAGTTTTCCCGAGGCGCTGAAATCTCTTTGCGAGTAGGATCCTGGGCGTCAGAGTAGGTCCCAGGGTGGATCGGGGTCGGCTCCCTTATTGTCAGCCACAGCCCGAGGCTCTTCCGATACTGCCGAATAGCACCGCCAGCCACGCGTCCACGCGTTAATCGCTGTCCACGTTTCGTATTGTTTCCCCAGGTAGACGTCCAGGATGAGAATTCCTGGGGAAAAGAGGGGACACGGGTTTATGGTTCTCGGCACTCATCGGCTGACCGCTTCCCCAGACGGATGTCCAGTCAGCAGGATGAGAAATCTACCCAGCCGCCCCTTGCTGGGGTTTAGAAACAAGCAGTTTTAAAGCCCCGTCAGTTGGGTACGTCACAGGTGGGACCTTCTTGCCCTGACTTTAATTGTTCGACTATGTGCAAGTTTGAACTTTTTCACAGCCACTTCAGGAACTTTGACATTGGGAGTTTTAAAATCAGAAATGGTTATTTTGTCGATGTTTTTATTATACTGTTTTCTGCTCTGCGTTTTTAATTAGAAAGCCCTCATACACCCAAAGACCCAGTCCTATCCTATAGTATTTGTTTTCTGTATGTAACTTACTTCTTAGTCTGGTGTCAGTTTCAGTGTCTGACATCAGAGGACTTTTTATGTTGCTGTTTTTCTGTGGAGCCCGCCAGTTGCGCCGGCTCCATTCGTTAGATAACCGGCTCATCCCGCATTGACTCCCAGAGACTCCTGGGTCTCCTCTCACTCGCCTGAGCATCTTAGGGGCGCCCTGCGAGAGACGGTCTGGTGCCCACTGTCGCTGGACCCCAGGTTCACAGCTGCACGTCATCACGGATATTCGTGGATGGGGAGGCAAGAAGAGCTGGCTTTTTGGGACGAATTTATGTTTAAAAAAATACCCATTATTAAGACACTTTTATTATCAAATATAACACATATTAAGAAGAGCATAAAACACGAATGTAGAACTTAGCAAATTATGACCCAGCGAACATCCCTGATGCTGCCACCCAGGTGAAGGACAGAGCTGTGGCAGCCCAAGAGGCCTGGCCGGTCCGGGTGCCGCACGCTGCCCGCCATGGGGCACCCGGCCAGGCACGGAGGGCACGTACAGCCCTGCTTGTCCTTCTCATCTTTAACTCGCTGTGCAGCCCCGAGTGAAATGGACTTTGCACGTTTTTGAACTTCACATAAATGAATGTGCACATAGACGGACTTTGTACGAAAGAGGGTAAGGAGGAGGTGAAAGGCGAGGGCAAGAGACGTGACTCGGGGTGACGAACACACCGTGCAGCCTGCAGATGGTGTCAGGACCGTACCCCTGAAACCTATATAACTTCATTTACCAGTAGCACCCCAATGCACTCAATTAAAAAAGAGGACGTCTGCATTCTTTTGGTGTGGCTTCTTTTGTTCAGTGTTTTGGTTTTGAAACGCATGTGTGCTTTTCTGTATAACTTTAGTCTGATCACCCTCCTTATTACGTACCATTTTCCAGAGCTCCTCTCCGACACCGTATGTCTCCGTGCTACAGCCGCCGACAGTTTGGATTGCTTCTGGTGTGAGGCTGTCATGAACAGTGCCTCTGGGAGTCTCACTCATGTCTTCCAGGGATGTGGCACACGTGTTCTCTTGGACAAACACATGCACACAACATGTATGGGTGTGTCTGCTGTGATGGATAATGCCCAGACATTCTTCTGCATGTCAAGCCAACTTCCTGCCCCACCAGTGGGGCGTGAGAATTCCCCTTGTCCCATGTTCTCACCGTGGCTCCATACCGCCCTTTCCGTGGCCGTGGCACAGCGTCTCTGCGGTTTCAGTTAAATCCCTGGCGACTAGTGGGTGGAGCCCCTTTTCACATATTCATTCGCCATGTGGAGCCCCTCCTCTGTGAAGTGCCTGTTCACGCCTGGCCCCCGTCCTTTCCGTGTGGCTCTGTGGGATGCTTTACATGCGGCAGGCCGGAGCCTTCCGACGGGGACGCCATCGCACCCCTCCCCGGCCTGTGGCT
The DNA here is from genome assembly GCA_004026545.1 of Mormoops blainvillei. Classification (NCBI taxonomy): domain Eukaryota; kingdom Metazoa; phylum Chordata; class Mammalia; order Chiroptera; family Mormoopidae; genus Mormoops; species Mormoops blainvillei. Next base: position 72,681 of record PVJD01002920.1, read on the forward strand.
TCTGTCTTCCTGGGCTCGGTGGCGTGTGCTGACGAACAGACGCTCTTATGTTTAAGGTATTCAGATGTAACTATCAAATCCTTTTTTGATTTGCTATGTATCCTGTTTGAGAAATGTTTTTCTACCCAGGAATCATATTTTTCTGCAGTGTCTGCTAAACGCTGTCCTCTTTGGCCTTTCACATGTAAATCTGTAATCCCTTGCGGTGGATTTTGTGTACAGGGCGAAGTGGTGACCCCCCTGAATTTTGTTCCATGCGGATGCATAGCCAACCCCTTTCCCCAGCATAGTTTTGGAAGTCCAGCCTCTCCTTAGTTTTGCAATTACACTTTTGACATAAATCGAGTGCCCTGTAAGGACGGGTCAGCTTTGGGCTTTTCAAAGCAGTTCTACTGGGCCGTCGAGCATCGCAATGCCAATACCAGTGACTGCCGTCTCCGTCTCCGTCCCCGTCCCCATGGCACTCTCGAAACGCTAGATTTCTGGGAAGCGCTTCATCCCTCTCGTCCTCCTGCTTTAGGACGAAGGCTTTGGATTTCCATCTGAATCTTAAATCGACCTCCCAACCAGGCCAAGGAGACCCTCCCTCTAACCACCGTCCTCCCACTGAGAATGTTCTGGTCAACTTCAGGAGCTGAAATCTCCACACCGTGGCCCCTCCCAGTCCCCAAACGTGTGTGTCTTCATTATTTCCCTCGTCTTCAACTTAATTTGACAAGTTTTATCGTTTCTTACAGAGAAGTCTTGCCCAGCTTATGTGCAGCGGTTATTTCTGTGTACTCAAAGTTTAATCATACTGCAAACGATCCTTCTACAATTTTCTTTTTTTTTTTATTTATTGGGACCGTATAGACTTTTTTTAAATATTAACTTTCTGCCTAGAAAAACTTCTGAAGTCACTTAGTAATTTACTAATTAATCTTAAAATCCTTTTGGACAGTTGAGATACACATTTATTTATGACCTTATTCTTGCAGAACTGATAGTTCTGGTTCTTCTACTTTAGTAGATCTTTCTACCTTTTTTAGATACTTTTGCCAGCTTCACTGACAGGATGTTCCAGTACAATCTGAAGGTGTTCTTTGTAATTTAGTCTTCCAGATGATTGTTAGAATAACTCTCCTCACGTTAGATAAAACCCTACTGACATTTGGATAGGGTTGGGACTTGGCCACCAGTGTCATATAGGATTTTCCCAACCAGGAGCAAGAAATTTCTGTTTATGTTATTTCAGAAATAGTGTAGCATTTTCTCCTATGGCACATTTATGTTCCACATGGGTGTGACCCTAAATTCTCCTTTGTTCGGTTTTGCTCTCTAACGCAGGAACAGTGGGAATTGCTAAACACCCGCTAAGTGGCAGCAGCTCGTATTCAGAAGAGCCACCGACGCTTTTATATTTTTGCCTGGCACATTCCTAAATTTTTTGTGTTTCTTAGCTAATACCTTTTAATTTCCTAAGTTAAAATAATATTTTCCGCAAATCTACGCATTTGTCTTCAAAAGAGCTACGCCTCTTAATCAATTCTGAGTTATTTAGAAAAACTTATTTTAAAGCTTGCGGGCAACTCGATTCTTTACTGTTGTTATTCATTTCTAACACCATTAAACTTTTGCTTACAAGATCTCTGCACGTCGAAACCTACAGGAGTCGATTTAAATTTTCGCCCAGGACTTTGCGTATGGCCTGCCATGTAGATAATTCTGTACATATGTAACGGATAGCTGACGAAAGGTAAAATCTTCATGGGCAAGATAAGCACATGAGTGTGTGCGTGTCTTCACCTCCTCGCACACGAATGCACACGTGATGACTATCAGGCAGCGGCCCCGGCCCCGCTGCGCCCGTGGGCGGGTGTTTGTGTGTAATCAAACTGACTGACTTTGTCCATCGGCCCCCCGGGCTCCCATTTTTCTTCCTATTCTACTTTCTAAGCCAGAGAAAGAGGACTAAGTCCTCCCTCTGTAACCGGTTTCATTAATTCCTTGTTTAGTCATAGTTCTTTTTCCTTGATATGGTTTGCTTCACGTCACCCTCTGTTTATGGAATGACAATGGCTAGTCCTCTCAGACTGTTTTAATTTTCTTCAAAATCAAATGTACAGTTTTTCGTCCTGTTCCAATATTTCTGCCTTGAATTCTTCTTTCTCTGTTATGAATAGTGCCACGTCGGCTTTCTTGGTTCGCATTTGACTGACTCTTTGCTTTTATCATGTGGCTGCACGTATGTGTATAAATACGCACAGCTGAGCTGCGTGTAACTTATGTTGACTCATCTTCAAACGTTTCAGTAGAAAAATCTGAGTCCGTCACAGCTGTTACCATCACTCATATATTTTGACTTCATTTCTGTCGTCATTCTTTTGTTTTGTTTTCTAGTTGGTAATAAAGCCGAATTGTAACCCTCTTGGTTAAATGCTTCAAGGTGTCTTCCAGGGGATGAGGGCTGGCCCCGCGCCGTGCTCTCCAGCCAGCGGAGATGTCCAAGCCCACGGGCTCCAACTGCCCTTGGGGACCCCAGGAGTGTGGGCATGGTGCTGCCACCCGCCAACACTTCGAGGACTGCACCATCCCGAGGCAGGGTCCCCACGGAGCGCACAGTAGACGTGAGCCTGTGACACTCGTGCTTCCTGCCCGTGGTCCTTGTATTGCCACGGGGAGACCCTGGGCCGCTGTAATGAAAGCAACAAGGGTAGTGTCAGGAAAGTGAGCATCTGGGGACTCGCCCTTATTTGCCGAAAGACAATGTCCGCGACGCACAGCTCGGTAAGAGCGAAACCGGCAGGAGAGCGTCGAACACGGCGCCTCCTCCTGATTCTGCCCCACGCGCGTGGCTAACGACGGTGTGTTTTCTGCTGGGTCACTTTCTGCTCACCCAGCAGCGGACCAGTCGGCATAAGGCAGTCAGCACAGGGTAACTGAGAGGGACAGTTCATCACGGGCAACCAGGCGACCGCCTCTGGGTCCCCAAAGCGGCAGAAAGGCTGCGGGAGGGAAGCACCAACAGTTACCACTTATACAAAATCCGCCTCTTTGAACAAAGTCTTTGTCCAAAGGTTTTTATTCCCTCACCCGGGTTGTTTCATGCATTGAATCCCAAGAACAAGGGATTGATGTCAAAAGACCTCAGTGAAACTCCCGGAGGGGCCTTTCCTTCCCAGTAAAAGGGCGCAACAGGACTTGCCAGTCGGGGGTGTTGGGTTTATTAAGTGGTATTGCACTTAAAAGTGACCAACCCAGAGCCACCTGTACTGCAGGCTTTCTCAGCGGAGGCTTCATCGAACTGAAAACACGTTCGCATGTTCATGAGCATTTGTAATTCATTTCCCTTGGAAATACTCTTGTTTTCCTTTTTTTGTTTGTTTCTTTTCACCTTTTTTTCCCTTTTATTTTTAATACTTCTTGCCAAATTTATTACAATTCATTCCTTTATTTTTCAACAATTTAACCCTTTAAGAGGAGGATGGGGAACTGAGTGATTATCGGTCAGAGAGCACAGACTTTTGGCTTTAAGGGCTGGATCTAAGGGACAGTGTGGTGATTCTAGTTGAAATGCCCTATCGAACACTTGAAATGCTCTGAGAACGTAGATTTTAGGTGTTCTTACCCCGACAAGGAAGGTAATCGTATGGGGTGAGGAACATGTACATTAACTGGATGGTACTCGTGTATCTAGTCATCGCGGAGTTTGCCCGAAAAAACACCAAAAACAAAGGGAGCCACTCACAGAAACCAATTTGTAGGGAGTAGATTGAAAATTATTTTTAAAAAAGAGCTACTGCCCTTTGCCGACCCCGGTTACCGGATGTTGAGCGAGGGCAGTGGGCGCACCGACACACGCTCCCGGTGAGTGGCCAAGTGGATTCTGCGAGAGCATTTTTTCGGAGGCGACCCAAGAGCGACTATCAAAATCGACAACGTGAATGTTCCTGACAGCAAGTCATTTAGAGTCACCCACCCACGCTGAGAAAATAGTCACACACGCTCGTAAAGGCAAAAGCCCACCGTCGCTCACTGCGGCGTTGGTGACAGCTGAGAACCAGGGCCGGCCTGAATGCCCTCCGCTGGGTGTTTGGTAAATAAATTGCGGGACATGCAGTCGGTGGAATACTATGCAGGTATCAAAAGTAACATTTGAAAAATAATCTTGAGAATGTGAGAGCTGCATCGATGAGAGAGAGAGTGAAGTAGCTGCAGGCCAATGAGACCGACATTCGGTAAAAACAAACTCACTACGTGTGCAAAATACCCGGTCATGAATTTCGACATAAGAAAGATATAAATAATACACATTGACCTGTGTTTTGTAGTTTTCTCTGAAAAGGAAACTGAATTTGGGGAGAGACAGTGAAAGGAGTTGTCTTTTTGTGGTCGAGTCTGTAAAACCCAGCTTTTTTTGCAAGCACCACTCCATTAAAATTTTTGGTAATTAAAAAATAAGCAAAATACGTGAGGAAATAGTGGACAGCCTACAAGTCTCTGCTGAAGGAACTTCAGGTAAAATCAGGGGAAATGTCATTAAAGTTCGAGGCACCAGGAGTCGACAAGTTTATGTGAAGGCAAAAGGAGCCTTCGCAAAAGTAAGAGAAACAGCGAGAGAGGCTAGTATAAATTTTGGTTGTTATTTTAATACAAAAACAACAATTCATTAGGAGACCAAATTTTTTTTTAAACAAAACTAACTTAATCTAATTAGTTTAGCTCGGTGCAGGTATCATTTAACATGTAGAAGATACTTGTTTACTGTTTTATGACTTATTCTGTGCTACTCAGCACTATTTACTAAGGTAATTGGTCCTGTTTTATTCAGTCTGGAGACAACTAACAGTCACACATCTCTCATCTAACATCCTGACAGAAGCTTCGCACGACCATCCCTCTCACACCCGAGGCCCCGGGAATGCTGGCAGCATCACGGGCCGTTCGCTCAGGCAGCAAATAGGCCTGAGACAAGGCCTCGGCGGGGAATGAAAACTACAGTCCCTATGGGCTTGCCTGAAGCCCCGAGCACAAAATTCAACCTATTAGTCCATCCTAATAGATCAAGTCGAACAAAGGAAAAAGTTAAAAGATAAGTATCTCCAGAATCAGTTGTTTGGAAGCACCGCTGACCATGCGTCTGCCGCGGTCTTCTCCGGGCCGTCGTCTCTACGGGACGAGTGGGCAGGGCAGCGCGGCCTGGGCCGCACCGCGGACGGAAGACAGGCCCGCGGCCCAGCAAGTCTGGCTCCAGCAGCCTCACCTGGGGGGCGGCCTCTGGTCACAAGTCATTGGTCGAAAGTGGCCAGTGACCATTTACTGTGAATGATGGCCATTACAAGAAAAGGCTGTCATTTGTCACTCCCTGAATTCAACAGTTTAAAAGTATCTAAGGACAGGTCCTGCCACCTGGCCTATCAGACTCATAGGCACACATGGACACACACAGACACACACAGGCACGCACAGACACACACAGGCACACAGGCACACACAGGCACACAGACACACACAAGCGCACGCAGACACACGCAGACGGCCAGAATATACCGGCCTGCTAAGAAGCAATAAGAAAAAGCCTGCGTAAGAGTATTTCTTGGGTCAACCCAGAGCTAAAAATGGAAACTCTAGAAAACTGTGGTAGCTCTTTGAGTAAAAGGAAACACTGAACTAGGGTGGGCTGGCGAGGGTGGCTGAGCACTGCCGTGCTCCCGGCAAGGGCACAGACGAGGGAGGTCGTGTGACCACAACCACAGGTGCACTGAGCCGGGACGTTTCCTCCCCCTACATGCGTGTGCCTGCATCTGTGCACGCAGAGACACAGCGGACTACCATCACGTAGAAGGTCCCTTTCACTAGGAAAAGTGCCGGCATCAGCAGTCGGTCCTGTAGTCCGCCCCCCTCGGTCAGCCGCATCGCCTCCCATGTCCCAGGGGAGCCGCTCCAGGCACGTCCGATTTCACGGAGTCCTCCAAGTGTGTCTCCGGGCACACGATTCCTTCTTCCTGACACCCAATAAATCCGCAGCGAACACTCACTAAAGGTAATGAATGAAGAAAGGCCGCGATGGGGAGATTAAGCTGCATGAGAACAGGGGACGGGGACAGGAGCGGCAGGCCCCGCAGCAGGTTGGGCTGGTGGCCCCGGCCAGTCTTCTCCCCGAGGGGTTCGAAGGCAGGCACGACCAGACTATTTATTTTTTCATTTTTGGAGCCCTAACCGGTCAGGGAGGAGACGTGGGGACGTGAGTGATCCCGGGAGCAGGAGGCAGAAGGGGCAGAAGTGGCATTAGTGCAGAGGCTGGGAGGCGGCCGAGTGCGTGTGGTCCCATCGTGCAAAAAGTCACCCAAGGAGAGGATTGTCCATCTTTCCCAGGCCAGGTGGCTTCTTTTTTTTTTTTTTTAAGTTTAAAAACTTAAAAAAAAAAGAGTACTTTAATTGATTTGAGAGAGAGACGTAGGGAGAGAGAGAGAAACATCAATTAGTTGCCTCCCCTATGTGTCCCGACCAGGGATCGAACCCACAACCTAGTTACGTGCCCTGACTGGGAATCAAACCCCCAACTTTTGGTGCATGGGATGATGCTCCAACCCACTGAGCCACCCGGGCAGGGCCGTGTTGCTACTTTTAACTTTATTGCGATGGCAACTAATGTGCCTCCATCTCCAGGGGAGGCGGTGAGGGATGTGTTGAGCTCTAGCTTCCTGATCGGCCCCAGGACTGCAGCATCCCCGCTAATGAATGAAGTATAACACACTCATCATTGGTTGTAAAAGGGTGACCAGCACGGACTCACTGGCGTGCCAGGCTGCGAGGGAGGACCCGCGCTGGCACGACATGTCCATCGGTCCTGGGGCCGACTTCCACTGGCGGCAACGTCTGTAAGGGTGCCCAGGTCCGTTCACTCAGGCCTGTGCAACTGGACTTCATTTTTTAAGGGAGCCCTTGTTTAAACCCAGCTCCATCCCTGCACTGGCCAAATTGAAAACATCAGTCCGCCCTCCAGAGCTCAAGGCGCTTTATCATGATTTATACGTGGGCATGTGAGCCTTGCCAAGAAACACGTGACCTCTGCCCAGCATTAATAATTGCAGATGGAGACCAAGCCTATTACATGGGATAATGCTGTACATGGCTGAACCTATTTAAAAGAAAAAAAAATAAAAAGACCAGACTCTCCCTTCCCACAAACAGGAGTAGATGAATGTTAGCCGATAAACGTGGGTGGGCAACAGATGTCATGCATAATATGCGTAAGGAAGCAGAGTTTCTCAGGACTCCCCGTAGGTCAACTTCATGTGAAAAGTGTGGAGCTGTGGTGAAGTGTGGTATGTCCTGGATACCCAGTTGTCCCCAGGGGCAAACCCAGACCTATGGTGTTTGCCAATTTCTGTGGTGTAAATACTGCTACCATGACGCACCCGGTGTGGAGTATTTTCACCATACACATAAAATCAGCAAGTAACCTCAAAAGCATAGATAGTAGGAAAGAGTAATAAAATCATCAGAAAGCAATTTGCTTATTTGGGAAAAAGAAATCATATTTTTAAAAAGGTAATAAGTCTTATTTCATTTATTAATTGTAGGTCTGCAGTAAATATTAATTGTAAGCTTAATATTTAATTAACAGCTGTGTTTAAAAACCAGCTCATGAAATTCCTGAAAATTTAACAGTTGGCTCTGGAGAGCCCATTAAAGCCAGCTCCAGCACACCCTGGGGTCAAGGGCAGACGCTGCCTGTGTACAGGTGTGCTTTTAAGAAAAATCCCACGGACAGAAGAGTGGATCTGAGGACCACGCAACACATTCGAATCTGTTTCACCTTTTCCTTGGGCCTGGTCGCGGTTTGGCCGTGGCACATGGGCAGCCTCGAAGGCACAGCTGCACGCCAGGAATGAGCCGGGGCCCGGGCTCCTCGGACCGAGTCCCAGGAGACTGCAAACCTGTTGTGGATGTTTGCGAACGTAAGGAGAGCACGCACGTCTCTCCTCAGTCTCTAAATCCTTGAAGACATTCTTGCTTTGGCTACCACAGAGCGACCCGGAGTATTCCGTTTCCTTCTATCGTCTCAGAGAAGGCAAGAGACTGGGCCCCTTTCCCAAGGCGGTTACTCATACACGAGCCGGGCCTCATGGAGCTGGTGGTGCCTGGTGGGGAGTAGAGGAGCCAGTGACCCAGAGGCGCCCCCTGCAGGGCCAGGTGGAGGGGAAAGGCTGCTGGGTGTGTGACTGGGGATTTCCCCTGCATTCTGGAACTGTTGGGTCTGGGTGGGAAGGCAGCACAGCGGGGGCTCAGCAGTTTAACTGGCTCATCGCCCCCCACTCTGCTGAACCTTAGGAAGTGTCGTGAGGATTCCAGTGCCGCACTTGAGGGAGGGCGCCCCGTGTCTGCTCTGTGGTGTCCCAAGGATGCAATGAGCTCACGAAGGACCCGCTTATCCATCACAAGGATGGAGCAGAGGCCTGTCTGGTGACACAAGAAATCTACAGACGAAAACGTAGATCGTTAAAGCTAAGGGTTCAAAACCCACTTTCCACCCAGAAATAAAGAAGCACCAACTACCTCACACTTCAGTTTGTGTGACTAGCGTGTAGCAGCTGTGAATGCAGCTGGGACGCAGGTCCCCCCCGTGGAGTTCACGGTTGGGCCCGTGGAAGACCCCCTGGGGTGGAGCAAGTGCACTTCTCTGTGGTCGGGCCACCCGCGTGGACCAAGCCAGGGATCTTGGCCTAGCCCAGCCCAGAGGGCTGTGAGGAGGAGTAAGTGGCCTTACTGAGGGTCACAGCCCTCTGAGTCACAGCCTCACGCCTGGATGGCCCGTCCCGGGTGGGCATGTTTGCTGCGTCATGGAGGGCAGGGCTTCCAGGGATCCGGCAGCACCTTGTCATGGCCTTCAATGCCTGGACCACCCTGAGCCTTTTCAACACCGGCCAGCGCTGCAGGGGTCAGAGAGTTGGCGGGAACGCAAGGGAGCCTGAGGCTTCTGGGTGCCATGGGAAGCTCGGTCAGCAGGGGAGGGCGTCCTGACAGGGGAGCTTTAGAAAGGTCAAAGAGCAGCTCGCCTTTTCTGATGGCTGAGTCGTAGTCCTCTCCACGTACGTACCACGTCTGCTGTACCCAGTCCCTCGTCGAGGGACACTTGGTTTGCTTCCGTGTCCTGGCCACCGTGAATAACGCTGCAATAAACACGGGGGGCATATATCTTGGCAAACAGATGTTTTCAAATTGTTCGGTTAGATATTCAAAAGAGGACTGCCGGGTCACACGGCAACTCTTCTGAATTTCTGAGGGGCGTCCATGCTGTTTTCCGCCGCAGTGGCTGCGCCAGTTTGTGTTCCCAGCGGCAGAGAACCAGGGGTCCTTTCTCTGCACAACGTCCCCAGCATTTGCTGCCCCCGTCTTGTTGATAACAGCCATTCTAACAGGCGCAAGGCGGCGTCCTGTTGTGGTCTTCGTTTGCTTTTCCCTAACAGCTAGCGAAGTTGAACGTCTTTTCATGTGTCTGCTGGCCGTTTGTATGTCTTCCTGGGAGAAGGGTCTGTTCGGGTCCTCCACCCATTCGTAATGAGATTGTTTGTTTCTCTGTTGTGCGAGTTCTTTATATATTTTGGACCATCACTCCGTGTCAGAGCTGTCATCTGCAGATACCCTCTCACATTCGGTTGGTGTCTTTTTGTTTGGTCGACAGTTTCCTTAGCGGGGCAGGAGATTTTCAGTCGACACGGTCCCATTCATTTATTTTTGCTTTTACTCCCTTTGCCTTTGGGATCGAATTTATAAAATCCTCCCTAAGACCGAGGTTCCTAAGTTTAGTGCCTACATTTCTTTCCGTGTAATGTGTTGTTTTAGGCCTTATATTTAGGTCTTGGATCTATTTTGTATTAATTTTTACACCTGGGGACAAAGAACATTCTAGTCTCATTTTTCTCGTGGGTCCTTCCAGTGCTCCCAGCACTATTTATTGAAGATGAAATAATGCCATTTGTGAGAACATGGGTGGATCTTGCGAATATCACAGTAAGTGAATTAAATCAGACAGAGGAAGTCAAGAGCTGTATGATTTCACTCAACTGAAAGCAGCAAATGAACAAACAAGGTAAATGAACAAAAACTCACAGACGCAGACAACAGTACAGCAGTTACCATACGGGGAAGGGGGTTGGGGGTAGCAAAGGGTAAAGGGGGTCAAATAAATGGCCATGGAAGGAAACCTGACTTTGGATAGTAAACACACAATGCAATATACAAGTGGTGTATCAGAGAATCATACACTTGAAACCTGTATGACGTTATAAAGCAATGTCACCCAATACATTTAATTTTTTTGCACATCTTTCTTTACGTTGGCCATGTGTTGAAGAGACTCTTCCCTGAAAGCTGTGTGTGAGCCTTGGGTCGCTGTTCCAGGGGCCCGGTTCAGCTCGACAGCGCTCTCCTGACGGGCCCCGGGGTGGGAGGTCGAGGCAGGCAGGGGGACGGGGAGCGGGGCTCCGCTGAGCGCCTCGCACACGAGATGCGCCCGTAGACAGGAGATCAATGCAGGAAGCAGCCCCGAGCACCGGCGCACTCTGACCTGCCCAGTGACGGGAAACGCGCTCACAGGGCAGAAGAATGGTGAGACGTTAGTTCTGCGTTTTGAGAAATGTCAGATTAATTAAAATACAGTGTAGGACAGGAGAGCTAATTAATATCCCCTCAGCCCCCCTCTCCCAGCCGCGGCCTTTGTTCCGCCCTCACCCGGTTCACCCCGCAGCCAGAGCACAGCCTCCGATGCGCGCCCTGCCTGGCGACAAAGTCGAGGTAAACTGACACAAGCAATTAGTGTCTGTTGCTAGAACAAATAGAAATCAACTAGCTATTAGAGTCATCATTTCTAATCCTTTCAAATTAGTTGATTATAATAAAAACACATAAATCAGAAGAGGAGACTGATTGTTATGGCATAATTGATCTTTCAAATTGTCCTATTTTATGCGGTATTTTGTCAAACACGGAAGTGACTCTTGAAGCCTGGCATGGAGACAGTCACAGAAATTATTAAAGCGGTGACACCAAATTACCTGAGAGATTACAGGACATATTTGGCCGGTTTGCCTGTCAACCTGGAGGCAGCTTCCACTCTGGTGTCTCCAGGGCTTGATTGTCCATGACAGCTGGGCCTCCCAAGGGAAACTTTTAGGATGGAAAAAACGTGATCAGAGGGGACCCTCCGGAAAGACAGAAGCCATAACAATTCCAAGATGGGCTGCTGTGGGCTGGGTTGTTCGGGGGGCCTGAGCAGAACCCGTCCGATGATCTGTCCGCAGCAATTATTTTGATAAATTTGCCACCCGTCCCCCATTCGTGCCTTCTCACCTGCGCTATTTCAGGTGGCGTCACCAGGAAGCACCGGCCCCAGCTGGGGTTCCCCTCCGGCGGGGGATCGGGGGCGAGTGAGGTGTCCAAAGTCGGGCCTCTGAAAACCCCTCAGAACAGAGGCCGCGGTCTATCTCCCTCCTTTCCCAGGACTTCATCTGTCTGTGGAAACGCAGGCAGTCCTTTGTCATTTTGCGCCTTCCGGGCGGCTGCGCAAGCACGCAGAGCCCCCCGCCGGTGACCTGGGCTGGTCTGAAGTGCCCGCTAGGGGCCCATGGGATGTTTCACCTCCTCTGAAAATTTTGCTTAGCAAATTACCACACATATTGAAGGGCATTTTCCATTTCCATGACTAGAGAAAATTTACCTTCTAGAAGGTCGAATTATGACAGAGGTGAAGGAATTAAAGAGGCCTCTGACTTGCCAAAAAAGAGAAAAATGTGTTAAAAATTGTGAGCATGAACCTCAGACCCAGGAGTAGACAGGGTCTGGAAGACCCTGGGCTGGGGTGGGGGCGGGTGGTCCGGGGACCCTGACACCACCGGTCCTGGCCCGTGGGGCATTTTGCAGTCTGTGTCACCTCACAGAAAGGCCCCTGAGAGCCAAATAGAGCCCCGCCTGTGTAGAGTGGCAAATGCAGGGAATCGGGGGACCCAATGTGTTTTACAGGACCTGTGACTTTCATGACCCAGTGGCACGAGGTGGGCAGAGGAGGCTGAGGTGCCCTGAGGAGGAGGCCTTGCTGGGGCCCTCCCACCTTCCGCGACACAGCTGGTCCTGCTCTGGGAGACTGGTGGAAGCAGAGGTGAGCGGGCCCCAGGCCTTGGCCCCCATAGCTTATAGGTCACTAGGGGTGATGTGGGGGAGGGGCTGAAACTGGAAAGGGGGCCCGTGGGACTTCTAGTCTCAGGATGCTACTGAACGGCCCTGGGATCTCAGGCCACGGAACCCTCTAGCCCTTCCCATGTCTTTTTATTTCTACCTAAAGGTTTCAGTCATTCACCATAAATGGGCCTCTCTAATGATGGACTGTCATTCGGCCAAACTTCTAAGTTCAGAGCCTTTCCCCTTGTGTGGTTGGGTTGAAGTCCTCCCACCAGTGGGTGTGATTGGCTCCCCGTCCAGAGGAGGCTGCTGAGGCCCGAGGGGTTGACCCTCTGGGCCTAGTTACGCTATTGCTTCCTGTGGCATCAGCCCTCTCGCACGGAACAACCCCAGGTTAAATTTGGGGGTCTCAGAAACACACACGTAATGTCTTAGAAGGACCTGGAACCTGGGACACCAAGGCAGTGAGCCGCTCCTGGCTTACCTGGCATGTGTGTGAGCACACACAGACTCACACACGCCACACACTCACAGACACACTGATCCACACACGTGAACGCACACTTACACATGCCCACCAGGGCAGACACACACGCATACGACGCAAGGTGCACTACCCGGCGCGTTGGGTGTGTCCTCATGGCCAGCCCCCCACTGTTCCCTGCACCTTCCTCTCCAGCCCAAGGCCCAGGTTCAGTGAGCTCCTGGCCGAATCCACCGCTTCTGTGTCCCGGGCCCTTCAGATGATTGTCTGCAGTAAACGAGGCTGCATCGTTTGGGTAATAAATAACACGCCGTCCTTTCGTTTGCGACAGATCAAAAGGAAAGTGTGTGTGTGTCGGAAAGCATGGAAGCGTGACTGGAAGTGTTAGGAACCGGCCAAAAATCGAATGCGCCTGGAACACACACACACCACTCAGGGCAGCACGGCCTAGTCGCCTCTGTCCCTACCGCTTCTTTTCATGCTCCTCTTCCTTATCTCCGTCCCCGATTGGTATCATTCACTCATTTGCTCAGTCATTCGCCGCATCAACTGCATGTCTGTGGCCCCTACACATCCATCTGTGGAAGCCCTGGTCCCAGCTGGATGGTATCGGGAGGGAGGCCCTTGGGAGGGGACTGGGCTCAGAAGGAGCCGCCATGACGGGACTCGTGCCCCTGTAACAGGAGGAACAGAGGGGACTTCCACTCATTCCTCCACGGGAGGACCTAGTGAGAACACAGCCTCCAGTAAGGCCAGGCGGCCTCTCGCCAGGCATCCGGCCTGTGGGCACCTTGATCTTGGACTCCCAGAGTCCAGAGCTGTGGGACATAAATGTCTGCCGCTGGCCCGTGGTATTCTGTCACAGCAGCTCGGACGAAAGCACTTCCTACCCACTTCCTGGTTCAAAAATGGGTTTCAAGCGCTCGCCTTGCCCGACTCCCGGCTGGACATCGACCGCGCAGGGGGTGCCACGCCCGTTGCATCGATGGCTCGATGACTTGGAATTGCCTGTTCACATGACCGCTGGCCCACCCAGCAGGAGAGCTAGGGGAGCAGGTCTTACCCGGCTCGATGGTGTCAGTCCAGGCATGCACCTGGCTCAGGGAAGGCCCACAGGAGCACCAGGTAGGTGTGCTCTCAGGGTGAAAAAGGGAGCATCGGCCCTGTCCCAGCCATGCCGGCACAGCCTCGTCCACTGGACCCGCCCAGGCGGTGACCTCTGACCCTGTCACAGGACCCCTCCCCCCAACTCCTTCAGAGCCCCTTCGTTCTTGGCCTCCTGGTTTTACTGGGTCAGCTCTTGGCTTTTCTGCCCAGGTTGGGTGCTGCACCTTCTCTGAGGGCCACTGCCCAAGTCCTCCAGCCTGACCCTCCGCTGGGCTGCCAGACAGGGACCTCTTTGCCTCCCAGTTCTCAGGCCCTGCCCCGGCCACCAGGTCACCACCACGCTCTGCCAGCCCAGGGGCTCAGCGGCTGCCCCGGAGCCATGTGGATGATGGCCTGCCTTCTCAGGTAACCCGTTCCCTGGGAAAGGGCAGCTCTCCATTGTCCCCGCGGCCTGCGCGGTGGCCAGGTCCTGGGTTGGGGCCGAGGGGCAGTCTGGGTGGGTCTGGGCTCCTTACTCACTGGGTGAAAGTCTCTCCCAGGAGCTAACAGGTGGGTCACCGTTTCCACAAAAGTGGCAGCCTTTGCCTCTCCGTATGTTCCCCCAGAGCGGGCGGCGCTGGAGTGGCCCCCGGGTAGGAAGTGAAGAAGACGGTGGGCGGGACGTGGGCGATGTGTGAGGCCTGAGCTGAACCATCGCACCTGAACCCTGTGAAGGTTGTGACAGGCCGGGTGTCACGGCCGTCACAGGGTGGCGCTCTCCATGAGGCCCCGCACTGGCACAAAAGGGGCGTTCAGCCCGTGGGCGGCAGCCCCGCCTTTTTCGGCAGCACAAAATTCACTTTTCCAAGTGGAACGGAGGCTCGTCAGCTTATAAATGTTTATTTTCTGCTTTGCATGTGCAGCAGGAGAGCGGGAGTTTTGCGTTATATCAGCTTTTTAATATTCAGTGGGAAAATGTAAAGGGATGTGAGGAAATGTTTAAGTTATATATAGAAAAGAGCTGAGCTCATATTAGCTGTGAAAGCGCGGCACGGGCTCGGCTGTCGAGGAAAATAGGACGAGTCTCACCTACTTATGCTTCCACTGGGTGGTTAAGTGCCCCCCACCCAGTCTGCCAACCTGGGGCATCCGTCACCCTGCACAGAGTCCGGAGGTCTGGCTTCTCTGTGCTTCCTTACTTTTTTGTTTCTTCCTTCAGTTACTCAGTCGGGGGAAGCTTTGCTTGTTCCCCCAGGCGAAGCCCACCCACACTGGCTATTCGGGCCTAATTAAGCCTCTTAGCCCAGGGATGGGAGCCACCCTGAGTTCTTCCCATGTAGGGTGAAGCTCGAACAGAGTGGAGAGACAACAAATGTTGGTTGAGCAAATGCAGGTTGGTGGCTTGCCGGCTCCATCTCTGAGGCTTCGGCAGGAGGTCCCCACTGGGAGGGAGACCCAAAGTGTCACAGGTGAGCAGGTGGCAACTCAAAGGCAATTGAGAGTCAAGAGTGTGGCTCTCCTGCCGTCGGTCAGCCGGGCCACCACTGTCTGGGCTGCACTAGGCACTGTGCACGGCCAGTTTCTCCCAGTGTTTGCATTCTTGGTTCCAGGGAACTTTTTGTTTCTTTCTTTTCTCTCTGAAGACCACCAGCAGCCAGTCGCATTCCCCCCGCCCCTGAAGCCCCCGCCATGGGAGAACAGCGATATTCTGGCCTCTTTCCCTGAAGGACGAGCAGTTCCGCTGTCTCGCGCTCCTCGCACACTCCGTCCTCACTGGGGATGGCGTGTGCAGTGGGGGGGCTGCAACTGATGAGCGAAAAGACCTCAGCCCACGTTAGACAGAGATGTTGGCTTAATACTGGCATTCCCAGCAATGAAAGCAGTATATTTGGGTAGGGAATTTTAATTGAAGAAATATAAAATGTTTGTTGGTGTAATGTGCGTATTAATTTAATATAATGTGAATAAGAAGTCACTTGAGATGAGAGCTGGAAACAGCCCCTGTAGGGCCATTGCCGTGACGGGCTCAAAGGCAGCCCCCTTAGCCCTCTGCAAGGCGCTCCCGCAGCCAGCCAGGTGGGGCCGGGTGGCTGCCAAGCGACACCCAGCCCCTCCCGGGTCTCCTGTGTCACCATTATGACAGTGTCGAATAACAAAAGGTCAGGGCATAGCTAAGAAACTTCCAGGTATCAATCTAGACAACAATAGCCAACAGTTGTCGTCACACTTTTCGGGGGGTGGCGGGGAGGCCCTGCTGATTAACCGAACCTGCTGATTCAATTAGAGTTCTTCTACGCCACAGAGAGGCCATGTTTCCAAAAAATAATAATAATGTTGATAAATAATAATAAAATAAAAGCCTGTAGCTCGACAAACGCGAAGGGACAGTGAAGAGGTCACTGTGATAACGTTTGGAAGCAAGGCCACCCTGTGAAACGGGGAATGTACCGCTTTGCCACCTGTTGGGGGACATGTATGGCCATTTTCTAGACATTGGGAGCAAAGGCCATGTACTCGGTAGAAAACGGGACACCCCACCCCTCCTTTTGGGAGTCACCGGCCTCTCGGGGACCCCAGCGTCCTCTGCGGTCCCTCGGCCCTCAGCAAAAGAGGCAGGCCCGTGGGGACCAAGCCTGCAGTTTATCCGCAGAGCTTGGCTCAGAGACACTGGAAAGAGGGGGGCGGACCCCAGCGCCCCGCTCCTCAGATGAGTCCGAGAGCTTCGAGCCCTGTGTTCTCGATTGACAGGCAGCAACTCTAGGCAATGGTCCCCCCAAAGTGAGGGCTTGTGGGGTGACGTGGGCTCCCCCTGAGGTCCTTATCCATGATTTAATTAAAACAGCATTGGCCTTTTCTCGAAAGATTTGTCTTCTTCCCATTCCACATCGAAAGCTCTCGAATAAAAGACATCGCACCCTGTTCACGGACGTTGCCATCCTACAGCACCTTTGCCAGTCTCATGACTGAGATCATTAGTATTTTACTGTCATACTTTGCTCTGAGCATCACTTCTAAACATGACTCCTGAGGGCCATGCTGCCCGCTCCCTGGGCAGAGGCGCCTGGCATCCCTCCGTTTTCTCAGCCAGCCTTACCCAGCGCTCAGCAGGACCCAGCTCACGGCCAGGCCGCAGCCCAGCGGGTGAGGCACAGACAGCAGGGCTCCCGGTCGGTGTGGGGGTTGTTGGCTTGTGTGGCAGCCCCCATAGGTGGAGATTCGGTTTTACGGGGATTGGGAGGGGCTTCGAGGGGGATATGACCCCTAAAGGGACTGAGGGCCAGTCAGTGTTGGCCAGAGGGTGGGACAGACGTAAGGGACATGTACGCTGTGTGTGTAAAGCCGCTGGCGTGCGGCAGTCCCCGTCCGGGGGCCTGAGCTCCAGCAGCCCTGCGGGGTGTCTTAGGTGGGCGCCCAGGGCCCCAGAGCCAGGAGTTCCAACGTCCAAAGGCATCAAGGACTTGACGTCTCCTCACGTCACTGCTCTGCTCCGTGGGGGTCTGGGGGGCTGACGGGCCCATCCACCCCCAGCCCTCACCTCTGGCCTCAGGCAGGTACCCCCTGCCTGGCCCAGCAGGACCAATCCTTGGGCTTCCACATTCCAGAGACATGAGGGCTGTGCGACAATGGGAGGCGACCACAGGAGGCCACGCGGGGGGTCTGGGTGGGGCCCACAAGAGGTGAGGAGCAACAGAAGTCGGAGACCCTGGGGTCGCCCCAGTTGTTGTGATGAATCCGACCAGCGCGCGACCTGGGACTGCCCAGGACCACCCGAGGGGCGCTCAAGCCCAGTCCCGGTACTTGCACCCAAAATGTCCCACTGTGCCCAAACCTCTGCTAAGGTCCTTACGCCCAGCCTCACCGTCTGCCCTGTGCCTCCTTCCCCCCTGGAGTTGTTGCTGGGGGCATGGCTACAAATACTTCCCCTCTACGTCTGACATTACCACCATTGCCTCTGCCTGTCCCGTCATTACCAGAGGGAAACCGACCACTGCAGGGCAGCGGGCTCACCGTTCATTCCTGGTGAGATGTGGCAGGGAGAGCATCTAGACCAGGGTTCCATGGTGACAGACATCAGAGGCCTGGGGGGTTGGTCCCCACCGGGCTGCAGCCCGCACCTCCTGCATCAGAAACTCCAGGGGATGGGGGGTTGTGGATCCCGAGCCGACAATGCCCCTCGTGAGAATCCAGTATGGCCTGGCCCACAGCGGGGACTCTGAACTTTACACCATCCAGCGATCAGGGATCGGGGCAGGAAGGCAACATTAGAATGTAAGCAGAACCATCCCTCTGAGGCTTGTCACAGTTTCTTTGGTTCAAAGAAAGAATTCCCACCCTGAACCCCCGTTGCCGATGGTGCTTGACCTGGCCCCTGAATTCCGAAGGCGGGGGGGAGATGAGGCGGACCCCTAGAAAGCTGACAACATGGGTACAAACACGCATGTAACTTAAAATTACACCTACACATAGATTTTAAATCTTATAAGCTAGAGATGGACTCACGTACCTTTACAGAGCCTTGGCTCAATGGCAGACATTGCATTTAACTAAATGTACTTGATGCCCACAGCAGTACCGTGAGGGTCACACTACTACTGCCCACCGCGCATCTGAAGAAACCGAGGCACAAGCAGACCCGGAGTCAGGGTGCCGTCGCGGACCCAGGCAGCCCGACCCTCGAGCTGCAGCTCCGAACCACCTCCCCGCCGCTCTGCGCGGCGGAAGAAGCTGCTACGAGCGCCGGGTGGCCGGGGCGCTTAGAGCCAGTCGGAGTCTCGCGGCCTCTTGCCCTCCGGGACCCGAGTCGGCATCCCACCGCCGGGCGGAGCCAGGTCTGTCTCCCCTCAGCCGCTGCAGTCAGTACCTCCCCCTCCTCTTCCCGACGTGTTCCCGGAGGGATGTCAGACCGGGCCGCCCAGCCGAGCAATAAAGGGGCAGTGAAGGGTAACCCTACATTCTGCTTCCGTTGAAAGATTATGTCAGGGCAAACGTCTTTGGGCTGTTTGACCCGGGGCGCGGGGAAAATGGATTTCCTCCCAAGTGGCAAGTGGCAGGCATGGAGAGGTGGGGTCCCGGGAGCTCCCGCAGTTCCCCAAGGGCAGGTGAGAAGGTGGGTTTATTTCAGAGTGTCTCCCAGGGCATCGCCGGATCACCTCCTGGGGGGCAATCATCACCTTCGTGAACCGTTTCGCCAGCCGAGCCTCTGGGCCCAAGAGCCCACGAAGCTCTGGTGGCACAGGAAGGTGGCTGAGGGGCTCCGAGGAGGGAGGGCCGCACGGGGAGGCCCTCGCCGCCATCCTTTCGCTTCGATTTTCTGTTATGTTTTCCCCTCCCTAATCAAATGCATTATCTCCTACTTAGTTTAATTACCGTATCAGATGGAAATTTATTTTTCCTGATACAATTAAAAGACTGGCAAATAGTGTCTTACAAGTGGCTCGGAGTCACATTAACAAAAATTGTGGTAGTAATTGACGTGAGGCTCACATGATCTAATGGCAAAATTGATTACTGTAATCGTGTCAAAGTGAATCCTCTGTCTGCCTCGCCGGGCGCCCAGACGTCAGCCGAGAGCTGGGCAGTGCAGGCGCCGCCCCCTGCGCACGTGGAGGTGGGCGGGCACAGCCTGATTGGATGCGCACAGCTTCCGGGGTGAAACTCCGGGATCCGATTCGCCCGTCCTCCCCCGAGTCCCGGGGGGGGGCGTATCTGCAGGTCAGAAAACATTTCACTTAAATTAGTTAAAAATACAACAGCAGTAACAGCGACAACAGAAACCCATTGTATGATTTGTTCTGATAGTTTAGTACCTAGGCTTTTAGAAATCTAGACCTTTCTGTAAGGCCACTGAACAATGTCTGTTTTTTTCCCGCTTTGTGAATGGCCTTTGCCCCATCGGTACATTCAAACGAAAAGCTATCAGAGAGGGATTGAATATCATCACAGGACACAAAAGTGGGCCATCGCTCCACAAAGCCAGCGCATTATTAATCTCTTCCCAAAATATCTGAACAAGATTTTTCAATTAATTTTTTCCTGTTGGGTTTGACTCCACCTGACACCGCAGCTGTGATGTTGTCTTTTTCACAGCTGGAGGCCAACTGAAGCCGCCTCTGGGACACCGTGAATATGTCAGGCAACAACGACTATGGCATTTAAAGCAAGAGGATTCCGATATTCGTGGCGAAACTTTGCCCTTTCCTCGCGCGCCTTTCCCAGCTCATTCAGATGAGTGTCTGCAATTTCCTGACCTACCAATTAGTTCTTGAATGAGCAGGTTGGAAAACCACCCCGTGTCACGTCCACGGCTAATACCCTCGCTTATGGGACCTTGACCTCCGCCAACCAGCCCTCTCATGACGTGCAGGGCAATCACTAGTCCACGCTGGTCTAATTGCCGTCTGCATGTGAGTCCCCGCCGGGGCATTCCCCGGTGACGCTGGTGCCATCTCAAACACTGACTGTTTGCTGCCGGTACAATGCATCCCGCACGTGTGTCCGTGCCTGTGAACACACACATATGCAAGTGTGTGTGCTGAGCACCTCCACCCTGACCTTCATCGGCATCCGTGCATCTGGTCACCCCATTGTCCCCACCTACAAAGGGGACTTAAGGCCTATGATTCTTCTGTCTATATCTGCGGCTCTGTCTACCTAACTTCTACATAAACAGGAAGAAAAGGAAAATCTCTTGGACGGATGGCTTTACATTAGAAAGGCAAGGAAAGGCTGTTGCTTGAATTGGATTTATGTAAAAGTCAAATTTTGGTTGAACTGGTGGCAACAATCGACGTTGGGGACTCCAGCCTATTCGTCACCGTCAGTGTTGATGGACTCCCCTGACGGCTCACCTGGCGCCCACGGTCGGGGTGGGAATCGGTGAGGTTTCGCCTCGCCTTCTCTTCCTTGCGTTTGATTTAGATTATTGTATATTTCACTGTTCTTCTAGGAAGAGTATGTATTCATACTTTTAGTTAATTATTTACCCAGTTAAAATAATGTAGTGACCATTTGCTCTGAACAATAACCCTTAAACTCATGTATTTGTTCGTTCATTCAACAAATTGCAACCCAGACCATGTCTAGAGAGCTTCGTAAACCCCGTGAAAGGAAAACAGCGCGCCCTTCCCCGCGGTCGGGAGTGCGCTGCAAGGAGGCGAAAGCCACAGGGGCGCGCAGCTGCATGCGCCGGCGGTGCGGGCCTCGGGGCTCTCTGCTAAGTGACTCGTGTTCTCTGGCCCCAGGGAAGGGAGGGGGACAGTTCAGAGAGATGTTGAATCGTCATGGAGAGTCAGTGGGAGGCTTTACGTGAGAGAGCATCGTAATTAGATTTAAGGTTCAAGAAGTTTCCTCTCGAATGGGGAGTGGAATGGGGGGTGGGGCAAGGATGGAAGCAGGAAGTCTCTCAAGAAGACTCAGCTCTGCGTTCACCTCCCTTTCCTACTGACCTTCATTCAGTTCTCAGCTAACAGTGGTCTCGGCTTTCAGAAAGCCCTCATCGACCCTTCACTCGGGACCTCAGCGGCGGTGGGTGAGAGAGCCCATGGCATGGTCGTCACCCCCCCCCCCCACGGGCCTTCGGCAGCGATGGGGGCGAAGAGCTCGGGGGCTGAGGCCCGGGGCCCCTGAGAACTGCACAGCCGAGCTCAGTTCCATCCAGTCTGCGCCATTTCCCATCAGTAAGCCAGGGCGACGCCCACGCCGACCTGGCTCTCCGTCTTTCGGGAAGCGCAGTCAGTGCGGGGCGCTGCGGTTCAAAAGCGGGGCAAACATATCGCCCGGCTATGCCTGCAGCCACTATCCAAGAAGACACTGGGTTCGCATAGCAAGAATTTGTTTTATACTGACAGCAATACGCAGAGACACTTGGGCCATTTACAACCGTAACCGCTCTGGAGAAGGAAACAGGTCCTCTCTGAACTCTGGCGTGAACGTCCGTTGCTTTGCGTTGGCTCAACATTCTGCACCCACTCCCTACCCTGGGGGTTGTTCTCACTTCAGCCCCGTGCCTCTCCTGGGACCACCAGTCTCGGGCATCCGCCCTCGGAACAGGGAGCCTGTGACTCTGAAGGGACCCACACAGCGCCTGTGGCAGCCGACACACGTGCATTACAGGAGAATGTCTGTCGCCGCTGAGCTCTGAGGCTATGACTTCAAGGCTGTTTCAGCTACCTTTCCTGATGTATTGAGTCTGTCTGTCTGCCTGTCTGCAGAGTGAAGCCAAATGGAGACCAAAGAGGAGACAAGAAACAGATCTGAAGGGGAGAAAGGGAGCCAGAGGGACCCCTGTCCCCCTGCGTCCTCTGTCCCAGCCATGGGGTCCCTGGTTTCCACAGTTTTGGAAACGAATCCAAGCTTTCTTCCCTGACACCTGAGCTGATACACTGACGTTTTGCAAGTTATTTGTCTCGAGTGCCTCCCCCTCGAAACGAGAAGAGCCCACACTAACAGCAACTATTAGGCGTGTTTTCTTAAAGTCTAGATGTTTCTGGGCCCCAGAGGTCCCACTCAGGGGCGGGGCCCAGCCTCCCCTCTGCCGTCCGAGCAAGCGGAACCCAGCACGACGGCTTCCTCCCATCACCTGCAAACCACCCTCAAAGGACCCTCGCCTGCGATGGAGTAATTTACTCATCCAGCTTGTCCGACATCTCACTTGGGACAGGCGTCGGCAGCCGGAGCGGAGTAGACCAAGGCCAGCTCCGTCTTCTGCATCATCTCCTGGCCCGGGTCCCGTCCGATCACTTAGACAGCCCTGGCCTCCGTGAGCCATCCGGACTGGGGGCGGGGGTTTTCCAGATGTCCTGTGATCTCATCTCCCATTAGTGTCTCTGAGACTTTGCGCACCGCCGGGGTCAGACATGCTGTCGACTTGCTGGTTACTCTTTGAGCCCCTTTCTCAGGGGCTGGAGTTGGCTATCCTTCAATCTATCAGTGTCTCTCAAAAAAAAAAAAATCTGTTATTGAAGGAATAATTGCTTCTCACCCCTTATGAGCGGTTATGGACAGACCATAATTAGCCGAGAGTCCTGTCACCCTTTCTGACATGTTAACTCGAATAATCGGTCCTACGGCGCCTTGGTTTCATCCCCCATAGAAACTGTCTCCCTTTCTGTCCCAAGGCTGCAACCGCCATGTGTTTACTTGCTGTGAAACGTTTCCTCTCCCTTCCAAAGACAGATTCTGTCGATCCAGCTGCTCAGCCACTGACTCCTGGATGAATCTGCAGAAGGCATCTGACGTGCTCTGAGTGGCATCCAGTGTCACGTTGCTGTTTTGTGACCTGTTGAACTTGGGCAGAGAGGCGCAGGACCTGAAGCTCACTTGCACATGGGTGGACTTGCCCTTAGACTGTTGGCCTGGCCGGGACTACAGTCAGTGGTCTTTTTCTCTTGGCGGCGGAACTGTCTTCCATCCACCAGGAACCTTTCCCTCTGACAGGTCACCAGAGGAAGGCTTTTGTTGCCTAAACCGTCCTGCCTGGAAACCGCCACCTGAGAGTCGCTGTAGCCGACGTCTCCTGCGTGTGGACAGGGCTCTGTCTGGGTCTCTCCACCCGACCGGAGCACGCAGGCCTGGAAGCTGGTAGCGGGGGTCCCCTCCCTACCAAAATATGTGCACTGTAAGTGAATATTTTAAGGAAAAAGGGCCATGCCTCCAAGGGCCCTTTGCAAAGGGGCCCTGGGACTCAAATTCGCCAGCAGCCTTCCCACCCGGGGGAGCCCATTTGTCACCAGGGACATTACCTCTGATGGCACAAGCTGCCATCAACCTCTTGTCTCCTCAACACCTCGAGTGAAGCGTCTCTATCTAGAGGTGAGGAAACATTTCTTGTTTCCCCCAAGATGGATGGTCCCCGGGCATCCGGAGCCCAAGGTGATCATGTGATCGTACGCGCAGGGTCCTCCAGGCACTTGCCTCGGTGGGAAGCGCGATCCTACCTGAACGGTGGGCCCACCGGCCCGGGGACCCTCCTTGCCCGCGGGGCCGGGAGGGAGAGCCCAGTCCCTTAGCAAATGCCGTGGGCTGGCCATGTTCCTGAGTCAGCCACCCGGGACCTTGAAAGTAGCAGTGTCTGTCCTACGAACAGCGTTCTGAACCGGCAAGTTACAATGCCCAAGCCTCCCCGTCGGGAACTGAGCTCAGTGACGGCTGCCGAAACCTGGACTCCACTCGTCCATTCCACCTACTGACTTGTTTTCCCTCGAAACACCACTGTTATACGTGGAGTCGGGGGCTGTTTGTCTCAGGGCTCCCTCCGATGACAGAGGGGTCCCCGTGAAGAGGCGGCAGGGAGTTGATATTCACAGTGGAGACAACAGGAGGGTCTTCTGAGGACCAACGGGCTTGTCTCTAATTTTCAAGAGCCTTGCTTGACTTAATCAAGGCTAATTAGCTGTGACCTTCCCATAAGCAATAAACACATTACATTTGCTCTTAAACTCTTAACTGGCTGTGCAACGGGAATCAATTTTCCAGAACTTTCTCAGAAGTATTAGCAATATCTCCATATTCCCCCCTTTCTCCAGAGTGGGGGAACGTGGGGGCAGGGCTGGGGTGTGGGAGGAAGACCAGCTTGGCTTTGCTTCCCACAGTTTATCTGCCCGGCCTCCCATCCAGGTCCTTGGCTGTTCCTTCCTCGGGCCACTTTCCACCATGGAAATCAAACCAATTCCCACTCTGGTGTTCTCCCGACCTTCTGCAGGCACAAGGTGCCAGCTCTGTCCCTCGGCCCACCATGGCTCACATGTCCCCAGCCGCGCATCCACCCTGGCATGTGATCCTTTCGGATGCATCAGTAATTGCCACGACTTGGTATCATTCATTGTTTGAGTTCCAGTCGCCTGAGACCTTTGTGTGGGAGGTCCCCTTTTCTTTTTCTAACCCAGCAAAACACGTTTCTGCAGCCAGTATTGCTTTTCCCTGGGAATGGACAGCGCGCGTCTCTACACAGGGGCCCGCGGGGGTCCTGCTGCCCTGCAGGCCGGGAGCCCCGTGCAGCCCCCGGTCAGCCTCCTCCTCCCCAAATCCAGCTCGCGGTTCCCCGGCTTGGGAGACGGTCCCTCCCTCGTCCGTGATCGTCGCTGTAATTACACAAATGATCTGCTCCACTGTCACTCCTAGTCAAAGGTGTCATCTGAAATTAAAAATTCATGTAAAATCTAGAGATGCAACATTTCAGCAGACAGTGGAGACCTGATCTGATTTCACAATCCACATTTCCCTTCACCCCCGCGTGCCTCGCAGCCGCGCGTGGGGGGACCACGGGCACGGGGCTGCAGCCTTCCGCGCCCACGCCTGCCAGCGGTCTGCGTGAAGCTGCTGGGGCTGGCGGAGCAGCGCGTCACGGACGGGGGCTTAAACCACAGACCTTTACCTTCTCACTACCATGGCGGCTCTAAGCCCACGGCCAAGGGGTCAGCAGGGCTGTTTTTGCCGAGGCTTCTTGGTGCCAGTTTTCCTCCTGGGCCTGCTTGTGTCCAAATTTCTTCTTCTTATAAAGACCCCAGTCATATTCAATTAGGTCCCAACCTAATGACCTCGTTTTAACTTTATTACCACTTGAAAGACCTTGTCTCCAAATATAAGTTCTGGGAGTTAGAACTTGAACGCATCAATTTTGGGAGAGACAATTCGCCTTAAAACAATGTCCCACGACCCTCAAAGTCAGAGATTTTCAACGGGTGTGCCACATAAATATTTCAGAACACGCAGTACGTGACAATTCACTCAGCGGCACTGACCTCTTTTCCCTTAGGTTGTCAAATAAAACAAGGACAGCCCCCGACATGACAGCAGCCGCCCGGTGCGAACGCCCTGCCTTGGGTCCTGTATGTGTATATGTATACTTACATATCTATATGTCATATAATAAAGTTGCATCTTACTGCTCATGTCGCATAATAAGGTTGCATCTGATTGGTTAATCTTGGTACCAGAAATCCTTATGTACAAGTATAGACACCTGATTTTTTTAAAGTCACTTTGGAGCAAATGGGGTAAGTAGTGACTCTCACTGTTATTTTTTGTAACGCAAACAAAAGTATACCTATTTCTTTCTTTTTAATTGTTCGATTATAGTTGTCCCCGCTTTCCCTCCATTTTCTTTTGGCAAAAATATTATTTTTCAGTGTGCTGCAGAATTTTAATAATCAGTTTATGTGTGCCACAAGATGACAAAGTTCGAGAACTGCTGCTCTGCATTAAACAAGAGGCAAACAGAAAGGTATAACCTTCTGGGGCCTCTCTTTCTGGGGGATCCGGCCACGCAAGACAGCCATTGGACTGGAGCCCAGAGCAACTGTGTTTCCAACTTTGTGGTCTCAGGGGTCTTAGATGCTGAACGATGTCTCAGACGCCTTAAATATTAGGAGCTGCAAAGCCGATGGAGCCCCAAGAGGCTTAATTTTACAATGACATTTTTAAAATTTGATTGGGCTTTAAAATATTGACAAATTCATGAGTAAGGCAGGTGAGGCAAATTAAAAAATGACAACGGCCATATCACTATTATTATTTAATTTTAAAATATTTGAATTAACATAGGGCAAAATGAACCTGTTTGGGATTTTTAGCGTATGATTCTGTGAGCTTTAACATACGTAAAGACTCATGCCACCAACGCCTCAATTGGGAGACTCAGCAATTTCATCACCACCTAAAATTCTCTCCTGCTTTCCCTTGGCGGTAAAGTCCGGCAAAGTCCTTCACGTACCCCCTGACACGCTCCCTCTCCATAAAATCCGCTTTCGTGGGAATGCCATGCAAACGGAGCCGCTCACCCCGCAGCCTCTGCACAGGGGCCTCTTTGGCCCAGCACAGCGCCCTTGAGATTCACCCCCGCTGGGTGCGCCAGTGATGCACTCCTCTGCGCCGCTGAGCGCTGTCGCTGCACGGGGGCACCTCGGCGGGTCCATCCATTCTCCCGCTGAAAGACATTAGTTCCTATTCTCAGGAATAACCCTGCTATGAACATTCGCATACAGGCTTGTATGTGAAAGAGTCTTTTCATGATCTAGGAGATGAAAGGCAGGTCTGTGTGGTGAGCGCTTGTTTAGCTCCGTAAAGAACTGTCAAACATTTCGGGAGTGGCCGGAGCATTCTGCACTTATGCCAGCGACGGGCCCTAACCGCCCCGCGCCACGCCGGCATTTGGCGTTGTCGGAGCTCCTGTGTGTGCTGTGTGCTTGTTCTCTGCCTTTCTACTGGTTTGTGGGTTTGATTTGCGCCTGCGTATCGGCTAATGACATCGGGCGTCTTTTCATGGGGCTTATTTGCCATTTTTATATCTTTTTGGGTGAAGCGACTTTTTCAGCTATTTGCCCATTTTTAAATCTTAGTTGCTTGTTTCCTTCTCATTGAGTTTGGAGAGTTTTTAAAAATACATTCCATACACCTTCTTTTTCAGATACTTCATTTTGCCAGTATTTTCTCCCAGCCTGTAGCTTGCTTTTAGTTCTCTCTTTTTTGCAGTAATTTCTGAAAACTCCTTGCCTAACCTAGCATTGGAAATATTTTTCTAATATTTTCTTTTAGAAGCCTTTTGGTTTTATAATTTATTTTTATATCTGTGATCTATTTTGAGTTAGTTTTTGCAGAATGTATGGGATATATGTGGAAATTAGCATTTTTGTGTATGAAGGAACAACTGGTGAAAGACTCTCTATTCTCCACTGAATTAGCTCTGTGCCTTGGTCAGAGTTCAGCTGGCTTCCTAGAGGGTCTCACTGGTGGACTCTACAAAACATTTAAGGAGGAAATTGTACCAATTTTCTACAATCTCTTCTGGGGGATAAAAGTATAGGGAATGCTTTCTAACTGATTCCATGAGGCTGGTATTACATTACTACCAAAACCAGACAAAGACATTATAAAAAAAGAAACTTACAGACTAATATCGCTCATGAATACAGGTAGAAAAATCCTCAAAAATATTAGCAAATTCGAAAAAAGTATAAAAAGGGTTACATACTAAAACCAATTATGATTTATCCCAGGTATGCAAGGCTAATTCAACATTCAAAATCAATTAAAATAATATAACACAACGGCTGGTTAAAACCAAAAAATCGCATGACGAATCAATAGATGTAGGAAAAGGATTTGACAAAATTCAACACACATTCATGGTAAAAATTCTCAGTAAATTAGAAATAGAAGGAAACACTGTCAACTTAAGAAAGAATGGCAACAAAAACCCCACAGTTAACATAATATTTACTGGTGAGAAACTCAAAACTTTCCCACTAAGATCAGATATAAGATTAGGCTGTTGCCTCTCACCATTCCTTTTCAACACCATACTGAACAGACTTGCCAATGCAACAGGGTAAGAAAAGAAAATGAAAGGTATACAGATTGGAAAGAAAAAAATAAAATCGGTGGGGTATTTTTTGGAAGATGACATAATCATCTGTGTAAAAAAATGCAAAAGACTCTGTAAAAGAAACCTCCTGGAGCTAATGAGCAATGATAGCAAAGTTGCAGGATACAAGGTTAATATAAGTAAATCAGTTTGTTTCTTATATACCAGCAATGTACAAGTAGAATTTAAAATTAAAAGCCATATACCACTTATACCATCACTTCAAAAATAAAATACTTATGTATAGCTCTAATGAAATCTGTACAAGAATAATATGATTAAAACTGTAAAATTATGATGAAAAACCTCAAAGAAGGATTGAATAAATAGAGATCTATTCTATGTGCATGGACAGGAAGACTCAAATTTTCAAATTATCACTTCTTCCAATCTTGATCTAGAGATTCAATTCAATCTCAATCAAAATTGCAAGAAGTTATTTTGTGGATATCCACAAAATGACTATAAGTTCATATGGAGAGGTCGAGAACACAGAATAGCCAACAAAATATTGCAGGAGAAGAATAAATTTGGAGAACTGATGCTACTTCAAAACTTACTGTAAACCTACAGTAACCAAAACAATGAGGTACTGGTGAAAAAGCGGACAAGCGGGACAGAAAGGAGGGCTCGGAAATAGACAGGCACAAACTAGTCAACTCATTTTTGATGAAAGAGCAAAAGTGATGCAATGGAGAGAAGAAAGTCTCCTCAACGGATGGTTCTGGAACCACTGAACATCCACACGAAATGAAGTAATTCGAGGCAAAGACCTAACACCCTCCACAAAATTTAACTCGAAACGTATCACAGAAATAAATGTAAAATGTAAAACTGTGAATCTCCTAGAAGATAATGTAGGAGAAAACCTACACAACCTTGAGTACAGTGACAAACACCACAAATAAAAAATGAGCCAAAGACTTGAAAAGACACTTCACTGAGAAGACACACAAATGACAAACAAGTCTATGAAAAGACGCTCCATAACTTATATCATCAGGGAAGCGTAAATTAAAACAGCAAGATACCACTACACAGCTATAGAATGGTCAAAATCCAGAACACTGACAACACCAAGTGCTGGCAAGGGTGTGGAACAGCATTCTCACTCACTGCTGGTGACAACGCTAATGCCACAGCCAGTGTGGAAGGCAGTGTGGCAGTCTTGTACAAAATTCAACGTGCACTTACTATACAATCCAGCAATTGCACTCCTAGGTCTTCACGTCGTGTGCACGTATTTTTCAGCAGCTTCATCCGTAATTGCCCAAACCTGGAAGCAACCAAGATGTCCTTCCGTAGGCGAATGGATAAACTGGTCCATCCAGACAATGGAATCTGATTCAGAGGGTACCAAGCTATGAAAAGTCATGAAGGACACGTAAATGCATGCTACTAACTGAAGGAAGCCAGTCTGAAAAGGCTGTAGGTATGATTCCAACTGTATGACCTTCTGGAAGAGCCAAAACTGCAGAGACCGCACAAGGATCAATAGTTACCAGGGTCTGGGGTGGGGAAGGTGCAAAGGGGGAGCACTGAAATTATGTTAAGGCAGTGAAAACATTCCGTATGATGTTGCAACGATGGGTGCGTAGCTACGTATTTGTTCAAACCCAGAGTGTGTAACACCGAGAATGAGCCCGAAGGTCACCTGTGGACTTTGGTGATTATAACGTGTCATCCTGGGTAAACACTGTGCCTCTCTGGTGGGCGATGCTATTAACGGGGTGGCGGCGCCTGGGCGGGACAGAGAGTATACGGAGAAGCCCTGCGCCTGCCTCTCGGTTCTGTGATAAACCTGGCACTGCCCGAAAATAACAGTTTGAAAAATGATTTACCTCCATTCTGGTGGGTTTATTCCTGAACCCTCTGTTTGGTGCCACTGATTAATGTGTCCATTGTCAATCTAGCGATGATGTCGCCAGTTTCACCCTGTTACAGCAGCTTCGTACAAAGTCTTCAGCCAGGAAGTACGAGCCCTTTCATTTCTTCTTTCTCCAATTTGTTTCTGCTTATTCTGGTTCCTAAAATTTCTGTTGGGTTTCTATCGGAAGTGTGTTACAGCTATGTGTCAGTGTGGGGGAAACTGGCACGTTAGCTTCAGCCTTCCAACCGTGAGCGCGGTGCACGGCTCCATACATGTAGGTCTTCTGTAGCTTATTTCAGCAGCATGTTGCCCTTTTCATGTCCTTTACATGTTTAGTTAGATTTATACATAAATAGTTTATTTTTGGAACTATTGTATTTTTTTAAATATTGGTTTCCAATTAGTGGCTGTCAGTATATAGAAAAGTGATTGATTTTTAAGTGTTGGCCTGGCGCCCTCTGGCCTTGGTAAACTTATCGATTAGTAACAGAAGCTTTTTACTCTCTGTATCTTTCTCAGGGTTTCCCACACAGACACTCGCTTTATCTGCAAATAAGGGCAGTTGTATTTCTTGTTGTCCCCCTTCTACGCCTTTTAGTTATTTTTCTTGGGGTATTATGCTGGTTTAGACTGCATTTTTATTTGCTTTCTCTTTTACTTTTTAATAAAGGAGGCAATTTTATTCAGAATGTTCAGGGACTGACCCAAGGTCCCGTGGTCAGTAGTTACTTTAATGGAGGCTGGAATCCAAGCACTTGGCTTTGGTGCCAACTTACACTCAGTCCCTTCCCACGGGACTGCAGACACGAAGGGGGAAAGGGGGCAGGCTGGACCCTCACGTGGTTTTCTATGGGCTCTGACTTTGTAATAACATGGTCTTGAATCTGGTTGCTGAAGATACAGCCCCTTCTCCCCCGCGATGTTAAAGTCAGCCAGTACCTGGGCCAGCATAGGGCCTCCATCTGGATCAGGGGGTCCTTTCCAGCTGTGACCGCTCTTGGCACATTGGGAGGCCCCAGGCTGGCAGAACCCACTCTGAGCGTGTTCAGGGGATGAGGCGAACGGAGAAGTTAAAGCTGGCTTGGATGGGCCCTCTGCACCCCGCGCCATGAGTGGTGAGAGAAACGTCCACTGCAGTCAGCTCAGCCCCTCCTGGCTGCCCTCCGGGGCTGGGCCCATGACCTCTACTGAGTGGGGCAGGTCACAGCACCCTGGACATACCAGCCAATGTCCCTGGCCCAGCCAGGCCACGCCACGCCACGGGCTCAGCGCCCTCCCCCGCAGACCTGGTGTTTCTGTTCCAGAACCCTTCCCTTCCTGGGAGAAGCCCCACCTGCATCAAAGCGGTCCCCGCCTCAGGAGGACTCGGGGGGCTCCTGGATCCCTTCCCGCTCCTTCTCCCGAGACCACTCTCCCACAGCTGGTGTAATAGCAGTGAAATCCGTTTTATCTCCATTTTATCAAAACATAGCAAAAATAAAAACTTTGTTTTCGAGACAGCTTGAATGTTGGTGGGGCCCTTTTTCCAAAGCTAAGGTAGATGAGAGGAAGTGTTGGGGTGCCCGAAGGGCCCCTCACGCTGTGTGCCTTGAGGGCAGGGAGGAGATGCCAGAGCCAGAGACTCACAACCATGTCCCTTCTCATTTCCCATCTGGGAAATGCCCGGGCTCAATGGACTCAGTGTCGAGCATGTCTCCCTGGACCGACACAGTGACCGTTCTGCACTAGCGCGGACAACCTACCCTGCGGCCCCATCGGCAGGCCCCGGCGCCCGGACAGCTCGCCTGTGTTACGCACTGTTTGGAACTGGCTGCAGTGACTCCAGAACCTTCCGTCCCTGTAAACAAAGGGGGAGAGTTTGACTTGTTCATTGTGATTCTGAAAGGGGATCTTTGGGGGTTCTCTGCCCTTCCTTTTACCCACTACAAACTGTGTGGACCACTGGCTTAGATTTCTTTCATTAAGTTAGCTTTTTAAAAAAGAATTTGCGTGGTCCCCTCTCTCCCAGAGTTTTTAAATTCAAATGCATGTTAATTTAATTCTGTTGACCCAGCAAATGAATGACCTTACTCAGGATGCCACCTTTCTTAGCAACGAATAAACTGTTAAGTCTAAAGGAGTTTGCACAGAGACAGAGACCCAACGCCTCCCAGGACCACGTTAATTAGTTAATGCTTCTTTAGAGTTTCGGAAGGAAAAGCTCTCCTCTCCGCAACCGCCAGGAGCCTTTAATAGGCGACTACCTGTCACTCCGAAGCAGTGGCCGCTTCGGCAGCTTTTAGCCCCAAAATGAGAAGTGCCACCATCTGTCCCACATGCTCAGCTGTGACACGAGGGGAAGCAAAAGCAGCTGTGCTGCTGGACCCCCACCATGGGCACCGGCAGCCTGACGGGAAGAGAAATGGTTGCTCTTGCAAATCTCTTTGGAGTAGGAGGGAAGTGTGGGCTCAGCTTTCTCTGTCCCAAGTGCCCGCCACGTCTGCTCGAAGTCAGCACGGCTCCCTAAGCCGGGGTGTCAGGGGCCTCCCGCCCACGGCAGGCAGGGACACAGAGGCTGTAGCGAGTGGGCGGGGCAGCCTGCTCCGGATCACTGTGGCCCATCCCGGGGCTCCGCAGGCGCGGTGGCCTGTGTAGGTGACAGGGCATCGGCGTCTGGAATGAAGAGCTGATATCTGCCGGTGTCCCTCTAGATGAAATTTTCCAGGGGACATGACGATGTCTGAGCCACGCCCTGTTTGACCTCGTACAGGCTGAGGCAGTGAAGCATTAGGAAGCCGGCAAAATTCAAAAGCATTGCACACCCACGGGCCGGCGCATGGAGAGGTCTGGGCTGGGGCCAATGGCAGGCGTGTCGCATTCTGCATAAGCTGCCCACGTGGAAGAACAGCCACGGAAAAGTGTGTGATTGGAAGAGCTCCCTGAGTCGGGCTCCGTGGGCAGCGTGACAGTCAGCCAGGGGACGGGGCGGCCTGAGGCTGGGCCCTGACCCCACACAGGGACCGGCAAGGCGATGTGGTGGCCTGTGAGCATTTGGCCGGAGTGCAGAAGGCAGCGCCTGTGTTTGCGGGACCCGGGTCCAGACAGTAATCTCTTTCATACTCAAACTTTCACTTATAATTTGGAAAGGACTCATCCAAGAAATGAGTTCTAGAACCCAAATGGCATGCAGAGCTTTGCATTTCTCAAAGCAAAACTATGTGGGCAGGAGTGGGAGGCAAATAGTGAGTACACTGTGTCCCGGAGAACCACATAGGAAGCCCTGGGTTCTGGCTGCGTCGCTTGCTGTGTGACCTTGGACAAGTCGCTGAACCTCTCTGAGTCAGAGGTTCAAAGAATCTTGGCCCCACAGGTTTTGTGGCAGGATTAAATGAGATATTGTCGAGGCACTTTTTAAACTATAACACAGAGTTTTGCTCAAATTTTACTCAACCACCACAGAACCATGCTGATATTCATTCAACTAATATTGTAGAGCATTGTGGGCTTGGTCGAAGCCCTGCGAGGGGCTCCGAGGAGAAGCCTGCATGTGTTTTTGCTTTTGCTAGAAAGCTGGCCTATTGGTGCAGAACCCAAGACCACAGCTTACTGTGGTCACATTCACGCAAACATTATTTAAGCAAAACAACAATAACAACTGGGATCCTAGTTAAACGGCGAATCTGAAATAAATAATGTCTTCGTATTCCTGTTGCACTAAAGCATGCGTGCCTCCCAGGTTCTAGGACTCTGTTAAGCTACTCCCGCTGGATGTATTATTAAGTGGATTTTTTGACCCGCATCTGTGAACTACTTATGACATTTGGTTTACAGGGACTTGGACGGGGTTCCGGGTTGTGATTCATCTTACCGTGGCGATGGGACAGACCTGTGTGAGCAGAGACGTGGGTGCCCTGGTGGCTGCTATGGCCCGAGGTTCCTTGTGGGGACCTGAGTGAACCATATTTCTACCTGAAAATGGCCGGTCGACGTGGCCGCGTCGATGTGCCGCCGTCCCCAGAGTCCTGTGCATTGAGTGGCATTCTCCCGGAGCCCATACAGGTACCCCCCGCCCCCGCTCTGGGTCAGGAGGAAGGCGGCTCACCAACCAGCCAACCCATCATCTCCGTGTCATAAGCGGCTCTGTGTTGCCCTTCTGTCAAAATGGATTTTCAGCTGAGAGATACAATTCCTCCCCATGCATCACCGCGTGTGACACTATTGATCTGATATTGACTCCCTCCGTCTTTCCGGGCTGCATCCCAACAGGTGGCTGGGCAGATACCATCTCCCCAGTGTGTCAATCAAAGAGGATGGGCCATTGCCTTAAAAAAAAAAAAAATCCATCCATTTAAACAAACTTCCAAAGATTATCTCGGAAGGCAAGGAGACCTCCTGACGGGTAGCACTGGGGAAAGGGGACAGGGACCACTATGGAGAGGCTGCAGTGGGGACTGTGAGGGTTGGAATCGATTGATCCCTTTGTTCCTTCAACGGCTGACCTCAACGCTGCCCGTATTTTGCCCGAGGTCTGCCTTCTTGCTTCTGAATCTCTACGCCCCTTGTGTCTGCCCCCTGCTAGCACTCCTGTTAGCGGTGGGACCCCGCGAGGGCGGGCCTCTCCTTCCCAGCCCCCTCGGGTGCAGTGCAACCGCGGTCACCGCATTGCCTGGCGCCAACGCCTAAGGAACTGCCGCAGGGGCTGTGCCCGGTCCCTGTAGTACCTGCCATCCGGGAATATGACCGCATGTCTCATTCATTTGCCTTTAACTCCTAGGACCTTGCCAAAGTCTGAGCAAATGGCAGCCTTGTGCTCTTTCAGACTCGGCCACCTCTCCTATGTCTGCAACCATGGCCCCGAGTGAGACGACGCGGAGGAATCTGGGGGAGCGCTGATCGCGAAGGGAAGAAGTGATGTCAGCAGCTGATGGCTCGGTCCCTTCCCAGGGCAGGGGCGGAGGCTCACTCGAGGGCTCCTGAGCTGGGGGATCTGGCTTCATTATATTGTCTTTTCTCGTTTAGGTGAAAGAAAAGCGGCATTCAGTGTGCATTTTGTATCATCCATGTCGAGTCAAAGGCATCGCTGGGTGACACCCTGCCAGAGATACTCCGCACCGCAGGCGCCGGCAAGCGCCCACGGGCACAGGGCGGGGCGCGCAGCGCGTCACGTCCAAAGTGGGCTGGGTGCCTGCTTTGTGCTCTCCTGTGTGGTTTCATAGCTGGTTAACCCGGTGACCATCCACCCCTAAAGCTGCGAAATCACAAACAGCAGCACAGGCCGGTGGGGTGGGGGCGGCCGACACAGACTCCGCGGTCTGTGAACTCTGGGGGCCCCGCTGCGCGTCTTCTGGGAGCACTGGAAAATGGTTCCTTTTACCTTTTTGCTCTCAAAAGTAACGGTCACAAAGGAAGTATTTGTGATTAAAATTACATGTCATGTTAGTGAGAGAATTTGTGGAATTCGTAAATTTTAATGAAAGAAGGAAGTAATCTTGAAGAGGGTGGGATGACATCCTCCTTTAAAAAAAAGAATCACACAAACTCCAGGTGAACAACTGAAAAAGTAGCAAAGTCTGCAGGTTTTTCCAAGAAACGGCATCTGTTAGGGGAAACACCCGGCTGCAGATCGGAGTCCCCCACCCAGAGATGCAGAATAGGACACAGTGCCTTGGAGGTCCCACCTCAAGGTCCGCACGGCTCAAGTTCAACTTGCTGCCTTTGCAGGGGGCCCCGGCCCAGTGGGCTGTGGGCCCCTTTCCCAGGGACCCTCGCCCCCTCTCCTCCCTGGGTACATCCACATCCCCGGGCGCCGCCTGTGGCCGGTGCTGTGAGCTCCTCGCTGCCCACTCTGGCCAAGCGCCCGGCATCCCCTGAACCGTTTCATTGATGTCAGGACACGTTTATTCCTCCAAGTGGCTTCATTCACTCGTGCTGTTGGCGCTGCAGCCAGAATAACGTGCCCAAGATACCATCTCAGACGCGGCCCCGTGACCAAAACGTTAAGGGGCTTCCTATTGCCGGCAATTAAAGTCCACACCCCTCTGTGCTCTAACATGTAGCCCTAATCTCCCTACTGGCTCATACGGTGTGCCCCACTCTTCCCCCAGAACTGCCTCCGGTGCTGAAATTCTGTTCTTACCTCCTTTGGAATGATTTTCTTGTCCCCGGGGATCCCTTCTCCACCCCTTCCTGCCCCTTCTACCGTTGTTTTCATAAGGGAAATAGGGGACACTGGCGGGGGTCTGGGCACTGGAGCCAGATGGCCTGGGCTTCGATCTACTTCCTGGCTCTATCACCAATGATGGAAAGCGATGAGCCACCCGGTGCCTCAGTTTCCCCACCTCTGAGTCACAACAGCGCCTGCCTTCTGGGCAGCTGTGCCGATCACAGAGTTCTGTCACTCAGTGCTGGGAGCAGGGCCTGTGCGGGGGGTGGCGCTCAGGGAGCACGCTTGTGAAACTCACTTCTCCCAGAAAGTTCTTCGGTCCGGCAGCCTGGCGTCCTCACCTACAGGCCCCATGGAGCCCATTCAGAGGCTCCCCTTAGCAGCCTGGTGCTGGGGGTCAGTCTCGTCCTCACCACCTCAACTAGGCCACAGCCTCTTGGGGTCACCTCTTCATGCGCCAGCTCCAAGCCCCCAGGGAGCACCGAGTGTCTCTTGACGTGGTGCTGCTGTGTGCGGGGGGACTTTCGCAGAGTGAGTGGGAAGTCGGGCAAGGACAGAGGGCCACCTCGGAGCCAGGAAGGCTTCCTACCAGGTGGTAGATCTGCAGAAACCATTCTTACTTTTGCCAAATATGGAATGAACACGTGTGTGCCTTTCCCATGCAAAAAAGGACTGAGCGATCCCAGCAGGCCTCCAACAGTTCGCACGCATTTCCTATCAGGCCTTCGAATCAGCCGTTTTCTTTGGCCTGAGCAGCGTCCGTTTCATCAAAATTGAAGAAGCAGTTGTGCATGTAGATACAGTTTCTGACGGTGAATTTAATCAGATCCAAATGTCACACCTTCAGGGATTCAAACCAGTAGCAATTTTGTCTTTATTGCCGACTCAAGGTCTGGCTGCCATTTTGTTTTCTCTTGTCTTTTCTTTTCTTTTCTTTTTTCTTTTCTTTCCTTCCTTCCTTCCATCTGGGGGTCTTAGTCAGTTTATCTTCCTTCTCTTTGTATCTGAAGAGCCAGGTCTTCCCACCTAAACGCACTAGCAGGTCACACATACGAAGGACTTTTCTTCCCCTAGGGCCTAAGTCACCTTGGCTGTAGGCCGGGTGCTGAGCAGGGCGGGCTGACCCCACTGAAGCCGGTGGGTGCACCCCAGCATTCCAAGGCCCGCTAACCCACATCTGGGCCACCTAACCCTTCAGCCTGGCCCAGGAGGGTATGATGGTGAGCGGGGCTTGAGAGGCCACGTGCTTGCGAGGCCACGTGCGTGCACTGTGGGGCAGGCGGTCGCCTCCTGGAGGCCTTCGGCCCTGGGTTCCTGGGTGAGTGGGGTACGTGGCACAGTGGAATTACCAGGTACTGTTCAGTTGTAGCTCAGGGGCCCATCGGTGTGACGCTAGCTGCCTTCCGCTGGCTTTGTTTACCACAGGAAGGAGCTGACTTAGCATCGAATGCTACCGAGTAGTCAGGGGGGTTTCTTATCACCCTCTCTGTTGGACCCACGGTGGACCTGGTCTAATTTGTATTATCTCTGGGACGTTTTAACAGATCACTTTCTTTCGTTAAAATTAGGTCAGATTAGAGAATTATGATCCCCCATTTATTCTGCTTCTAGAATAGTAACCCAATCTGCACCGAGATCTTCCTGGTTAAATAAAACACGTGCCTTACCCTGCCTCTCAAATGACTAACTGTGGGGCTGCCGTGTGCAGCCGTGATTACTGGTGAGTAAGTGTTTGCCCGGCACCGTCCTCCGAGCCCCTGGGGGTGAGATTGGTCATTCATAAATTGCCTATTGATCAGGCGCAACGAGAAATTAGACCCCAATCTTTGAAAGGAATTATTAGACTTTGAGTAACATTTGCCCCTGAACACTCAGAGGTCTGAGTGCACTTTTCTCATAACAGGGAGGTCCCTGATTAATGGCCACTGTTTATGCAAAGCGCTCGCAATGGAAATGCCACGCCAGGCGCCTCCTTCCTCTGTGCCCATCCCCTTCTCAGGCACGGCTCCCGCACTTTCACAAGGGACACCTTTTAAGACAAGGGATTTACAAAATGAAAAAAGACACACACCAACTTGATTTATGACCCATTCAGGGTTTAGATATTGGGTAATTTTATAACTGATACAGTGCTTTAACCTTCGATATTTTTTATAAAATGCAAGTTTAGTAATTTTCCCGGCACTAGCTTATATACACACACAAAAGAACGTGGTGAAAATAATGCCCCCCAATGACCGTCTTTGCCAGGCCTGGCTGAGTGTCCTGCCAGCGTGGGTGTGTGACCGGGCGTGCGCTCAGGTGTGTGCGCACAGGTGAGACCCGGGGGAGAGCCCTGGGCACGTCACTCTGACACTCCTTTAAAAATATAACAGGAAGCACATGGCAGCAAATGCTCTGCGGAACCCCAAACTGAGTAACTGCGATGCCAGACAGCTTTATCCTGCTTAACAGGAAATTAGGTCGCGACGGGGACTTGCGGAAATTACCTTGAAATGTTTGTGTGCTTGAATGGTTGGACAATTGGTGCTAAAAATTACCTTACCCAGGTTTGAATCCTAAGCTTGTGGGCAAACGCGTGCCGGGCTAATCGGTGTTCCAGAAAAAAAACTGTGCCCCCGCTCCTGGACCCAGCCTGGGTGGTGGGCACGGGCTGGGCTGGGCTGTCCGGAGGCCGCAAGTCTGCCCGTGGCCCCACTGTCCACAGATCAGGACGGAGAACCTAGCCGTTAATTTGGATTCAATTAAACCTCACTACTTACCCTTAAATACACTCAGAGCCCGGGACAGTGTCATTTAATTATTCACAAATGCTATTATAAATGCAACTGGCAGGGCCGGTACCAACGCCGACGACCAGCCCATTAAAACCTGTGTGCTTTGAATGCGGCGGTGGCGGAAATTTGAGGGAGCCCACTCGGTTTCATTAGAAGGCAGAAAACCCCAGCCGGTGCACGGCTCCTTGAATAACTTCTGAAAATCTTTTAAGTCAACCTTGTGTTTTAGTCAACAGGGAAGTTTTGACCCTTAACCTCTCAACAATCATTCGTTTCATTATTTATCTGAGGGAATCAGAGAGTTTTTGTTCTCTCACAGAAGTCCCTGACACTGGGATATTTTTAATAGCTGAAATTTTTCATTCTTGTCACTAGGCCTTTTGAAAACACAGGTATTTTCATACAAGACGTAGCTAATGAGTGAGACTTCAGACTCCAACCTCTCCCTGTAATCACGGCGCGGGGCCCCGCGAAGCTGCACTCGTGAGAAAC
Source organism: Mormoops blainvillei (assembly GCA_004026545.1). Lineage (NCBI taxonomy): Eukaryota > Metazoa > Chordata > Mammalia > Chiroptera > Mormoopidae > Mormoops > Mormoops blainvillei. The sequence continues at coordinate 112,050 of PVJD01002920.1, forward strand.
ATGGAAATTAATTACTGAGCTCCCTGTTTTATCCTCCTCGTCTGTTTGATATTCTCTAGCACAGAAGGAACCAGACAATTAAATCTCTCCTCCCTCGGCCTCCTCTCAAAGCTCCCTGCACCCTCTCCTCCACTCCAGAGGCCCAGCCTGTTTGCAGAGGGCGGGTTGTGGGGAGAAGGAGCAGGCAGAGAGGCAGGTTGGAAAAGACGCCACCGGGTTTTTAAAGAGCTCCCGGAGACGTCCCCCTCTGCCAGGGGTGCTGTTCCGAATCTGTTCGCCCTTTTGTTGCTGGAGCCAAAGATTCTCGCAGGAAGCAGTCCAAGGCCGCGGCCTCTGTCCCGTCTACACAGCAGCTAAGCCCCAGTTCCCACGGGGAGGCGTTCCTTCCCGGCATCTGTCCTCCCCTGGCTCAGATAAACACGTGACCCCCTGACCACTGGGCAGGGAGCTGAGCCAGCGCGTTGGTCTCACTGAATGCCAGAGTGTCCTTCTCCGAACCAGGTGACACCATCTAAAGCCCAGGGGGGTGTTCAAGAACATCTGAAGCCGTGTTTAGACAGTGGGGTGCGCATACATGTGTACAGGTGTGTGGGTGTGTGCACACCTGAGGTGTGCATATATGTGAGGGTGTGTATGTGTGTGTATGTGTGAGGGGGTGTGTGCATGTGCATGTCACGTACACGTATGGGTGAGCATGTGGGTAATGTTTGCACATGTGGGGTATATACACACATGTGTGGGCTGTGGGGTGCACATGTGTGATGTGTTTGCACATGTGGGTATGTGCACACATGCATGGAGTAAGTTCATGGGTGTGTGCATGTGTGGGTGTGTGGTGTGTGGAGTTTACATGTGTGGGGGTGTAAGCACATGTGTAGGTGTCTGAAGTGTACATGTGTGGTATGTTTGTTCATGTGGGGATGTGCACACATGCAGGGAGTGTGTGCCTGTGTGGGTGTCTTTACACATGCAGGCGTGAGTTGTGTGTATGTGGGGTGAGTGTGTGCACGTGCGTATGTATGTGTTGTGCATGTGTGGGTGTATGAGTGTGTGTGGTGACACTTTAGGGGCTCTGGTGGTTTCGTTTTGCTGGGGGAACAGCCCAAGAAGAGAGCACAGGGCTGGAGTAGGCATAGAAGATGTGACGCCTGCGTCCCTCCCTCTCACCCTGAGTCATGGCCGGGCTCCCACCTGGGGTTGCGTGTCTTCTGCAGTGCTCAGCAAAGTCCTACCTGTCACTGTGTTTTCATGTGCAGTGCTCTGCATGTGCATGGACCACAACCCCCACCGCCCCCGCAAGGGCGGGAGCTGCTCAGGTCACAGTCACCGAGCAGCCCGCAATCCCCTTACCTGCAGGGCCTCGGGCCCAGGCAGCGCCCACGGCAACTCGGTTCTGTGGTGCAGGCTCAGTGCCGGGCACCAGGGCTGCGTCAGAGGTCAGGAGTCAGGGTCCCACCTCCTTCTGCCCCCCAACGACCACGCCGAGCGGAAGTGGAGGGTGCTCGTCCTGACTGCATCCGCTACTTCTCAGCAGCCTCATTAGGTGTTGCCGCTTAACTGAAAATTAGATGGCAGGTGAAAAGTCCTTTTCCCGTGTTTTTCAGCTGGTTTTTAAATGAGCATTTGGGAAGCTTCGATTCTGTCGTGCAACAACAGCTACTCTCACCGAACGTACCCCCAGCGTGATTCGGGGGAACACTCCCAAGTCCACGGGCTGCTGCATCACAACAGAACCGACAGGAGCCCGCGTGCACGGCGGTCCTCCTGGGGTCAGAATCGTCATCGCCGCCTGCGTCCCCCACACAGGATTCCGCAGAGGAACCCGCGTCCTTCCACCGGCAGGCGCAACTCCGTGAGGAGGCTCCTCGGTTCCTGAAGTCCAGTGCTCCGTCAGAGCTTGAGAAACTGCGTCACCAGCCCGCACTGAAATCCACAAAAAGGCCTTTCGTGTCTGAGACAAAATTCTGACCCACAGAGATGATAACAAAACAATAAAAAAAATAACCACCCTGAGAGCGCCCCTTGTGTTTCGTACGCCTCCTCTCCTGCACGGAGGTCCCGCAGGGGCGCAAACCTTTGTCCCGCAGGCCCAGGGTGCGCTAGGGCGCGCGGCTCCCAGAGCAGAGTGTCGGCGGACAGGACCTGCTGTGCGCTCGTGCCGGAAGCTGCCAAGAAGAGCCTCGTTTGGGGTTCTGAAGGCCGCCTTTTCTGGCTGCCCTGCACCTCGTGCCACTCTGGGCTGTTGGGTGGGGGGGACCACAGGGCAGGGGCCCCAATACTCCCCTGATTCACCTCCTCCTCCGAGTCCATCTCAAGCCAACTGCCCCCCACACAACACCTGCTCCGGCCCCACGGATTGGCTGGAGTCTCCAGTGGGGGACTTTTTGGTCTCTAGGTTGGTTACTGATGACACCTTGAAAGTTTTTAACAAGTGGCAGAAAGAGGAGTGACCAGGTGGAGAGGTTGTGATTCTGGGCCCTGTGGTGTCACCTTACAGTCGGTATCTTACTTAATATTAAGGACAGCCACCGGGGAGCAGGTGACCCTTCTCCAGAAAAGCAAAGCCACGGACTCAGGTGTTCCGGGAAGCGGGAAGCGAGGACGCACTGGCTGGCCAGCTGTCTCCCACTTTCTCCTGCTGCCCATGGTGCCCGGGAGGGGACCTGGGTACCACTAGCTTAGACGCGTGGGCCCTGGGGGCCTCGTTGGTGTGAGGGTCCTCATGCACCGCACCCCCGCCACGTGCAGCCTGTGCTCAGAGAGACGCTTGCCGCCTGGCGCCCTTTGTCACGGTCGCTGCTTTCCTGCCGAGCACTGTTACCGCCCAGAACCTCCGTACCTGCTCTGATGTGCACACTCGCTCCCACACCTGCACGGCGAGTCTGGACACCAAAGGGCCCAGGATGTCAGGGACCAGGCCCCCGTCACACACGGACAGGGAGATCGGCTTTTCAAAACACCGAGACAATTTGTCCCCATAACTTGGTCCCACGATGCGCCTCTCCTGATGTCTATAGAGACAGGCCGCCTTCCATTACCCAGAGAGAGTCTGGTCCTGTCGATTCCGGAAGAGCAAGCTTCAAGAGGGGGGATCAGAACCGTATTTCCAGTGGGATATGTTGGTTTGATGCACATTTAGCCGCATTTCCAAGACTTTTCTCGAAGTCCGTCCAGCGGTGTCGAACCCGTGGTACACGGGCTGCATGTGGCCCAGGATGGCTGTGAAGGTGGCCCAGTGCAAAATCGTAAGTGTACTCAAAACCTTTTATTTGCTCATCAGTTTTCATCAGTGTTTGTGTATTTAATGTGTGGCCCAAGATGACTCTTCTTCTTTCAGTGTGGCCCAGAGATGACAGAAGGTCGGACACCCCTGTCACGGACCAAAAAGGCGATTCGAGGTGAACTAACACAAGCGCTGTCTGTCTGAAAGAGCCATGTGTGATCTCAAAGCATCAGGCGCCCCCTCCTCACCCCTGCCCGGAGTTCCGCGCCACGTGGGTGTCCACAGGCGCGGTGCTGCCCGTCACGCCACTCTGCAGAGAGGGGCCCGGGAGCTGCCCGGGTTGCCTTCATCCCAGGCAGCGGGAGCCCTCCGTCTCTGCTCTGACCCTGCTCTGCGTCCAGTGTCCTTCCCCTCACTGAGATGACAGGGGCTGAGGTGAGGGGACTTGTTTTGCCAATCAAAACATCACGGAAGAAGCGATGGAACAAATGAGAAATTAAATTGTGATCCTTTACTGAGGCCAGGCGGAATTCATCTGAGGATGTCAGAGGGGAGTGAAAGGCCGTCACAGCGACAGGCAGTCACCAAAGCCCAGCTGGTATGGCTCGGCCGTCCGAGGCAACCGCGGCCACACCTGACGTGCGAGGTTTTTCATCATTGTGCTGCAGACCCCCACGCCTGTGGCGCACACAGCACAGCTCAAGTCTGCGTGTTCGTAACTTGGAAGAGATGGTACTTGTTTGTATGGAAACCTCACCAAATTGTTTGTGTTAGGAGGGAAAACAAACAAAACAGTCGCTCAGCAATTCCAGGAGCCCAGGTGGAGACGGCGCCACGTGTCTGTGCGCAGGCGCCAAAGGCGGTGGGCGGGCACGACGGCTCGGCTCCTAACACCGCAGCCCAGCCGCCACTTGGTTGTACCCTCTGCTCAGAGCCTCACTTTTCCTCTGGAAAATTCTTATTCCCGTCATGGGGATGTTGAATACCCTGGGCTAGTTTGAAAAATAAATACATAAAATTATCGTTAATTAAAATCAAACAACAAATTGGAAGAAAATAATTGCAATATACATGACCAAGGGTTAACCTTAATATGCAAAAGGCCCTTATAAATCAGTAAGAAAACCTGAATATTCCACAAGATAAATGGGCAAAGGACATAAATAATTCACTAAAGAGGAAACAGAGATAACTAACAAGCAGGAAAGAAAACACTCAGCCTCAACTGGATATTTAAAAAATGGAAATGTAAACAAAGTTTAAGATACAATTTTCCACCCATGACATTAGCAGAGGGCTAAGGATGCTACTCACTGCTGGTGGGGGACCCTGAGGTGCACCCCGAAAGAGGGCTGGCGCAGGCAGGAAGTGCCAGGAGCCCCTGAGGGGCACCTTGCCAGCAAGTCCCAAGAGCCCGTAAGTGCCGCACTGACTGAGGCTATAAGGACACGTGAAAGCCAGGAGAAAGTGACCCCATGTACTGGACGTGCTTCCGGCACCAAGGCGCCCATCAGATCATGGAATCGAGCTCCACGTCCAGTGGGAGTGAATCGTGAGCAAGCGCGACCCGCAAGGTGACGCACTCACTGCATGCCGGCCACGGGGAATCCTAGGTGATGAATGCAGGTTGGATGTTTTATATCTGCGTGCAGGTTTGTGAAGGAAATAAACTGAAATATTAATAGTGTTCTGTTTCATGGTCAGTTTACAGACGAGACGCGTTTTCTCTGCACTTAATACTCCTGGAGAGCCTGGAGGAGGGTCACTTTGGCATTGAAGAAAATCGATATCGCCCCTCAGCGCTGACGCCTTTATATTCTACTTTCCAAAGCAAATTAAACCATGTGTGGAACGATGTTCTAGGACTCAGAGAGATTAAGCTGTGACCAAAGTCACAGACCAAGTCAATTTCTGAGTTTGGTTACTTTTCTAATTATAGGCCGTCTATGGCTATGGTTTTAAAAAAGGAGCCGCCTTCTGGATCAAGTTGACGGGGTGCCGGGCGTGCTGCTAACCACTTTAAAAACACTGTCCCATTTAGCCACGCGTGCAAAGTGGGGTCATTCCCGTTTTACGGGCGCGAACACTGAGGGTCAGACGTGCGCACTGGCAGGGCTGCCTCTTCGCACAACCCCCTGAGCCCCAGAGTTGGGCAGTGTGCCACCTGTGTGACCCGTCAGGCAACGAGTGGCCCTGTGGCCAGGTTCTTAGCCTCCACAGTCGTGTCCCTTCATCGTGGAAGGGTCCCTCAAGATGCCACTCTCCTTCTGAGCTTCCGGAGGGCAGGGATGCATCGGCACGAGATTCAGGTCCAACTCAGTGACTGCCCGCAGAGCACTCCATCCGCCTGGCACTGTGCTCACAGCCGGGCGGCCCAGAGAGAGGGAGGAGAAGTGCTGGGAGTGCATCCAATTCAGCGCCACCTGAGACGTGCCATGCCGGAAAGAGGCTGCGTTTGCACATCCATGATCGCACAACTCACGACACCAAACCCGAGGCCTTTGCCGAATCTGTTCCTGCAATGCCAAGTGTGTCGGGGTGGATACTGTGGGGTGGTGGGGGGCCAGCGGAGGGAACAGAGAAGAGACCCTCTTCAGCGTAGATGTACCGAATGCTTATCGAACAAAGATGAAAGCCCGCAGCCAGGCGAAATCGTGCCTAACGCTAAAGACACATCCAATCTAGAGAAGAGGACAGACTTCTGGAATTACGGTCCTTTGGAATTAAGCACGCAAAGGGTCCCCAGAAGCCCTCTGGTTTGGGGCTGGAACCATCACTGCTGCAGGCAGGAGGACACGGACCGCTGTCTGCTCCAGCAGCCGACACGGCGGTGGCGTCGGGGGACCCCACCCTCGCCTCTCGGGCGCCCATCCCTGGTCACCGGGCAATGCGGGACGGGAGGCAGGTTGCCGCCCGCCGAGCTCCGCCAGTTCTGATCTCGGGATGTGATTAGTACAACAGTCAGGTGCTTCAAGCCGGGCAGGCTTTCTGCGCCGTGCACCCCCGTCTGATAGGTGAGCACACAACTAGTTAACTCTCCTCTTTCTTTCTGCTTTTCTCACCGACTCTGCTTGAGGCAATTACAGCAATGCTGCATTTGTCAATCACATCCACTCGTGCATGGTTTCCTGAAATAATTATCAGGTGAGCGGCGTCTCCGTGCCTGGAGAGCCGGCTCGGAAACCGGGAGCCCCAGAGTATTAATTACTGAGCGCAAAAATTTGCCGAGAAGCAAGTCTTTTAATGGTAGAACTGACGTAACATGATTGTTTTGATTTTTTTTACTAACATGACAATCATTGCCGTCCCCCTGGTCATCACCACAGATCAGCTCGAATTATCTGGGGAGGCCATTACCGAGCGGGGTACCATTTGATAAAGTGAGGCGCCTGCTTCCTGGCGTGGCGTTTGTGGACTTTCAGAACATGGCAAAGCCTGGGAGCCCACAGCTGGAATAAAAGTGGCCTCCTGCCAAAGCGAACCAGAGGGACACTCCTCGGCGTGGCGGAGCGGGGACTTTGGTGGCTCCGTTTTGCTGGAAGAAACACTTTTAAGAGGGTGTCTTTTTACATTCCTCGCCACTGCGCTCGCTCCACGGACCCGGGCTCCTGATGTAGGACATCGGCATTTTGTCAAATTTCACATGAAAGTTAGAGCACACCTTTTCCTAGAGGCTCAGTTCACGCATGTTATCAAAACACATACATCACAGCGCTCGGTCCCCTGGTGAGAAGAGGAAATGCTTTCTGGTTCGCGTTCTCCTCTGGAAGAGGAACCTAGCAAGCTGAGAAAAGTGAAGAGAAGGCGTCCGAAGACGTGGACAAAGAGTCTGTCTATAGAGGACACGACAGAGGGTGCCGGCTGCAGCCCACCCTGGCCGCTTAGAAATCGTTCTGTCTTCTTCTCGGGTTTCCGCCTCTCCCGCCCTCCGCGCCTCCTCTCCCCGACGGCTCCTGTCCCCCTCCTCCTCATCCTGGGCTCCTTCCTTCCTCCAGCGGCTTAATTTTCCAAGGCTGGAAATAGGCAAGTAGTCCCTGGGCGCTGCCCTCACGTTTCAGAGTCAGAGCCCTCTGTTTGGACGGTCCCCAGAGCGCTTTCCCAAACGTCTGTACTTGGCAGCCTCTTTCTTTCTGGAGTTTTCGTTGTCAGGGGCCAGCCACAAGAGTAAGAGGCAAGGCGTCCCCGGGGTGTGCAGAAAAGGCCCCTTGCTGCCCAACCCCGTGGGCTGGGTCCCCCCCAGGCAGCTCGCCCCTCAGCCTCCCGTGGGAAGGGCCAGGGACCGGGCCACAGTCGCTTCCGCCGCCGCCAGCCCCGCCGCCGCCAGCCCCGCCGCCCATCCCTGTCCCTGCGTCCCTTCTTACTAAGATAAAAGTCGCTGCCTTCATTTTATGCTCTTTTGTCCCCGTTGTTGTACCCTCAGCAGAACTTAAACCTTTTCTGTCGTTTGGGGGGATTTTTATTGGGAAAAAATATTTTTTGGTCCCCACAGGTGACTTGCTAGAAGTTGCCCTGCCTGGGTCAGCCACCCAATCCCCTCTGAGGTCCCCGAGTTCAATGGGATCAGGCCGCCAACTAACGCTTCATGGCCACAGAAGGTCCACCCCCTCCAGCGAAGCGCCCAGCGACTTCAGCGAGCTCCGCACAGCTCGTTACTATGGAAAGCGGAAGCCCAGAAGGGCAGAGAGGCTTCTGATGGATGGCGGGATGATGGCAGAGGGAACCTGGGGCTGGTGGCCGGGGCAGCCTCCCTGACCCCCGACCTCCCTGTCTCGGATTCAGCCCCCGGGTCCTGCTGTTTGCAAACAAGCAGATGGAGGACCCCACTTCCCGGCAGACTGAAAGCACCCGCTGCAGACCTCCACTGTGCAAGTTCGGGAAGCAAGGATGGAAATCCCTATGATTTCTTTCCAATCAGAAGCAAAACGCTACCTGGAGGTAGCGCCTCACACTCTAAAGTCGACGCTTATCCTTTCAATCCGAGAGGCACGGAGAAGTCCGTGATATGCCTTACAGATCGAGGACACGGGGAGCAAGCTGCTGCGGTGGCAACCGGGGGGCGGGGCGGGGAGGGTGCTGTGCCCCACCCCGGGTGGACGCCTGCTGTGCACTTCAAGTGGGGAGCTGTTAATAGGGCATCCTGCCCATTGACTGCACAGCCCGGACACAAGTCTCAGCTCTGCTCTGAGGCCCGGAACAAACAGGCCCCGAGAGGCAGACTCAGGCCCTGAGGACGCCCCGCCCACCCCGAGACGGGATAGGACTGACCGGGCCCTGATGGGCTGTGCAGGTGTCTGAAGTGAAACTCACTGATCCGGCATCACCAGGCCGGTGAGTTTCCACACTGTCCACGAGCGGCCATGGTGAAGCAGAAGGCATCCGCCTGATTCCCCAGGCCTGGCGGTGGGCAGCCCCTCCGCCCCTCCCTTGCACTCTGGGCACGCTCCTGCACCCTGCAGCAGGGACATGGCCAGTGGTCCCTCAGCCAGGCCAGGGTTTTGGCGCCTGCCACCCAGGGGAAGAGAGAGCCCAGGGCCAGGTCCCCACCCTGCCCGGCCCAGAGACGGCCTGGGGTGCACCCCTGCGGGCCCCCACTTAGGGAGTGGCTGCTGGGATGTTGCAGTGTGAAACCAACTCAGCTCCCAGCTGAGGCCCCGGTGCAGGGTGCATCACCAGGGGAGGGCCTTTTCCTGCGGTGCACACAAGGCCCCGGGCAGCAGCGACCAGCACACGGGGATGGCGGGGCTCTCTGAAAGAGCCCCGCCCCTTCAGGGTGTGCGCGGCCCCCTCCCCAGCTGCTGCCCCTGTGCTGTGTTGAGGGAAGCGGGCGCCATTGCGTGGCCTTCTCTGGACGGGAACATCAGTGGCTCCCACGCTCCTCCCCGGAGCAGGGGTAGTAAAAGCCAAGCCCTCCGTTGGTCATGGCTGTCTCCGGCGCTCAGGACGGCGGCTGGACGCACATGGGCTGGGACACCGCCTCGGGCTCAGCGTGGACGTGGAACCGGCTGACTTCGCAGGGATGGTGCCTGGCCCGGTCCCCCCCCGCCCACGAAGCCTCTGGCACGGGTAGCCGGACACCTCGCCACAAAATAATTGTGGGAACTTTTATTAGTTCCCCTTCTAATCAGGACCATCCCCCGAACTTGTAGGGTCCATGCAAGATGAAAATGCAGGGCCTGTTGTTCAAAAACGATGAAAACTTCCAGCATCCTAAGAGCAGAGCCTTGAGAGTTCAGGGCCCTGGGTGACTGATTTGGATTTGAAGCCACTTAGACGGCTTTCTCTGGGAAGTGGGGAGATTTGGAGACCAGCAGATGGGAAGAGGGAGCCCAGCGCCCAAGGTGCTCCTGGGAGAGTGACATGGGGCCCAAGTTACGGTCCATGAGCCCGTCAGACATGCTCACCCACCAGGGAGGCTCCCACCTCAGGCCTGTGCACTCATGGTGCCCTCGTCCTGTGGGTCATTTTCCTAGAGCCCCCGGCTCCCATCCTCTCACTTCCATCAGCCTCCCCGAAACCCACCCGGGTTCAGGGCAGCCAAGGTTCTTCGCGTATCTTAGAAAACAGACCTTTTAAAGTCGGAATAATTTTTGTTCTCTTCCCAATTCAGGCTTCTTCTCTGGCTAATGAAGCTCAGGGGGAGAACAGGTAGAGAGTGGACTGGAAGCTAGAATTTTCTAGAGAATGTCACAAGGGCGAGGACACACAGGCAGTTCCCGTAATGCTAAGTTGCAGCTGGTTAGGCTGGGAGTGGGGTCCTGCCCGTGCCCACAGCACCTCCAGGCGGCACCCAGCCCCTCCTCGAACCAGAAGCATTGGCCCTCGCCTGCTCACCCGAGGGGCTCCCGGGGATGCCTGGAGCCCTAGCCCAGGGGCCATGAGGTCCCCAGCCAGTAAGACAGACAGGCTCTTCGTGGCCCCAGCCTCTGCAGAGCGCGTAAGCAGGCTCCAAACAGACAGCCCTCACCTGGGCTGTCTAATAGTCACACCGGCTGGGACTGAGCCAGACGCCCCCGCAGTTTCCCCTTCCACCTCCTCTAGCAGAAGGTTGGGGTACCCTGGACCGGGGGGCACATGCATGAAGAACTGTCCCCTCCCTTGCCACTCAGCTGCCCCGGTGGAGCCTGCAATCTGACTGCGCCTCCGGAAACGTTTCTCCGCCATCTGGGGGGTCAGGGTGCCCCTCACTGGGAGAACCTCTGTGTTGCATTTTACAATCTCCAGGTCTCTGGGGACCCATGAGCATCTTTTATTTCCTCTCCTTTCTCTGTAACAGCCTATTGGTTCCTTCTCTGGAGGCCGTTTCGTTCCTTCGAGCCCACCCTTGGCTCGCACGCTAAAGGGCTGCCACCGGCTGCTGCAGAAACTGAGAACGGGGAAACCGCTCAGCAGCCTCTGGGCTCGAAGCACAGCTTGTGCCTTCGGTTTGGTTTCTTAAAATCTCTCGCAGCACCCGTCCTGGGGAGAGGGTCCTCATGGCAGCAGGCTTCACCCCCCGGGCTGGGGTTGGGGGGCAGCCGACTGTCCCAAGTTGCTCTTCAGCCACCAAGTCTCAGTCCGAGGAGGGCGCAGCCCCACGGGCAGGGCCGCCAGGCTAGGGAGAGGCTGGGTCCCCGGCGTGGCCCAGTCCCCACTCACCCTGTGCCCTAGCCCACGCCCGTGGCCGGCAGGGCTGAGCGTACGGCCAGTGTGAGCTCAGTGCACAGATTCAACTTAAGCCTTTAGTCTCTCAAGGGCTTAAATAACCGCCTCTCCAGCCTCCCGTCATCCGCACTCCTCAGAACAGCCATCGGGGCTGCATTTTATCTTAATCCGCAGCCTCCGTCCTAACGGTTGCTTTCTGGGGCTGCTTGGTGCCCACCTCTGCTCACGTAACAAACAGCACGGCCTGCCCGAAGCCGCGTCCTCTTGTTAAATGAACTGCTTGCCACCGGCCTCTCTCACCGAAGGAGGGGAACAAGGCAATACCTTAAATTCCCCTTTTGGGACCTGGGGGAACCAGCCCCGAAAGACAGGCCACAGGCACCCGCCAAAGCCACCCGGCGTCCAGATGCTGCTCCAGCAACTGAAATCAGAGGCGGCCACGCAGTCTTCACCCCTTGGCTCTGTGGGCGTCACAGTTCTCTCCCCGCCAGGGAAGCCCTCTTCTTCCCAAGCACAGGTGGGCTCCCTGCAGGAGGGCCCCTCGTCCCCTGTCAAGTGCCTGCTGCAGTGCAGGTGGACGTGGAGCGTGGACACGTTCTTGTTGGACAGGCGGAGGGACCTCGGCGGAGGGGGGGGGCGTGGACGGAAGCCTCTGGTTGACCAGCGGGGGCTTCGGGCCGTGGCGGGACATCTGCGACTCTGCTTGCGTGGGGAGTAGCCACAAGGATGTCCATACCCCAAGGGGCAGTGAGGGTCCCGTGGGCGGCAGCTGTGAGTGGAAGAGATGTGTAAATCGTAACATCTAACCTGAGAGTTGGTCACAGCTGACAGCCGGGGGCAGCCAGATCCGCAAGCCCCCGCCCACGTCAGTGCCGGCAGGTCTCTCCGCCTCCTGGAAGGCGCTTCCCCAGAGAACTGTTCTCAGGGGCTGCTAGCGGAGCCGGCTCTTCCCACGCCATTCCTCAGGTCCGATGCGGGGCTGGGGTCTCGGGGCCTGGAGGGAACTTCCAGAGATGGAGCAGAAGGGGCACCTGAGCGGTGAGCGGCGGGGCCACCCCTGGCTGTACGCCGTGTGCCCCACCTGTTACCCAGCGATCAACCTGCCCAGGACAGGAGGCTGATAGAGGAGCTCAGGTTACTCACCTGGAAGCCCAGGCAAAGGTGTGCTGTTGGGCTGGGGGCACAGGGGCCGTGGAGAAGGCGCCTCAGCACGTGGTGCCCGCGGCAAAGAAGAAGGTAGTATTTGCACACCGCCTCCCACCCCCGACGGGTCACTGATGCCCCACACTCGCTGGTCAGCACGTGCATTAGAAGGTAAGTGAGAGCCCCAGGCAGCGGTGGCGGAAAGCAAGTGATGCCCACCGCCTCTGAGGGCGGGTGCCGTCGGGCACACCTGCCACGGTTGGCGGTGCCCCAGAGGCTGCGGAGGGAGCAGGAGGGGCAAGAGGCCGAGAGGGGTGCGGGAGAGGTGCCCCCTCCACTCCACAGGGAGGCGCCGCAGCTCAGGGCTTAGAGTGAAACAACCCCAGAGCCACCCGTCCGCGAGTCCAGCGCTGGGAAGGAGGGGCAGGAGGCGATGGCGCCGACCGGAAGGGATTCCGGAACAAGGAGTCGGTGAGGCCTCTGCAGGGTGAAACGCAGGTGCTGGTATGTAACCAGCGGTCGTAGGAAGGGCTGGGCGGGGAGGAAACAAGAGGAGGGAACTACAAAAATCAGACCCGCGGGGAGCGTGGGAAAGAAAAGCGTGGTTGGGAAAAAGCTCAGTAGAGGACTAACGTGTGAGTCACCGGCGAAAGGTGATTAACCACGAGACGGGACAGAGGTCGGTGCCTGGGCTGGGGCACAGGCAGTCAGACACGCGCGCAGAAACGGAGTTAGACCGAGGAGTTTCCACACACACACCTTTGAAATCTGGCGAGTGAAAATAGATCCGTGATGGTGAGAAATTATTTGAAGTGGTAACAGAATTTTCCAGAAATGAGTTAGCTTTCAATTCCAGCCAAAAGCCAAGCAGGGTCAATTGAAAAGAACAAAAAAACCACACCTCGCACCCAGTCACCCCGCAATGTAACGTCACAAAGTCAGGATAGAGAGAAAATCCGGAGGGAGGACACCGGCCAGGTACGGAACAACAACCCAGCTACCGGGAGACTTTTCTCGGCTTCAACGAAGACTTGGAAACAATGAAATGACATCTTCAATACGCTGAAGAGAAGTAGCTCGGGGCCCTCGCAGTCTACACGCAAGTCACCGTTCAAGAATGAGGTTGCGATGAGGAGATTTATGGAGGAGGGATCAGAACGTCAGGTTCCTGCTGGAAAGTACTTAGGGATGCACTGCAGGAAAAAAAAAAATTAAAGCACTGAAATTCGGAAATAAACAGTGATGAGAAAGTAAATAAATAAAGAATATGTTTTGGAGAAAAGACAAAAACAGACATGAAAATAGCACACTAATAATGAAATAATAAAAAGGACATTAGCTTCCAGGTATGTGCTAGGGGATGAATGTTTGTGGTTCCAGCTCGTGTGCTGAGGCCCCGACTCCCAGGGTGCCTGGCTTTGGAGATAGGGCCTCTAAGAAAATAATTAAGGTTAAATGAGTTCATAAGGGTGGGGCTCTAATCCGATACCATTAGTGTCCTTGTAAGCTCTCTCTCTCCCTCTCTCTCTTTCTCTTTCTCTCTCAGCATGAGGACACAGTGGGAAGGCTGCCACCCACGAGCCAGAAAGAGAGTCTCACCAAAAACCGACCTTGCTGGGCCCTGACCTGGGACGCCGGACCCCTGGAACTGTGAGACAATAAATGCCTGCTGCTTAAGCCGTCCCATCTGGGTCGCTTTGCTGTGGGGGCCAGAGCTGACTGGGTCTGTGTGTGTATCAGTAAGCTCAGAACAGACTTCCCAGGGATAATGTAGAAGCTGGGAAAAGGTTTGAAATGAAAGTAACAGTGTGCTAAGGGGCCGTCCATTCAAATTTCATCTTTGCTAAAATGTGCGTTTACATTTTAAGGTTTACCACTAAAATATTGGAAATAAAAAATATTATTCTCCATCTGGTGAAGGAAAAGGGGTCAGAATACATGCACGTTGAGATAGCAAACAACGTGACACATTTTGAAGGCACTTTGTGGCAAAGTCATTTGAAATGCCATGTCCACTTGGAAATACTGGGGAATGTGAGAATGAAACATCTGACTTTCAAGCTGTAATTATCCTTTTAAAGAATAAAAAGGACCAACATAAAGTACAATTAGATATTCTTTTCTGCTTTGTTCATTCCTTGGTTTTGAGACACCCGCCAGTCCTGACCACCCATCGGGGCATCAGTGTAAACCCTGGAAATCAGTGTGGATTCAGACCCTCATCACACCCCAGGTCTACCCTCCCCCCGAGACACCAATTGTGTTTCATGGTCTCGGTGAAGCCCCTGTGGCTTTGGTGCTGGGGGAGCAGATCTGACCTGTGAGCTAACTTCGGAGGCTGTGAGAGACATTACAGACCCACTTACATGCACTTGCTCCACTCTGCTCTTCAAAAGGTCCTTTCTCTTGGACCTAAAATCTTTGTCTTGTCTATTTGTCTTGCTCTCCCAACTGCTGCCTGTGTGACCTCAGGCAAGTAACTTTACTTCCTTGTACCTCACGTCTATAAAACGACAATAATTAGCAGCACCTGTGTTCTGGAGTGAAATGAGTTTGTGTGTCTGTGCATGCGGTGGGGAGCCCGTGGGGCTGGGCGACTGGGGGCCTCACCATTTCCTCCCCCAGGCCAGGGGACACTATTTTGCTGCCGCCTCAAGCACGAGGATCAGCCGGAGTAAAAACAAACAATGACAACATTTATTAGTAAAGACTGAATAAGAATGAAACGCACAGAGCTGGGCCTGAAGAACTTTAGAGCAAGCCATGGCATGGTCTTCAAGGCAGATGGATAACCAAACGGGGTCCTATGTGACTTCACAGAGAAGGACGTAAAAGAGGTTGTAGAAGACAGTATCCCGCCACTCATCGCCAGAAAATGCGTGTGGCACACGTGGAAATTTAAATGAACACTGCGACCCTCTCCGGGGGATGCGAACACTGCCAAGCTGTGAAGTAAAACACACATATAATTGACGCCAGCCCTCAGAGCCGCAGAGAAAACCCAGGAAACGAAGGGCCAAGACGCGGATGCTTCTCCTAGGTGCGACCCCGTGCCAGGCGCTGCGCTGAAAACTTTATGTAGGCTCCTGCATTTCACCTTTAGGGTGCTGACAGAGGAATGAAGAACTTAGGAAGACACCCAAGGTCAGACGCTGGGCCCCGAGGCTGTGGCCCGCATGGTTCCAGCCTGGAGCCAGCGCGCGCTTGTGGCCAGGCTCTCGGAACAATGACCTGATGCCGGTGCCCCGTGTAGCTTGCCCAGCAGGAGTAAAACCCAGCCTTGGCAAGGCCCGCTCCGCGGGGCAGGGAGAGCAGTGCTCCCCAGGAACGCAGGCAGCGCCTGGCCCTGTGCTGTTCGTCGCCATTTGAGACAGACAGGCTCGGAGGAGGCAGGCGGCCTGGTCACCTGTGAGCGCTGTCCCTCTGAGAGTCTGAAGGGCCGTCCTGGATCTGGGCTGACCGTCCACCGCTGTGACGAGCCTTCCCCATCGTGACTGCTGTCCCCACAGGAACCCGTGCCTGAAGATGACGTGAGAACGATAAAGAGGGTGGCTAATCAGTATTGGACACAGGCTCAGGAATTCACACCATTTTCCGCATTTTTAAGATGATACAGCGGCCGTGGCTGTCTCCTAAGGGTTACAGGGCCTGTGTGTCTCCTCCCTCAGGGACCCCCAGGACCTGAACAGCATGCCGACCCCAGGGCCCTCTCTTGGCAGGCCTCTGCCTCTAATGCTGTGTCTTTATTTCTGTCCCCTCCACCGTCTTTAAAAAGCACGATCCTTCATTACTTTGGAGGAAAGCAGCCGACAGGTCAATTCGTGTGACAACGTGGACAGCAGCCCGCCAACGGCCTGGTCTAAAGGGAACATCTGCTCTGCCATCGCGTCTTTCCATAGCTCTCCGCTTTTATTGCCCACAGTGGTCCGCGGTGCGGGTTCGCGGTCCGCTGTGCGGGTGCACAGTCTGCTTCCCTGGGCGCCTGCTGACGGGCGGCTGGGTTGTGCCATCCCTTGGCCCTTACGGAGAGAGCGGCTGTGCCCTCCGCCTGCTTCTGCTTCTCAAACAGACTCTCCGAAGAAAGAAACGGCCCCGACGAGGCGCCCTGGTCTGAATCTGCCCGGCCAGGGGACCACCCCCGACCACCTCCGTCCCACCCACGCCTCGGCCGCAACGGGGGGCCTCCTGGGGCCCCAGCAGCCCCGCTTTTCCCATGACTCTGGGACACTAGCTCTGAACTTCAGCCTCGGACCAGCCCCTTCCGCAGGACCAGCCCCCTTTGAAGCTTAGCAAACGAGGGCTGACTTAGGCAGAGCAGAAGGGGCTGGATTAGCCGCCATCATGCATAATTTATAGGGAGTTTGTGAAGCCGTGAAAATAGGCCAAGGCATATTTAAGAAAGTAAATCGGGCTGGATGACTTGGAGGTGCTGTTTGCCGTGCTTTGTTTCCCGGGCAGCACGCGTGGTCGCTCTCCAGCCTCTGACTCAGTTTCCTCTCTGGGGCCTCCCGTGCGCCAGCCAGGACTCTCGGGCTGCACGCCGTGCCCTCGTGAGGAAAGAGGCCCAAGCCTTGCTGCAAAATTCCGAGATCTGAATCGCTGCTTCCTGCAGAAAACCAGGAAACGGGGCCCCGGGCGCGCCCCCTGCGTGGGGCAGGGACACCACAAACAGGGCAGTGTGCCTTTAAGAAGCAAAAATTAATGCAAAGCTTATTACGAACCCGGCGGTTGCTAACGCTCTCTCTCTTCCACTGCCCCAGTGTCTAAATTTCAGCTTCAGATGAGTGTGGCCCGCTGGGATTTGAGCTGCCAGTTTAATTAGTGTTCAGTAATTTCAATAATGAGTGACAATCCATCGGGGCTTTTAGGTTGGTCTGCTGTTCAGAAGCAAATCAATAATCCACAGTTTTTCCCCTTCTTTAAAGACAAGAAAGTGGCATCTGAGTTACATCAGATGAGGGGAAATAAATGAGAAACGCTCCAGTCCCTCGGTAACTTGAGAGGCAATCGGCACTAATGGCGTGGCCAGCCTCCCGGTTTGTTGATGGTATTGGAGGAACACAAAGGTCATTAGTCGCTGGAAGAAGGCTCCGGGATCCTCACAGTAAACAGTTTGCCCCAGCTGTAACCATAGTGATTTGGGTAAATGAACACAGGTATGCGGATTACTACTGTATTCCCCAGGCTGCCTGGATTATTGCCTCCGAAGATATAAAAACAATTGAGGCTAATTGTATGAGAGTGAGTTTATTACAAACATAAATGGAAAGGAAAAAAAGAAAACCAGAGAGGTTCTTCAAAGACCCCCCTCCCCGCCTCTCCATGGCACCTCCATCTGCATCTCTGATCTGCGCTTCCGTGGCCGTCTGATGTCCGCCAGCGGCCCACGCGCCCTGGCTCTGTACGAGGAGGCCCCACACCTGGAGACAAGGTTGTGCTGGAGATCGGGGCTTCTGTGGACGTGGCGCTCCGACTGTAAGTGGCTTGTCACCGTGCTCCGAAGTGCA
The DNA here is from genome assembly GCA_004026545.1 of Mormoops blainvillei. NCBI lineage: Eukaryota > Metazoa > Chordata > Mammalia > Chiroptera > Mormoopidae > Mormoops > Mormoops blainvillei. The sequence goes on from PVJD01002920.1 coordinate 129,564, forward strand.
ATCAGGACTCAGCAATTACTTTTGTACTGCTGGTGGCTGTGGCCAGGCAGAGGCCCCTTCAAAGCCGAGCGGAGACATTTATCTCAGCGAAGACGGGGGTGGCGCGCCTTCCCCCAGCCAGTGGCTGAAAAGTCCCCTGCATCACGGCGGTACCCCGCCGGTCCGCGGGAGCTGCGGCTTTTTTGTCAACTCGCATGCTCTCTTTTGTTACAGCTACAAAGACTCCGTCTTCACAAGGTGTTGTGATTTGCAGTATACAAACCCATTAAAAAAACACAAATGAAATCCCCAGCTGGGAAGGTCAAGTCTAATGAGGCAGGCTGTCGTGAGGAGTGGTAGCTCCCAGCGTCCCCCACGGAGGCCAGAGGTGACGCGGCGAACAGCTGCTTGGAATTATGATCATCTGACACTTTCATCCACCTCAGGTGCCACCTTTTTTTCCTCACAACAGAACAGATTAATTGTATATCAACTGATGTACATAAAAAAAGGTTTGATAGAAGGCTTAATAAAGTCACATTAAATAGGCAATCCCAGTGAAAGTCTAATGTGTATATTCTTAATTAAATTCCCTCGCTCTGTACAGGCATCCCGGGGCGCGCCCTGCCTTGGCACCCACGGAAGGGGAGGCCTGGACGGCGAGGGACGGCAGACAGACACACGAGGGCACCACGCCCGCCCCTTTCCCGCCCACATGGTGGACGCTGGAGAACAGAAACGGGAAAACGCAGCCCCGAGGCAGTGCCCGAACTCTCGGTGGGAGCTGTGTCTGCACAGACCCGCCGCCTTCTGATGCTGAAGGATCCGCCCACGCGTGCCCCGTGGAGCCGCCTCCCTTTCCCTGTCCCTGGTGAGAAGGCACAGCCACGTGACAATAAAGAGGAGGAAGAGGAGAGGAGGAAGGGACGAAGAGAGAAAGAGAGGGAGAGGGAGGAGGAGGGGAGGGGGAGGCGGTGAAGCAGGAGGAGCGGCGGGAAGGACCGGTGCGGGGCCCCGCTCCACTCTGGAGAGACCGCTGGGCACAGAAGAATAAATACGTCTTTGAGAGCAACAGGGAGGGGTAATGGCATGGCCGTAACTCAATAACTGCACCCTCTTGGCTCTAGAAGAGCTGCACCGAGAACTGGCACCCCCGTGATGTCCTCGCACCCACCCTGCGGCGCCAAGCGGGAAATGATGGGCCTTCCTCGCGGGCTCAAGGTGATTGTTCTGCTACGAGGTGGGGAGAGAGGAAAAAGGCGGCGGTGAGGCGAGGTGCTCGTGTCCCAAAGGCCTGTGTGGAAATAAACACGGGGCCGATGGAGACAGAGGCCGCTGCAGAATCGTCCAGAAGACGGGGTGCTCCTGGGCTGTGCGCATGCTTACAGTGCAATAGGAGAAACAACGTGTCACGGCCGCTCACTCACTAGCCTGCCTGCTGCGCAGTCCCGGGGAGGGTCGAGGTGAGCGTCCCGGCTGTCGGAAAGGGCAGGATGTGCCGGGGCGGCCGGCAGAGCTGGGGGGCCACCCGACGTCCACACTGCTTCTGAAGCCCACTGGCTTCCTGGCCTGAGAGCTGCACACCACCAGCAGGAAGAGCCACCTAGAATGTTCGGTGCCCATGCTGAACATGGCACTGTCAAACGGAACACCCTCCCGGAAGCGGAGGAACAGGTGGGCGAGGTGCTGGGCTGCGCCGGGCTGTGGTGACTGTCCCGACGGGTGGGCTGGTACCTCCTGCCATGGGTGGCTGGTTCCTCACGCGCCCACTTGTCAATGATTCTTTGGGTCCTCCATGGTGCCAGGGGTTGCTGTGGGCGCTGGGGACGCCACAGCCACACCCTGCCTTCACAGAGCCCAATATCCTACCTGTGGATTCAAAACAGATGAATAAGATGGTGCCATAGGAGAACAGATTCCTACAGAGAGAGTGGGGGCCTGGCACATGAGGTGGCAGGGGCAGCGGGTCACGGTGAGATGGGCACTTGACTCCGACAGAGACCGGGCCCCTCTGGAGATTCGGGAGCTGAGCAGAAGCAGGGAACCCCCTGAGAACAGACAGTGGGGCTGAAGCAAGATGGCGGGATGTCCCCTAGGGCCGCAGCAGAGGGATGCAAGGCGGGGCTCGATCTGGGCCACTCCAAGGGCTGTGTCCCAGGCGACCAGGGACAGTGTGAAGGCAGCTGGGGGAGGAGCAGGATGGAGAGATCAGAAGTGCAGCTTGAGATGCCTGTTGGACACCTGAGGGCTGAGGCCACGGGCAGCAATGAAGGCTGAGTGGACCACGCAGGTGCTCTTGGCAAATGTCGGTGTGGAAAAACGGACGGCAACGGCAGAGCCACGGATGACTCGGAGCTGTATTTGCAATCCCTCTGTCCCCGTGAATCTGGCCTGGAACTAAGTGTCTCGGCAAACGCGGTGTGTCGGCGAAGCTTAGAAAAAGTGTCGCCCGCACACGCACACACAGGCATGCATGCACGGACATGCAGCACACACACGTGCATGTCTATGTCCAGGCACACATGCATGTACACATGTAGATACAGGGCAGCCACACACAAACCTCAGGGGCCTTGGGCCCCTTGGCCCCCAGGGCAGCTGTGGAGAAGCCCCGCATACGGGGTCTGCTCTGGCCAAGAGTCATGAAGGTGTGCTCAGGTGCGTGGAGAATCTCTCCTCCCGGGGCTGCCGGGTGGCGGCTCCCCTCCTGCACTGTGTGTGCCGTGGGCAGGCAGTGAGGTCCCAGGGACCGTGGACAGAGCTGACCCCTGGGGTCAGGCCGCAGCTCACTCGGGACTCTGGGAAGACTCAGGAGCTCTGCTGTCCCCTTCCTGAGGGGACACAAGGGCTGCTTGGCCAAGGGACTTTCACAGGAAAGCCGAAACCCTGTTCCCAGGCAGGAACCAGGCATCAGTGGGTGACCTGCTGCCGGGGTGCTGTGTTCTGGCCCAGGCACTTGGTGGCAAGTGCCCAGGTCCCTTGAAGGGCAGTGGGCCACCTGCCACCCACTCACAGCCTGCGTCGCCACAGGCCTGGCCCAGGGCTGCACGGACCAGGCGGGCGTCTTTTGGGTGATGTCACAGCACCGCTCCAGGCCCTCACGTTAGCACTCCGCCCCCAGGCCTTCGCTGGCACTCTCTTGCTTGCCACATAAAGTCTCCGTGTCACCCTCTCCGGCCTGCCTTCCTCCACCACCGATGTGCGGACCCAGAGGGTGGGCCGCGCAAGCCACAGGCCGCTGCATAAACGCGCCCTGCTTTCTGCCCCGCTCTCCTCGGCTCCGGTTGCTCCGTCGCAGCCACCGGCAGCCCGAGCCTCCGACCGACTCAGCCAGCCGGTGCTGAAGGCAACCACTGCGCCTGGATCTCTGGGGCCCGTGGCTGGGCCAACGGATGAACGTGGCACCCACAGCTGGGGACGCTGAGGCACCCACCAGCACGTCTCCCTCGGGGACTTGCCCCAAACAACATGGTGTTCAACTGGAGGGAGAAAAACAACAGGACTTCGGTGGTGGAAACCGTTTGGCCAGGAACGCGGCTCCACATAGCTGCCACCAGGTAGGAGCCGCGTCTCCGGAGGGTCCAAGGTGGCTGACGCACCATCGAGCTGATGCCTCCTGCACCTGAAGGGTCCTGAGGGGCTCCGCCACGTTCTGAGTGACGCCGAGAACTCCATCTGCCCGAAGAGAAACTGGGGGGCTCCAGCCCACAAAGCACACGCCTTTCCCCGAGGAGTGAAGAAATGAGCAGCGACGGCTGACTTCGGCTCTCAGCCGGCAGGGCCACCGCCACTGCCGTTAGCTTCGACACCTCCCTCACGAGGGGCTGGACGAGGACGCTCGTGGCAGGGATGCGACCCCCCGGGGCTCAGGCAGAGCTGCCGACGAAGGCCGCGCAGGGGCGCCAGGCCCTCGCCTCTGTGGCTGCGGAAGCCACGTGCACCCGGGCCCCCAGCCCACCAACAATTAGGGCCTCGGTGAGTGAGCCTCATCCGACAGCGCTTCTCGCACAGCGAGTCGCCCGTCCAGTCCGACTGCCTTACTCTTTCACGCTGAGCTTCTTGTCTCAGCGGGACGCGACGGAGACTGCTGGCCTTCCCGGCGGGCTCACCCGTCACATTCTCCCGTGAAGCAGAGAGGCGCGACAAACACGGGCTCCAACGGGGAGCGGGGCCGGGTGCTCCAGGGGATAGATTCGGCAGCCACGGCGAGGCAGCGGACACCCCGTGTGAGAGAAAGGAACAGGTGCCCACTGGGTGTGAGGAAGGGGGACCCAGCGTGCGTGGAGCTGGCCTCTGGAGGCTCCCGGACAGAACGGAGGGGACCTGGGCTCAGCCCCAGCCCCGCCAGGCCACTCTTCAGGGTAGGACACTCTCTTTTCACCCAGGCCTTTTTCTAGGAGACAGGAGAGAATCCAGAGAAGTTTCCAGAAGGAATGCCCGGAAGTCAGACCCTGGCCCTGGGCCTCACTGCCTGCAGTCTGCAGGGGGACAGCAGAGACTAGAGAGCAGAGCGTGGCCTCTCCGAGCATGAGACGCAGGGAGGAGAGAACGCAGGGCACCTGGGCTCAGCCCCAGCCCTGCCGGGCCCCGTTCCAGGGTCCCGGGCTTGTACTTGCTGGCCCTAAAAGAAGGGATCTGAAGGAGGTTGGTGTCCACGTTACCTCCCCAGCCCCTACCTGTTACTTTGTGGGTTCCTCCCTGTGAGGTCCCACTGTCCCAGGCTGGGCAGCGGGGGTCTGTGGGGGACGGAGCTGCGGGGAGGGGCAGGTGGAGGTGGAGGAGGAGAGCCCCCTGCCTCCAGGGCGTCTCTGTGGACAGGCTCCTGGCTGCAATCACAGCGAAGCAAGGGGACCCCCGACTTTGTTTTAAATGCATGCCCTCGGAGGGTCTGTCCGGGGGCAGCCGCACGGCGGCGGCCACAGCTGGGAGAGAAGGGCAGAAGTCATGTGGGCGTCTTGGAAACTGTCACTTTAAAATACAGGGTGACACCACGCAGACTTCAGGCAGGGCCAGCCCCCTGCTGATGAGGAAGAAGGTGGCGGGGGCGAGAGCCTGCAACTGCGCCCACCCCCCGCCCCCTGCAATGAGACCTGACTTGTGCTTGGGCGAAGGGGCATTTGTTTTTCGAAAAGAGAAAGAGAACTGGTTGGCCAAAGTATTTACATGCCTTTTCTTCACACCAGCGTACAAAGGGGAGTATGCGAACAGAGGAATGTGTGCACCACACGCGTGTACATCACCAGAACTGTTCCCCGGTGCTTATACCTAAAAATCTTCCCTGACAGCTAAGGAATAGGAAATAATCGGATTTCTTTAAACTTCGAGCTGGATGATGACTTTGGGGAGCCTGAAAAGTCCGTCAAGTGGCCATGGGTCGTCCTATGCGGCCGCAAGTGGGGTCGAGTGATTAAATTTCATGATCTGAGCTCACTGAAATCACGTGCATGGCTTTTAAATCCCAGTAGTTGGTTTCTTTCCTTCTTTTTTTTTTTTTTAATATCTGCCAAACAGAACAATGAGACCCTTTTAAATTCCCCAGTGAGCAACTATTAAAACCACAATTTACAACTGTGCATATCATCTAACGTGTTAACCAGGTGTTCCAGTGTTATTGTTTGAAATTCTACCTTGGTTTAAATCAAATGAAGAAAAGCCAAAAGTCCAATTAAAATCCCACATTGCCTCTTTATCGAGGGGAGGTGAAAGACATTTGTTACAGATTTAATGGCAGAAATCTCATAAAATGCTAGACCATCCTTTTTTCTTCCCCGTTTCTTATTTCTTGCTTAGATTCTCACAGCTTACTGGCATTTCCTGTTTCTAACTGAAGGGGGAAAAAAAAAACACGGTATAAATCTAGGAATTTCTGGCTTAATTTTAGTAGCATCCCGGACACTCTCGCTGCACCGACAATTGAGTGTTGCCATGGGATATCAGCACCGTGCACCGGGCCCATTTAGCGATTATCCCCCTTAATAAGTTCCAGGCCTCTCCAGGCCCTCTCCGCCAACATGTGTCCGCTGTGCTTAATCGTTCAGTGACAACAAATATATGTTGCTAAGCTCCAAAAAGTAAACCCAACCCGAATCCCTCCCCAAAGCTGCAGACACAGACCAAGGTAATATGGAATTCAGTTGTCTTCACGGGGCCCTAATCATTTCCAGACCCAAACTGCCTGTCTTTCTCTTTGGCCATTCTCCCCCTTCCGTCCCGACCCTGACACGCCGCTTTTGTGCTTTCCTGCTCAGAGTGCATTGTCACCTCCTTTGCCATCCAGGCTCTTCGGCAGACCCACCTCCTCCTCTGCAGTCCCCTCCCCGATCACCCGACGCGCCCCCGTCTTCCGCCCGCTCCTCCCTCCAGCACACCTACCTGGTTCCCTCGGACCGCCTTGCTCCCCCAGGGGAAGAACGTGAGACGAAAGGATTTTCTGTAGCCCTCACTGCACTGTAATAAATAGGATAATCTGATAAATCGGATCAATTTTTTCTTTTCACAGAAATCGTGAAACTGCGAAAAAAAAAAGTGTCAGTTACAGCACATCTGTTCTCCTTTACGCCTTATTTAAGAAAATAATTCTTGCCAGATTTTTACCCACCCATAATAATTACCCCATTTTTACAGATGTGGTTTTTAACAGCTTCATTTTGGCCCCAAATCTTTTATACAATTCGCAATGAATTTGCTCCTTGGCTCGCAGCGCGCTCCGACTTGGCAATAAAGAGATGGCGCTCAGGAGCATGTTCCCAGAACTAAGCCTTTTAGTGACGCTTTTACAAACCGAAGGGGTAGAACAGCGATGATCACTGTCACCACTGCCACCACCAACAGCAGCGGCGGCAGCGGCGGTGGCAGCAACAGAGCAACACTTACAAGTCTTGCACTTGAGCATTTAATGCAGCAGTTGCCCTAGGACTGTTCTGCTTCATTCTTAACTATCCACCCCTTTCTGAGCATGAGCCCAGAGCGGGGCTGCTCCCTGGATGCGGGTAGTGACGGCAGGACTTGGCTCCACGGACGTGTCCAGCAGCTCCCACACCTGCTGTGGGCTGCGAGGGGCCTCAGACTCAGCCCTGGCCGGGAGGAGGTCCCAGCCCCTGGCGGATGGCGCAGACAGGGACAGGGCATGGGAAAGAGCGGGGAATCACGGCAGGAATCGAGCCCACAGCGAGCAAAGAACTCGTGATGTCGGGCAGAGTTGAGGGGCTGCACGGAAACTCTGGGCACACCCGGAAGGACCGCCATGTACGACGTGGGGCCTCGTTGGAATAACGGAGGCCGTGTGTGTTTGACACTGCAAGGCACTTGTGAATGGGGGGTGTCGTTTAGTGCTCCTGGCAAGTTGGGGTGGCACATGCGGATGGGGAAACTGAGGCTGAGCGAGGCCGTATTGCTAAGCTCCTGCACTGTGCAGGTGTCATGTTGTGGCCCGCTGGGGCTCGGGCCTGGTCTTGTACCTTCTAAGTGACCAGAAATGGAGCCCCAGCCAGGACCTAGGCAAGCAGCCCTGGGGGACACAGGTCTCAAATGACAGCGCCCTCCCTGGACAGCACGAACACCCTGCCAGCCTAGCGGTCACCTGAGGACAAAGACCAGAGAAACAGGAAGGGGGTCTACATACAACAAGCCGTCCAGCTGGCCCAGGGCCTTGTCCCTCAGGCACAAGGTGGGCGCTCAGACGGGCGTCAACCCCAGGCACCCCCAAATTCGCAGGGCCTGATGGCCCCAGGCAGTCCTATCTCTGCTGAATGTCACTGGTTCTTTTCCCTCCTCCTGCTCTGCACCACGTTTACACATGCATGAAAATTATTATTTTTCTTTAATTTCCACAAAAACCAACCAGCCAACCACGCAAGCAAAGAAAACTCACTCTCCGGTGATTCCGGCGATTCAGAAGGTCCTGAATGGAGATAGACGGGCGCGCCCTGCCTCCGGGGGAGCCGGGTGCGGCACACCTGTAGGACAGAGGGGTGTGTCCCACACGCGGGACAGAGGGAAGGGTCCATGTCACCGGGAGGGAACCGAAAGGGAGCCTGAGACCCGCCTGTTCCTTTACACACATTTCTAGCGCCGCGGCCTCACACTCTGAGGCGGGACCCTCCGCTGCCGCCGGTCTTCTCTGCCCCTCCCCTCCCCTCCCACCCCGGTTCCTCAGGCCCTGGACCCAGCCCCCTCCCCCCGCCCGGCTCCTGCGGGCTGGCTCAGCGGGCAGCACCTTGGGGACCCCGTTCTCGGTCAGGCGCACCGTCCCGGGGAAGGGCTTGTTCTGGGCGTGCCAACGTGCCAGGCGGGCAGAGAGGGCCCTGGGCATGGCCGCCTCGGTGGTCTCTGCCGCCGGCCCCGGCCCCTGGAGGCGCCCCCTGGAGGCGCTGGTGCGGGGACGCCACGGGACTGCGCCAGCTCACGGGGCGTCGGGGCCCCGTGTAGCCGCGCGCACACTCGCTTTGGGTTGGGAGGACTGGTTCCCTTAATGAGTTTAGCTGCTATTCAGCTGCCTCTGCTACTGAATTCACGGGGCGGCCTTGGTGTGGCAGGCGACGAGCCACGGGAGCCCGGGCAGGGCTGGTAACTTGGTGTCCCCGGGCCCCGCCCCAGGCCCGCTGCCCCGGGACCGCGCGCGCCGGCCCCGGACACGTGCAGCCGCGGCGGGCGGTGCTCCGCGTGCCCTGCGCTGGGTGGTCTGGGGACGGCGCCTGCTGCCGAGCTCATTTGCCTGCAGACGCCCTCACCTTGTCAGCGCCAATAATTATCCAGTCGGCGCTACTCAGAGCTGCCATTCCTTAAGATTGGATTAGATTGAAGAGGCTGAGGCCCCGCTCCTCTGCGCATTTTCTCCGTCAGTTAGCGTGCCCACTGGGGGCCTCGCCGAGGCCTACAGCAGAGCTACACGAACTTCCTCTCCCCTTCCTCATTACGGAGCTTAATAACAGCAGGCAGTGTATTAATATGTAAGAGATCAAGAGATTATTGATTAGAGTCACTTGCCTAATATCCCCTGTCCGTCATGTAGTTCAGCAGCCCTTTCATGATTTTTTGTGTCAGGCCATTTAAATATTCATGACCGAGTTGCTTTGTACCTCCACGGCTGAATTTCTAATTAATCTGTCAAAAGAAATACAATATGCCCGGAAGCCTTATTATGATAAGGGTCAGCTGAAACAGAGATGGCCTGGCGAGGCCTAAGGGGTAATTAATTATAACAATACAGTGTTTACCTTGCGTGGTACCTGCGGCCCAAATGAGGGCTAAATTAGACGCCAGCCCGGCCGCCCGCGTTTGAAGCCTCCTGATCTGCCAGCCGAGATCATAATGACGGGAGGAGAGCGCCGGGCGCCCGGCTATGTAACAACATAATCAGCAATTATGGCTGCGAAATGGGGAGAAGGGGGAATTTTATCTCATTAGAAAAGCCCAAGTAGAAAGTTTTTTTTTCTGTCACCAGCTCTTTTCTTTAGAATTCAAATGATTCCACTCTAAAGGTGAGGGATCTCAAGTCTAATTCCGGCACCGAGAGCCGGTCTAATTAGTGGGAGGCTTTGGCTAAAATATGAATGACATTTGTTCCAGCTTGCGGAGGCCTATTAATAGAGGGTGTCAGAGTGAAACATTAAGTGTATCATTCTTCTGTCAATTTATTTCTGTCATTATTGTTTCTTTATTTCCTCTGCCACATTATGGTCACTAATTTCTTCTCACTTTTATGAGATTCTTAATGTGGGCCTTTAATGAACTCCAAAAACTCAACCACAACTCTGAAATTAAAATACTAGGCTGCTGTCAGGGTGGCACCGCAGACGGAAACTTGAATAGTATCATTCTTCTGTCAATTTATTTCTGTCATGATTTTTCTTTATACCCTGCCACATTATGCCCACTAGTTTAATTCCATTTTTATGTGACTTGTTAATGTGAATTTTAGGTGGCTTTTAATCACCTCCAAATTTGTAGAATATCACAATAAATCATAACTGTATCCCCTCTTATGACAATTTATTTCTGTCATTATTTTTTATTTCTCCTTCCTTATTACAACTCCAAGTTTCATCTCCTCCTCTGTGACCTTTACATTGTTGCATTTTAAAAAGAAGCACATAGAAACTTTGCTCTTCAGCTAACTAACAGAGGGAAGCCATTTCATGGGCCTCTGCGCGCCTGGGCCTCGTGGCCACGGGCAACTTTGTCCGTCAAACACTCCCTCTGGCAGGCAAGATGTGTGTCTCTGAGGAGTGGGGCGTTACCTGGGAATTCAGGAAGGGAAAGTGTTGCTGGGGAAAAAAACAAAACAAAACAAAACAAAACAAAACAAAACAAAAAAGACAAACTGGTATTGTTAAGAGACAGAGGTAGGTGGAGACCACGGGTTGAGTTTTGAAAAGTATCGCTTACTGAATTCCTGCAAAGGGTCCAGTGGTTGTGCGGCTTGGGGAAGAGAAAAATCTCTCAAACGAACGCGTGGTCCTAGGGCTGTTGATTTTGGTCTCTCAAGTTCATCTTTTAAAGAAGGGGTTGGCCAGATACGGCCCATGGTCCAAAGCTGGCCCCGCCCCCTTTTTTGTGCTGCCCGTGAACTAAGAATGGGTTTTACATTTTTTAAAGGTTAAAAAATACAGCAAAAGAAGAATACTTTGTTATTTGTGAAAATCATAGGAAATGCAAATTTTAGTGCCCATAAAAAAAGTTTCACCAGAATCCTATGGGACATTCTTTTAAGCATTGCCCACAGCAACTTTCATGTTACAGTGATGGAAGTGAGGCGTTAGGACAGAGAGTGTGTGGACCCAGAGCCTAAAATATTTACTCTCTGGTCCTATACAAATAACATCAGTTAGCCCTGTTATTTTTTTTTTTTTTAAGATTTTATTTATTTTATTTTTAGACGGAGTGGAAGGGAGGGAGAAAGACAGGGAGGAAAACATCAGTGTGTGGTTGTCTCTTCCATGCCCCCTACTGGGGACCTGGCCTGCACCCCAGGCATGTGTTCTGACTGGGAATTGAACTGGCGACCCTTTGGTTCACAGGCCAATGCTCAATCCACTGAGCTTCACCAGCCAAGGCAGTTGGCCCTGTTTTGAGGAAAATAAATTAGTTAGCAATACTAATATTCCTTCAGACGGACTTTGACAGAGATTTTGGGCACAGAATTCAGAGAGTGTGCACGTTTTCAAACAAGCTGAGTAAGCCGGGGTGTTGAGCTTCTGTGTCTACTCTCCAAGCTGCGCTCTCATGGTTGAACTCATATTTTGGGAGGGGCTTTCATTCATTTATGGCTTCCTAAATATGTGCCGTGTTTCAGCTCTGCCACGGGGTTTGTGTCAGAGGACCAGGCCCTTGAGCGATGGATGGAGGTGCTGAAGGCATAGGGCCTGGCTCTGCCCTGCAGGGACCGCAGATATAAGTCCTCCGAGAGGAGGAATTTCCAACAGCCCGTCTCAGTATGAGCTGAAATGTTTAGGTGGGGGCTGAGGGGAGGCAGGGTCAGCATAGCCTCAGGCGGGCGAACAGTTTGCGTCGGCGGAACTCACTGCGCACACGGCAGGGTCCAGGCATTTGCTCGGCAGGGGGGAGGTCGAGAAAGCATCACTTAAGAGACGCCCCACCTTCAGGGAACACGCATCCTCACCTTTAACCTCCAAGTCCCCTGCCAATGGCACATTTTGCATTGCTTTCGACTCTCGTTTTACTTGAAGAAATAAGAGGGATCGGGTTTAAAACTTGACACAACTACCTACGAGCCCACCAAGCCATGGTCTTCTAGACGCGATGGCCAGAGCACCTGAAACAGCAAAGGGTACGACCCGCCTCGTCTGTGGGGTCAAGTTCACACTCCTGTGCCCAGGCAGACCCGCCGCCACAGGCTGAGCCCAGCGAATTCTCAGGCTGACCCCACTGCAACCCCTGGAGGACCGTCTGGCTGCTGAGCGCTGGTCGGGTCCCTCCTCTAAGCTACGACTTAGGATTTGCCGCCCTTGGACCTCGCCCTCAAGCGCACCACCTCTCCCTTCAGGATGTCACCCTGGAGAGTTTCAGTGGCTCGAGCATCCTCGTTGTATCATCTAAAAACCAAGACACAGACCCCGAATGTCAGCAGGATAGAGGACAGCCTCACGGCCCGGCTGTCCTGGCCCCACTCCCCGCACTCACTCCCTCTCCCTCATATTCTCTCTCTCTCTCATACACACACACACACAGCCATGGTATTTCTTTTCCAGTGGTTCCTCACACATTGCTAACTCCATCCCTTCTCTTTCCGTGCTCTTCTCCATTCACAATTGAGGTCTACCAGATGACATTTTAAAAGTTTTAAGTCATCCACTTAAGTTTGTATTAGACACATTTTCCTGTATTAAAAATTTCCATCAACATGTGTTTTTCAAAAGGCTGTATATAACCTTTTAATAAACATAAAAACAAACCAGGAATAGGAGGGAGCATCCTCAACATGATAAAGGGTATCTAAGAGATGCCACAACTGGCATCGTGCTTAGAGGTGTAAGAACGCGTCCTGCTGTGGTCGAGAACAAGACGAGGTTGTTCGGTCTCCAAACTCATAGCCAGCTCTTTGCTGTAGGTTCTATCCAGAGCAGTTAGGCAAGGAAAGGAAATAAAATGTATCCAAATTGTAAAGGGTAATGTAAACCTACCTCTATTTTCAGGTGACTATGTATATATTCTCACAGAATCCATAGGAAAGTATGACAACTAATAAAATGAGTTGCAAGATATAAGGTTTATATGAAAATATAAATTATATCTATACACTAGTGATGAACAATCACAAGCAAAATTAAGAAACCAATTCCATTTATAATAGCATCAAAAAGAAATAAAATACTTAGGAGTAAATTTAACAAAACAAATAGAAGACTGCACTGGAAACTATAAAAAGTCATGGAAGACTTAAAGGAAGACCTTAGTAAGTGGACAGGCATCCAATGTTGATGAATTGGGTGAATTCATATAGTTAAAGCGGTAGCATTCCCCCAGTTGATTCACAGAATCCACGCAATCTTTACCAAAACTCCATCTAGGCTTTTTTTCAAAAATTAACAAAATATTGATCTTAAATTTTCATAGAAATGCAAGAGGCTCAGAATAATCAAGACAACCTTGAAAAAAATCAAAGTTGGAGGAGTAACTCTTTGGATTTTGAAACAACATAGAGCTACAAAAATCAAAACAGTGCTGTACGGGCATAAGGGTGGGCATATTGATCAATGGAATAGAATTGAGACCCAGAAATAAACTCATACATTTTTGGTCAGCTGATTTTTGACAAGTACCAAGACATATCAATGGAAAAAGAATAGTCTTTTTAACAAATGGTATTCCAAATAAGATTTTACATGCAAAAAAACAAAAAAAACACAAAATTTGATCCCTTCCTCACACCATGTACAAGAATTATCTTGAATGGATTAAATAACTAAATGTAAGAGCTAAAACTCTAAACTTCTTAGAAGGAAACACAGGTTTAAATCTGTGTGAACTTGAATCAGGCAACATCTTAGATATGACGCTAAAGTATAAGTAAACAAAGAAAAACACACAAATTTGACCTCATCAAAATGGAAAACTTTTGTGCTTCAAAGGACAGAATCAAGAAAGCAAAAGGAGTGCATGGGATGGGAGAAAAAAATGGCAAATCATTATAGGGCTGTAATGTCCAAATACATAAAGAATTTCAAAACTCAATCAAAATGCAAATAACCCAATTTAAAATATGCAAAGAATTTAAATAGACATTTCTCTACAGAATATGTTAAAATGGCCACTACACACATAAAAAAGATGCTCAACATTATTAGTCATTAGAGAAATGCAAATCAAAACTGCTTCACACCAACTAGCGCGGTCATAATAAAAAGGCAGAAAATAACAATGTTGGTGAGAATGTGGAGAAACTGGAACCCTCACACATGGCTGATGGGACTGTAAAATGGTGCAGCTACTTTGGAAAAGTCTGAAAGTACTTCATTTGACTCAGAAATTCCAATCTGAGGTACATAACTAAGAGAATTAAAGACATGAAATCACACACACGTATTCACAGCGGCACTATTTACAATAGCCAAAAAATGGAAATAACTCAAATGTCCACCAACTTCCACACAGATAAACAAAATGCAGTTTGTTCAGCCATGAAAAGGGATGAATATCTGTTATGATACTGTCGAACCTTGAAAACATCATGCTAAGTGAAAGAAGCCGGGCCCAAAAGACCACAAGTTGCATGATTCCACAAATTGGAAGTATCTAGAGTAGGCAAGTCCGTGGGGATAGAAAGTAGATTGGTGGTTGCTGAGAGGAGGAAAAAATGTCGAGTGTCCGCTAATGGGTGCGGAGTTTTCGGGGAATATTGGAAAGGTCCTGCAATTAGATGGCGCCAATGTGGCGTACCGAAGGCCACTGAGTACCACTGTGAAGGGTGAATTTTATGGTATGTGAATTACACCTTTAGAGGGGACTCCAGAATTATATCATGAAACTAAGATTATGTTGACTGCTGTACTCTGTGATTACTGGGCATACCCATGTACCTTGTACAACCCACAACTGAAGTATCTCTTTCTACTATTGGTCCCCTAGATGACCACCTTTCCAAAGACCTCCTCCGCCAGTGGTTCCCATGGGTCTTGGCGGTCCCGGGGGTCCCGGCCCAGTTGCTCCCGAGAGTGGCTGCCCTGCTGTCTTCCGGCACCTCCACCCCGACACACACACGGTTTCCCCTGCAGGATGCAGAGGAGTTGAAAATCGATGTGAGCCTTTCCCTGAGCAGTACTGTCCAAAAACACCAGGGCATCTGTGGACCCCCTGCTGCTTTCTATGCGCGCGCACACGCACGTGTGTGTGTGTGTGTACAGAAGACAATGTGCACCTAATGTAACATGTGTGTGTGTTTGTATACATATGCATTTACATTACATACTCGTATTCACCTCTAAATGTTTTCCATTTGTTATTATGGAAATTTCTAGACACAGTGATGCTGAATGAACCATGCAATAAATGCCTGCGGACCTTCGATCCAGCTCTAATGGTTGCTCAGGTGTCTCCATGTTTGTTATCTCCCTCTGCATGTTTTCATACACATATTTTTTCTGTATTTGAAATTTTTCCAACTATTTGAAAGTAGGAAGCCTCAAGATATTTAAATTATAAATACTTCACCTTACATTACCAGAGAATAAGGAGACATGATCTACAAGCCACTGGTAAGCTGAAAAAAAAAAAAATCAGCTCATAGTGTTACCTGATAACCAGACCAAAGCCTAATTTTCCTACTTAAGGAATATCATTGATAAGATCCAATTTAGATCCACATTAGTTTTTGGTTATTGCTATGTCACTCAGTCTCTTTTAGTCTAGAAAAGTCCACTCCCTACACTCCCTGCTTTTTTGTTTGTTTTTTCCTATGGCAATGTCTTTTCGAAGAATCTGAGAGAGCTGCCTTGTAGAACAGCCTACATTCTGAATTTGTCTAATTACTTCTCATCATTGTACTTTAACTCTTTCCTCCTGCGCCGTGTCGCCTCTAGGCCGGAAGTTTGCTTTACAATTGAATTGTCATTTGCCCCGGCTGGTACGGCTCAGCGAATTGAGCGCCGGCCTGCGAACCAAAGGGTCGCAGGTTCGATTCCCCAGTCAGGGCACATGCCTGGGTTGCAGGGCAGGTCCCCAGCAGGCGGCGTGCGAGAGGCAACCACACATGGATGTTTCTCTCCCTGTCTTTCTCCCTCCCTTCCCCTCTCTCTAAAAATAGATAAATAAAATCTTTTAAAAAGGAATTAGATTGTAGTTTAATGATTAAATAAAGTATTCAATGAATATAGATTTGTTAAAGAAAATTTAGGAAGTAAAGTAGAATAACTTTTAAATGACCCGTATTCTTTCCTCCTCAAAATTATTTTTATACTTCCTTGAGTTTTTCTGAATATTAATTTTGTGACTTATTCATTCATTCATTCAATCAATAAGTGTATTTTATTTACTTTATATTTTATTTATTGGATACCTTCCACATGCCAGGAATGGTATGACATTGTTTAAGCCACTGAACTCAGGCTACATAAACACATTTTAATTCTGCTTTTTGACTAAATATTTTACTGTAAGCATTTCCTGTGTTATCACGCACTCTGTAATTTCTATTGTATTTTATTTATATATGCTTTTTCCCCCCTAAAATTAATAAAAGGTTATCCCCATCACCAGTGAAATGGGGACGGGGGTGCCAGTGTGGGTTCCAGGTGAGCCAGGGCCTGGGATTTGCTCTAATCCATCCTGCACCTTGGACTCCTCTTGATACGCCTTTGGTGATAGGACCCGCCTGCTCCTTAAGCAGCAGCAGCAGCTGCAGCACCTGCTCGCTCCGGATATGAGCCCACTGAGACTGGCCAGCCTTAGACCCATGGAGCCAGATTCTGAACGCCGTGGTGCCATCCAGGGATCTGCCTTCCAAACAAGGCCCGCCAAGCAGGCTCGGAGCTTCCCTGTGGGTGCTGACCCCACACTTCTTGACGTCCACCTCTGAGCGCCCGTTCCCTGGCAGCTTCGCCCCGCGTCTGGCCACACGCCGGCCAGAAGCAGCAAAGCCGGGGGGCTGGCCGTGTGAGCACGCTGATGGCCATGGGGCTGAGGTGGTGGGGAGGGGCCGGGTCGGAATCTGCAAACTCAGATGTGGCACCGGGCGCAACTAGAGGGACGCCCGCGGGAGGGCTCCCACTTGCTTGCCACGTGCTGTCCGCCCGCACCTGTCTCCTCCGCTGAGTGCCCCTCCTGCCACTCTGCCGTCGCCGTGCAACAAGCGGCCGCAGTGCGTGATGCTGGCGGGCAAGGCTCCTGACTGCGAACCCAAAATGCATCTGCGTCATCAATGCGCAGCGACTTCCAAGGATCCTTTCTTTTCCTGTCTTATTTCTTTGAAATATGTGACTCGGATTTTTCTCTTTTTTTCTGGGTCTCTAAATTTATTGTTTATTAAGATAGAGTTAATATGCAATATCATGTTAGTCTTAGCTGGACCTCCTAGCGTTTTATTCAGATTTGGTGCCCAAACCCCTAACAGAGTTGCTGACAGTCACTGCTTTTCAGTTTTTGAAATAAAGTTATTTTAATCTGAGCAAAACCATTTCCTTCAAAGATACCTCTATGGTTTTTCTAATTATGGAAGAAAGGTGTACTCACCACTAAGCCATTCTGGGTTATGGGGAAACCCATCGCTGCCTTTCGGTGGTGCGGTCTCCGAGTCTGCGTGTGCGTGAGAACATAACACACAAATACACAGAACTCACGGTGGGTTGTGTGAGTGGACTATACACCTACACCGTCGTCTTAATAAATATGTAGTATCTTCTTTTACAGTTATTTCATACTTTGCTCAACCAGCTCTCTACTACGTAAGGTATCAGTTGTTTAAAATATTTTCCTTCTATAGGCAACTTAGAAAAAGCTGTCTTTATATTTATGTTTCATTAATTTCCTTATGTTCATCATCGGAAATGAAATCAAACCCCGTGAACAGCACCGACATCTGTACCTCATGCGACAATGTCCTCCGCAAGTTCTGGGTGGGTCTCCCTCCTCCACATAGTTAACAATGTCCATTTCTTCCCCTCATACTCTCCATTCAATTTCATTTTATTAATTTGTTCTGCATATTTTGCTTTTGCATATTTTTATGATTTTTTAATCCTAATATAAAAATTATATCTCAAGTTAATCTTCTTATTACCAATGATTCTTACCCTCTTCCCATTTGTTTAATCCCGTCTCTCTCTCTCCGGCCACGTGTGCACCAAGGCGTTAACCCCGTCGAACTGATTTGCAGGGAGCCGTCATGCAGTGAGGGAAGGGCTCCATGCAGCCCTTCCCTGGGATATGTCCCTTTCCTAGTCCGCCATGTGTCTGTGTCTTCCTGATAGACTTCTGTGCTTTATTTTCATCGTCTTGCTTTAATTTTTGCTTGCTTGTTAATGTAAGGACAATCTTTTTTCCTAGCTCGATCTCTTCAACTTTTTGCTCATGATTTCACCCTCTGATTTAAGCTTAAAAGCATCCCCATTCTTAAGAGCATTTATTTCTTTCTCCTTCGTATGGGGCTTTCTTTTTTATGCTAAAGCCGTAATACATCTGGACTTAATTTTGGTACATGTTATGAGGAATAGAAAGCATTAGCCCATAGGGCACCTTGTGGAAATAAAAGGGAAAAAAATAAGTTAACTTACTATTATTTATCAATAATAACAATAGTCACAAATTAAATATTTTACAAAATAAATTAATAGAAAATGAATATTAGTAAGTACACAGTGGTTCATGATATATTGAAAGTACTTATAGTTTAAATTGAAAATTCAGCAATATTATTCTCATAAATTAAACAAACGGCAAACGATGTAAACTACAGAATGAAATGTTCAGGTTCTTAGGCAGAACACTTATAATAATGGTTTGCATTGTTATAGGTTTTATTTTATTCTATTTATTAATGTTGTTGACTTTCCCAGCAGGTAACCATGGATGCGTACATCAGTAGAGAAGGCCCCCATTGGTAGGGGCTCCTCATATGCGATGTTTCTAGATTAACAAGATCATCAGTACTTGAACCTGGTCTTCCCCTCGAGTCCGAAGCAGAATGGTGCGTGCCTACCCTCCGAGCCGGGCGCCCGACTGCCCTTCGCAGGAAAACTGTCATAACGGACTAGCTTGTATTCCACCAGGTCTCTTTGCTGTCACTTGCCTGAAAATTCTCAAGTGCAAACATATACACACCCACTTTTGGAGTCAATGAAGTCAAAATACCAAAGTGAAAAACTTTAATAAAATGACGATTATGTGAAAGACAACCTTTTACTTATCCCCGTGACATCTGGGCACAGCACCCCAATGATTCTGGGACACCCCACCTTCACCTCCCAAAGGTCTGCTTAGGGGCCCTGTCCTCATTTATTCATTAATTATTTTTCATGTCGAACTAAAATGCCACCTGAAAGCACATCCTGAATCACTGTGCAGAGTTGAGCACTTTTTAAAAATTCCTTTGGGAGTTTTTTATCTCATTGTGCACGTACCTTTTCTGCACTGTGTTAATTCTACGGTGTGTCTGGTACATGGTACAGTCTCCTCTTCAATGTTCATGCTGCTTTTTTAGAAACGTTCTGACTATTGCACGTTTATCATTTACGTCAAACTTAGAACTCATTTCATCCATTTCTAAAGCCTACCCCACAAAAGAAGTCCTGCTGGAATCTCATTAGGGTGACGTTCAGTGTAGGAAGTAGTTTGGGCGGGATTCTCGTCTTGGCAACATTGAGTCATTTGGAAAGCAGGATTTGTACCCCCATCTATTCAGGCCCTACTTTGTGTCTGTCTCTCACTGGAGCTCCGTAGTTTTCCTTCTATACTTTTCCTGTGCATTTCTGGGTAGCTAGCCCTCGGTAGTTTATTCAGTAGTTTTGCTATTGTTGATGGAAACTTATATCCATTTATTATCAAATCATTATCGTTAACCTATAAGAAGGCAAGTTGGTTATTTTAAATTATATCTGTCACTGAATCTTATATGTCATCTTTACAGTAATTCTTTTAAAATCTTAAATTTTCCAAGTAAACAATCTTTTTCTTCAAAAAAGAAAGAAAGAAAGAAAGAAAAACAGCCTCCCCTGTCCTAAGAGTTATGCTTTGTCTTCTCTTCTGAGCTCTCTGCCCTGGGGGAGCACAACCTAAGCCCCACAAGAAAGCAATGCTGATGCTCCCTGAACAGGCAGCTGAGCTGCTCATTTTTCTAGAACACACCCATACGATGGCTCAGGTCGCCCTTCACCCTCCAATGACTGTCTCTGTCCTCCACCAACCCCAGCGGGCGAAGTGTCCCCCTGCCGCAGAATGCACTGGTAGGGGGGCGTCTTGGCAGCTGGAGCGGGCGAAGGACCCCAGGCGTTCCCCTGTGGCAGTCAAGGTCATGGGCGATCCCCTCACAGCCACCTGAGCTACGGACGCCTTCTACTCAAAAGAAGTCAAGCTCCCCGCAGCTTATGTTGGAGGCTTTCCCTGAACTGCCAGCTGTTGAGGGGAGGAGGGGTCCCCCCTCGTCCAGTGGTGGTGGCAGGAAGAGGAAGGGTGGGCTTCTGATGAGCTGGGTGGGTACTGAGACCAAGTCCAAATGCCGTGTCAGCTGTTCTGTCACTTCTGCTCTCCGTTCACCGACACGTCAAACACCCCCTGCATCCCACGCTCTGTGCTGACCTGCGAGGGTGTGGAGACCAGGAGAAGTTCCACTGAACCGGGGGGCTTTGGGGGTGCCAAGGGCAGCCTGGCTTGCCGGGGCGGCGGCGGGCCCACCTGAGGACCGGAGACCTGGAGCTGCGAGTGACAGTGAGGTCGTGAGTGCAGCTGGCAGTCTTGGGAAATGTTGTGGGGTGTCAGGGGTGGGTCGGGAGGAAGCGGGGGGAGCAGCTGGAAAGAACCACCGCCGATAACTCGCCTCAGGTCTGCGGACCTCGCGCCACGTTGCAGGAGAGTATGTGCTTCCTATGCCGGATGCCCGCATGTGGCCCACCTGCTTCCGTGGGTTTCAGGGGACCCTCTCCACATGGGTATAAACTAGAAAAGCCATAGTTTCTAGGGATTTTGTTTTTTACTGGATAAACTCAGCAATCTTGTGGATTGATTTTAAAATAAAGTTGCCTTTTAGAATTTCAGACCTTTATAGGCTCAGGCAATCTTCGCGGGGACTCGGAGCAAACTCTGTGGCCCCCGTGATGACACTCGGAACACAGGCTTCCCCGGTGGCTTCTAAGACCTGCACCGAAGCCAGGTAGTTAACGGCGTGCTGGCAGCATTCGGGAATGCCGGGGCTCCTTCGCCTCGCCCCTAGAGCTTCATTAGAAGCAACACCCCAAAAGTCCAGCTAGCCGCTCCTTATCTTACACAACCTCGTCCTTTTAACTAACTACAGGCTAATGGCTGCGAAAGAGGATTAGAGCCCCTGGTTTTAAAAAAAGACTACTTCCCATTTGAATTACTTTTAAACACACCACTTCGCCTCTAATTTAAAATGAATAATAGGCTTAGAGCAGACAACAAAAGATCGTTAACCTTGTAAGATAAGTGTGCCAGGAGTCTTGCGTTTTGCCAGCAAATGGAATAGAATGGTAGAAAAGTGCTAGCGCGGAGACTGTTTTCTCTTTCTTTAAGCATCGTGAGTTAGGGGACACCGTTTTTGGTGTTCAGATGGGGCACTTCCTTCTCTCCAGCGCTCACTCCGGCTCTTGTTCTTCCTTAATTGAAAGCAAACCTGTGCGTGGGAAATGACCCTCACAGATGGGGAAGGGTCAGGGTGGGTGAAAAAAAATTAATCTTCTTCCTTCTTTTTTGCAGTGAGCAATGAACTTCGGCAGTAGCTTTCCTCTTGTTGTTTGCACTTTTGTTTCCTTTTCTGTCTTAAAAACCGGTCAGGACGGAATAGACGTCCCCCAGTCAGGGTTTACAATGGGAGAGACGGGGCCCTCGGGAAGAAAGCAGCCCCCCGGGGCAGGGGCGCCATCAAAGGGGGGGGTTCTAAAATTTTGTTTTTAATTAAACGTGTGTTTTTGGAAAACTTCTGACCTTCCTAAATTCTTTAATAGTCAATCCTCTCTTGGGCCCATCAGTGGAGAGCAAGAAAATTGTAAGAACAGAGTCTTTAAAGAGGCAGAGGAAACAAACGTAGAATCAGGTGAGGCCAGTGGGCAACCGGCGGGCCCGGAGGCGCCTGTGTCCGAGCCCTTCCCCGCGCGGCGGCCAGCCCGCAGGACGCCAGAGTCCGCCCCGCCGCGGCGTGGGCCTTGTCCCGTCGCTTCCGGCTGCACTGGATGGCGGGCCACGGTGTGAGCCCGGCTCCAGGAGAGGCCAGGGGGCCGTGGGCAGGGCCAGGCTGCTGTGTCCTCTGGGCTTTCAAACACTCCTGTCACTTGGCTCCTGGCTGACTTCCCCACGCACCCTCTTCTAATTCTTAATTAGAGCGACATAGCTAATTAATAAGTTTTTTCCAATTATAAATTAACTGAAGATCAGAACTCTGGCTTTGCATGTAATTTCCTATAATCGCTAAAGCTACTGCAAAAACATGTATCCTGCCAACCGTAACTTTTTATTTAACACAGACAGACAAGTCCTCGCTGGGTCTTTACACTTTACAGCAAATTATCTCTGTTGGGATTTATGAAGAGGAATTTTTTAAAAAATCGGAATTGGGTTTGTTTGCTTCCCCCCCCCCCCGCCATTCTCCCTCCTCTTTTCTTTCCTAAACAAAACAGTATCCTTAGTGGATCACGCCTCTTAGAGATCTGGGGGAGTTGGTTTCCACGTCTGAACGTTATTACAGGTAGGAAAAGGGAAGAGGTGATAATTCGTTTTTGTTCATAACTGTTACCACCTTTTCATGGTTCCTGCAAAAATGATTTGGGAGGTGCCGGCATGCTGCTCATTTATGGAATCTTAACTGGAGGGACACTTGTCTCTTTAGTAATGAAGGAGTGTAATTAAAGGCGGGCCTGCAGACCGGCACCGGCCCTGGCAACATGTCACATCCTTGGCTGCCACAATCCCTCCGTGGTTTATCAAAGACTACTTCTTTAATATGGAGATTACACTTATGTACTTGTCTGAACTTGAAAGGCATTTGCCTAATTTACTTATTAATGAGATGTAAATCTATTTGTATGGCACGTCACAAGTTCCCCCCCGAAATCGCTGCTACTTAACCGGTGATAAACCCTATGATTTAAACGAAAAATAATACATTTAGCTTTCCACATTCATTCTGTTAAAAATTGATACAGTCTATGTTAAATTTATTAATATTGCTTGCTGTCATTCAGTTTGCAGCTCTTGCTGAAATACGACTTGACAGCGGCCGCATTAAAGATGTATGCCGTTGTATTCAACAAAGATTAATGAAGCCCGGTAAAAATAGCTGTAAAAGAGAAAGTGATCCGAATGTAAAATCAGTAAATTAAATGAGGCCGCGCATACCATTTGTTAATATGCATGAGGAGGGAGGCAGCGAATGAAAATGTCTCTATGCAAAGTTCATTTGGGAATGTTTCAATATTGTCTGTGTGTCCCCCAACTACTGAGGAGCAGCCTAACGAAGCAGCCGGGTGGCCCACGCGGACCGGGTGTGCCCCGTGCCTGGATCCCCTCCGTGCCGCAGGCTGGGGTGCGGCGGGCGGCCGGGGACCGGCCGGGACCGCCAGCCCCCGGCGCCCTGCGCTTCTCACTGTCCCGCGGTTTTCTCCGCGTCGTCCTTGAGAGCCTCCTCCCCAGGGCCGCCCGCCCGCCCGCCTCAGCCTCAGCCTCAGCCTCAGCCTCTGTCGGCGGGTAGGAGAGTGACCTCGGAGCCTTTCTTCCAGGGCTTGGGATCCAAGTTCAGGTCCCACCAGAGCAAGTCTGTGCCAGGCCAGGTGTCCGATTACAGAGTGAAGGTTGAACCTTTTTGTGCCTCGGTATTTTTTTTTCCCCTCAAATGAAGAGAGGCGTTAGCCCTCCGCCATTCTGAGTACTGGACATCTTCAGATGCAAAACCTTATATAAGTCCAGATTATTCTTCTAGCACACGAGGGCTCAGGTCTGGAGAACCCCCAGCACGGTGTCCGCCTGTCCTTGCACCCTGAGTCTCCCGGCACCGGAGCACTGAGTGGTCGGGTAGCACTTTCTTTGTACTATTTGGAGGGAATGATTTATTTCTACAGTTCTCATTATAAAATACTGCTGGTGTCAGACTCTACTAGGTTAAGACTTTCAAATAAATTAACTGTGACAGAAAATTGTATGCAGTAATCATAATATAACCCCGTCATGTTTATCCATCAAGAAGGTGTTTTGATAGATTTAAGCCATTCGTGAGAGGTATTTCTCCCCAAGGTTTGCCAGCGTGGAGGTCAAAGGCTGTCCAGAAGAAACTATTTCAAGGTATTGTTTTCCTTTTAGACTTTGCTGGGGGGTGGGGGAGGGGGTACTGCCTGCACATGTGTGTGGGGGGGGTTGTTTAACTGGGAGTCAGCGACAGGAGAGAAGTTCACGCTCCCACCTGACTGGCAGCTTGGAGGCAGTTGAGGGGCAGGGCAGACACTCCGAGGGCGACACCCTGTAGAAAGCGCTGCCTGGAGCGCAGGATTCCCCACAAGGGCGAGGACAGGAGTCCCTGCTCAGAGCAGTTGAGAGGGATTGTTGCCCTTGGGTGGAGCACATGTCACTCCGCTCTATAGCCCCAGTCGGTAGAGGGAACCCCGAGAACCCCTGGGGCCCTGAGCGAGGATGCTGGGTGTGTCCCCCTCTTGCTAGGCCTGCGTGACAGGTATGGTAGATCGGGGCGGGGACACCCCAGCAGCAGCTAGGGGTAGAGGGCTGAGGATGCCCTCCCAAAGGGGTGACTTAGGCCACTCTTTGAAAGGACGCATCGGCACAGAGTGGTCGATGCCGTGATGAAAAGCCGTGAGAGGCAGCAACGTAAAAGGGGACAGAGGTTCCATCTGTCGGCTTCGCTGCCTACCGAGGTCACCTCCCTCCTCCTGTCGGCCTGGCCCAGCCCCAAGTTCACTGCTCACCCTGCCATCTCCACCTGGCGTTGAACCTGCTGGGCCCCGGGCTCACTGTCACCCCAGAAGCCAGGCCCACTGGCGTCCTCTCCACCTGTTGGGCCGCTTCGTCACACAGCCTGCAGCCAGCCTCTGCAGGTGAAGCCGCAGAAACCAGGCTTCCCGTGGGAAGGGGTCCTGCTCCCACAGGGCCTCTGGTTTGGGACGTTTTGCTGAGAAGCCACACCTGGAGAGCATACCCCCCGTGGGGTACCCTGGTGGCCCTGCCACACGTACCGTGGTTTTCCTTGCGGGCACTTCTGGCAGCAAAAACCCCGAGGGCTAGGAAGACCCAGTGACGCTCCCCAGGCATGGGAACGTCAGGTCGTCCAGCCTCAGGACTGTGGGGGCCTTAAAAGTCCCTTCTTACCCTTCCCCATATTTTCTCTCCCGACGCCGTGGCCGGGCCGCCCTTCCGACCCGAGGGCTGTCTGCTAGAAGGGGCCACGGAAGCCTCGTCCACTGCGGGAGGCAGCAGCCTTGAGTCCACGCTCACAAGCCTCAGCCCAGGTTTTCGACTTTTCCAAATCAAAGAAATGGCGATGGGACGCCGTTACCTTCTGAATGATGCCGAGCACTGCTTGAAGAAGTCCCCCCGTTTTGGGCCAGTGGCCTACACAAGGCCCCGCAGGTTTAAGGCGGGCATGAGGGATCGGGGGGCCCGGGTATGTGCTTCTATGGCGTTCGACCAGAAGGCCCCTCTTCGTGGTTTCTGGGGAGTCACCCAAATGGACAGGCAGGCCCGGGACACATTCTGGAATAATGCTATGGGCTGATTATTTGACTCTGCTGATTGGCTGGCCAGTCAGCCCGCTGAGGAGGCCGGATGGCCTCGTAGGTCCCTGTACCTGCAGAGAGCCTGACCCCTCTCGGCCCTTCCTTCCCCCGACGAGCAAGGCCAAGCCCCACGGGCGTCTCTGCTCTCTGCCTGCCTTTGCCCAGTCATGCTGCCACAACATGGTTCCGCCAACGGGGTGGCTTACAAATAACAGAACGTTCGAGGGACGGGAAGTCCAAGGTCAGGAACCAGCATGGCGGGATGCTGATGGGCGCCTCTTTTGGGCCTGCGGGAGGCTGCCCTCTTGCTGTGTCCTGAGTCACAGAGAGGGGTGGGGGAAGGGGGCTCTCTGGTAACCCCGGAAAGGACCGAGCTCACCCATGAGGACCCCATCCCATGACTTCCTCCTGGGGTAATGGCCTCCCAAAGGCCCCGCCTCCTGATACCATCACATGGCGGGGGGGTAAGTTTTCGACATACCCATCTAGGGAGGACATAGACGTTCTGCCGGTCACATGTCCTGCGGGTTATGCCGGTAGCACTGCGGTGGCCAGCCGTGCTCCACAGTTGGAGGGCTGGGGGGTAGGGGCCACTTACCCAAATTCCACTCCGGAGACAAGGAGGCTGAAATACAAAGACAGTTGGAGATGTATCCAAGGTCACATCGTGAGAGGTAACTTTAAGTGGAACACCGCTCTGCCAGAGCTCAAGGTCTCAGCCAACCAAGTTTTCAGGGGCTGGGACCAAGATGGCAAGTCAGTGTCTGACCTGCCATCAAGAGGCCCAGAGGTGAGGAAGACTAGGAGCATTTCTCTTTATGTCCTAAGCCTCAACTTGTCACCAGATGGTTCAAGGAATAAGGAGACCTCTGTGCAGTTGGATTCAATGTCACTTCTTAGGGAAAATATTGAAAATAAAGGAGACATTCAGATGTTATTCCTCTGACTAACCTCTGAGCAATGAAGTGAAATGAGTTTATGACATTTAAAGAAAAAAAATTGTCTTAAGGAATTCAAACCTACGGCAGAGCCAGCCATCCTCAAGTAGCAATACGCCTTGAACTTGAACGAAATCCAGTGGCCTCGACTTTGTGAACCCGCATCTCAGAAACCCCAGTCCTGCACGTTTGCTGAGGCTTGGTAGCTGGGACATGAATTAATGGCCACACAGAGAAATGTCCGCGTGCCCGGCAGATGGCAAACAAGCCCGGGAGAACATTACCGTCTGAACTGCAGCGGAGGCTGGCCGCCTCCGCTCCCCGCCCTGCCCGGGTCTGCCAGCCTGCCCCAGGGGTGCTGGCTGGCTGTCACCAGGGCTGGCTCCGAGGAGGGCTGGGACGGGCTGCCAGGGGCTGCCACTCCCCACATCGAGGGCCCCAGATCTTTCCATGGGAGTGTTGTGTTTGCGGGAGGGGGATGACTCCGGGTGCATGTGGAGCTACCAGCTTCCATCTGCGGGGAGGGATGTTTTTAAATTTAAAGCCGCAAAGGGACCACCCTGGCCAAGGCTGCCGTCTGAGAGCCAGGCTCGCTCTCCCCTCTCTCCGAGCTCAGCTGCTGCTGAGGAGGACGGGAAAAAAACACAAGTATGACAGAGGCCGTCAATGCGACGACCCTCCTACGGGGCCCTGAGGCTTGTGAGCGTCCAGGCCTCTGCAGCCCCCTCCATCCCTCAGGGCCAGCAGTCACTCTCCCGAGGACAGGCCAAGGGCTGCTCGCACCGGGCGTCTGCTCTGGCCTTGGGGATGTCCATCCAGTCCAGGGCAGTGCCTGGGGGACAGGGCAACCCATTTTGAAGCTGAGCACCTCAGGGCTGGCTGAATAGGGGGTGGCACTGGCAGGCTTGACGCACCCTAAGGCACCTGCGGAGTGACCCGTTTCTGGCTTTACTGTCGGCATGGTCTCGCGGACGACACGGAGAACATTCTCTCAAAACAGTTAAGGGCAAGCGGTGCAGAAGAAGCTGCTCCTCACTCTCAGATGCAGAGTCCGTCTGGCATTCCGACCCGAGAGTGGCCGCCTCACTTGGTCAGGGGCTGTGCTAAGTGCGCCAGGGACGCCGCCCACCGGGAGACCGGCCCCGACTGCTTGGAACACACTCAAGTTGAGGGTGGGAATGTGGTAATTGGATGGTTCAAAGAGGAAAGACAGATTCGCCTTGGGTGTTTAGAATTCAGTATCCTTTGTTCTTACTATTGTAAACTTATTTCTCTTCTTTATTTTACCTGTGTCTCCGCCATAGAGCCTTACAACATAGTTATGCCTCTGCATGTTGTTTCCCAATACTTTCTTTCCCCGATTTTTAAACGGAAACAATCACAGAGTTTAAAAGTAGACGATTCGGGGTCTGACCAGTGGGTGCAACAAACACATTAATAATTAAAGTAAAACCATCAGGCAGGGTGTGTGGTCAGGGCCGACAGGCACATGCATTTTTTAAGGCCCAAACGGAAAAGATCTAGAAGTTAGAAGTTTCTAGAAATGACTAGAAAAGGGGACAGGACTGTGTGGCAAGTGTAGGAACCGCAGGAATTGTTTGCCAAACAGTCGCCCTGCCCACTTGACAATGGGGAGGTGTTTTGGTCTGCTGGCTCTTTTGCCTTGACTGAAGGTGATAGTAACGAAGCGTGCGTCTCACAGTGACACGTCCCATGACACTGATGGTGACGGGTTAGGTAAGCTGCCTTGCCGTTCAGGGAAAGGCTATGCTCGCCCTGCGGCATTCAACCCCAAACCAGCCACGTGGACCTTTGCCGTCCTTCCCCCTCGGCCGGCCTTCGCTGACGCAGGAGCTCGGCCCTAAGGCTCAAAGACGAAGCGGAGACCCCCGACAGGTGCCGGCGCGCCTGGCCCGTGGCTCCGCTGACGCGTGTCAAGTGAATGAGCACATTCGCAAAACGCAGCAACTGGGGCTGCGACCGCCGCTTTTCTCTGGCCGCTGTGCGGCCGCTGTGCAGCCACCAGAAAGTCCCACAGAAGCGTCTGTCTATGCAAAACTGCCAACTCCGAGGGGTCAGCCACAGATGTGACGTGTCGCCGAGGTTGGTGCTTTTGCGAACACAGAGCCAGCTTCCTTCCAGGGCCGTGGGGCTGCTGCTTTGAAGCCACACTCGTCATCCACTGGGCCTCTTCCGGGGCCCACCCTCTGCTTTTCAGGTTGGGGGAGCGGGTGTGTGCATCCGTGCTAACACTGGTGTGTGGTGACCTGTCATTGCCATAACCTGTCACCAAGAGAAGCCCAACCTCTCTCCCCTGGGAAGCCTGTGGGTGAGCATCCTGACCGAGGTGACAGCGGACACACCCACTCCTCCCGGGCGTCTTAGCAGAGGTCAGGTGTCCGGTTCCTGAGTCGTGACAGTCCCATCCAAAGCACATGCTTCCCTGTGCATGTCCCTCACAGTCCCCCCCCCCCCCCGGGAGCCGCACACCGCGCCCTCAGGGGATGCTGCCCACGTCCTCCGGGGGAGGCTCGAGGAAGAGCAGCGCGGGGCCCAGGCGAGGCAGCCAGGAGGGGTGAGCGGAGCCCTGCCCCGGCTGCCACCAGCTCTGCTGACCAGGGAGATGGGGCCTGAGGGAGCTGTTTCACTGGGTACCCTGATATGTCACCTGCCCTCCAGGAAGGATGGGTTTTTGTGGCGGAAACCAAAGGTCGCCCCAGAGAGACCTCAGGCTCTTCAGGCTCGTTCTTAGGGCGGTTCCTCTCCTGGGACCCCGCTCCGGGGACAGGGACTCTCGGGTTGACCAGGGCTCCCCAGGGTCCCACAGTGCCCTCTGAGATACAGGGATCCCTATTTCAGAACCAGAACCTGGTACCAAATGTGGCTAAGGGAGGAGGGAAGCCGGCATACACACCGCCCTCTGTCAGGTGAGCCCGCCGTCGTGGGCGGCCCAAATCCTTGGCTGACCCAAGACGGCACAAAGGCCCGGTCATCTTGGCCCCACTGGGAACAGATCTTGAGGGCAGGTCTCTGGCTGGAGCCAACGGGGGAGTCACCGAGGCCTCTGTGGGGCCCTCAGGACAGCGCCATCCTTCCTCTGGGCAGCCCTGCCTCCCCTCCCGTCCGCAGGTACTAATCCCAAGTCTCTGAATCGGCTTTCAGGTCCCCACCCTAAGGCGATATCATCTCTTGGTGATATCACTTGGCCGCAAAGAATGCCCAGCACCCTTGCATCAGAAAGGGGCTAACACCCCACTCTTCGCCTCTAGAATGAGAGCCCACTGTGACCGCCCTCCTGGGCCAGGACCCCTGTGGCTCAGTGCCCGGGCCACCCAGGGAGTGGCTCACACCCCACTCCTGCTGCCTTTCTGTCTCCAGGCTTGTCCATCGATCTGGGGGGCTCTTTCTCCATTTCCGGTTGCATACATTAACGCGTACAATAAAGCCACACCCGAGCTATCAGCAAAATTTTCTGCTTTGCAGTAGGAGTTTCCTCCCATTCTCCCCCCGTGGCCTGGGCGGCCAGGCAGCCAGCCGGCTGCACACAGGGCGGGAAACCCTCTTCCACACGGGAGGGAACCACGCCCTCCCAACGCGCCCGCTCACCTGCTCTGAAGGGCAAGGGCGTGGGGATGACTAACAACAGGTCTTCAGGTCCCATGTGATGCGAGGGCGGTAGTTGGAGGGCCAGGGGAGCTGCGTTCAGGCGTCCGATTCTGAGCCCTCCGCCTTCAGGGTCTCAGGTCAGCCCTGAGCCCAGGAGCCAGGCGGCAGTGCTGCCCCCGCGCCCGTCACAGGCTGGGCCTGGACAGCGAGCGAGGTTGAGAAGGAGCCCGTGGGCGAACTCGGAACGAGCGGACATCGGAGTGCACGGGGCACCGAGAGAAAGAAGCCGAACAACTTGCGTTTCTTCTGTTGCTGTCATTCCGTTAATTCCAAGTGTTGGCCGTGTGCCAATCATATGTGGTGTTTGTCTGTTTGTTTTTGCAAATTGTTCAATAGAGGAGCTACCTGGGGTCACAGATGGGGTCATAAGGCAGAAAAAAAGGTCTCTGAAAGTACCTTCGCAGCGTGGCTGCGGTGGGGGAGCAGTGCATGGCCTGCGTCGCTGACCGGCTAGAGATGCGGCGTGAAGGGGACGGACACCCCCGGGGGCCACCTTCGAGGTTCGAAGTAGGGCCCTGTGCTGAGGTGGGCAGGCCCATCGGGGTGCCACCCAGCCATGCTCCAGGAACCCTGATCAAACGTAAATCTTGCCTCTTTCCCAAGGAGCCTGGAAAACGGTCCCTATGCCCGACGGAGAGCAGGACCTCATCCGCTGAGAGTAACAGGTAAAGCCGAATTTCTGCTCCCCTGGGATTAAGGTCTCGGACGACAGGCACCCTCAGCAACCTCAGCTGGGAGGACAGATGATGCTGAGCTGGTCGTGGGAACAGGCGAGTGTCACCCTTGGTGTAGAGCAGCCATGGCATTTCCATGCCACCTCAAAGGGAGCTGGTAGGCACCACTGACTCCCATCCTCACGTTTGGCATCAAAAGTCCCCACCGGCGGTATAGGCCGGTACCGAAACCACACAGGAAACGAATCAAACGGTCGAGTTTGGTCTTCAGAGCTGAGCATGGTCATTTTACTCACTCGAGCTCTTGGCAGGATTTTAAAAAATCGATTTAGAGCAGGTAGGGGACAGGCCCATTGAAAAGACAGGTCCAGACAAGCCCGGGAGTCCAGTGCCAGGTCAAGGCTGCGGTGTCTCCGGAAAACTGCCCGGCCCCACATCCAAAGGGGCTCATCCAGGGGCTCACCGCCCCACCGCATCGGCGGCAGGTCTTTGCTTAAAGACTTACAGGCAAAGCACTTGGGTTCTCAACCCAGTGACATTTGCCGCTCTCTGTAAGTTATTGAGTCTCGTCCAAAGAGCAAACATAGGGTTGATCCTGGTGGCGTTTAGTTAGGTGGTAAATGTTTGCCATTTACCGACAATAGGGGGAAAGAGCGAGACAAGACCGGGGGGAGGCTGCAGGAGAGCGGGAGCGGCACAGGGATGGAGAGAAGCAGAAAGGGACACGGAGGAAGGCTCCATGCCCGCGAGTCTGTGAGTGTGGAGCTGCCGTCCCGCTGCCACGTCCGTGTCTGCTTTGCATCCTGCTGCCTCCTGCTCCCTTGCCTCGCTGGCAGCTCTGGGAGCACATGTTCGCCGCGTGGCCGTGGTAGCTGCCTTGTTCCTCTGTCACCGGTCTCACCAGAGAGCCGGGCTCAGGGAGGGACTCATTTCTACATCCCTGGGGTCACGTTCAGGAATGTCCCACTTCCGTCGTCCATAACCAGAGGATGCAACGCAGAATCGACATCTCCGGGGTGGGGGGAGGGTGGGAGGAGCGACCGATGTAGTCACAGTTTAAGGACAAGATCAGTTATTTGATAAAGTTAAAAAGAAACAGCCGGATTCAACATTATGAGCTATTAGGAAAGCGCCAGTGGGAGGCGCAGTGACGCGCCCCTCCGCGCCCATCAGAACGCCAACAGAGAAAGGCCGCGATGACCCGGGCGCCGGCGCGAATGCTGAGCACACGGGTGTCAGAGCACGAGACGGCGCAGGCGCTCTGGAAAACAGTTTGGCAGCTTCTTAAAAAGTAAACTTCCAGTTATCACACCATTGAGGAACTGGGTGCCTGGTCGTTATCCCAGGGAAATGAAGCAGTTGTGTTCATACAGCGACCTAGACACACACGTGCAGCACGGGTTTACTTCTTGTGGCGCAAAACTGGAAAAGCCCCCGTTGTCCTTCGACGGGCGAATGTCTAAACGAGATATGTTTGTGGATTACCGCCCAGAAAAAAAAAAATAGCGAAGTATTGATTCATGCAGCAATTGGGTAGATCTCTAGGGAACCGTGCTGAGTGAGAGAAGCCAGTCTCAGGTCACACTCTGTATGATTCCATTTATATCACATTCTGGGCGTGACAAAACCGTAGCGATGGAGAAGAGAGCCGTGCGTGGCAGGGGTTAAAGGTCGGGGAGGAGAGAGGGCGTGGCCCTGGGGCACCTGAGACAGTTCTGCATTCTGACCGGGGTGGGTCTGAGGGTCTCTGTATGGGTCCAATGGCCCAGAAACACACACGCGGGCGCGTATAAAACGGATGGAACCTGGCAAAGCTCCGTGGACGGCGCCAAGGCCAGCTGCCCAGTTTCTGAGGTGACTAAAGTTATGTGGGATGCAGCCGCTGGAGGGAGTGAGGCGAAGGGTGTGTGAGACCTCTCTCTACAGCTACACATTGTGTAGTTGCCCATGAACTTATAATTATTTAAACCCTAAATAAAGAAATCAATAAGAAGAGGGGAGAGAGAGAAAGAGGAGCAGGAGGAGGGGCGGGGGGACAGGACCCCAAGTGGCAGGATGTGCACACGTGTCGGCGGCCACCTGGTCCCTGCAGCGGCTGCCGGAATGAGCCCGTTGCGGTACATGGCGTCGGCCCGTGCCCACTGCTTACCAGGTAGCAAAGGCCCTCTGCAAACTTGTGCTGTTTGTTTACTACATGGAAGTTATCCCAAAAAGGTTTATATAATCACTCAAACAGCTGACCTGTGATGAATAAAGAGCCATTAGAACAGACATTTCTTTGGTCCTTACAGGGGAGAAGAATTTTTATAAATAACTATTCAGCTTAAACATGTCTCTATGTCAATAAAGATACTCATCATTTTAAATTCTTAGATATGAATGAGTGACATGGAATGATGTGAATACCATCAGGATAACAGGGAGATGCTGTTTCAAATCCGATGAGACGTCTCTCTGCCGCGGGGACACCCTTCCCTCCAGCCAGACTTGGAACCAGGCAACCCCCGTCAACCACGGAATTCCCCATTTGTTTCAGGGGGACAAAGTTGGACAGAGTTGATGGCGGTGGACAGAGCTGATGAAAAATGTGAGTTCCTTGCCATGCATAACTAGTCTCTCTCCTGTTAATATAATTTCAACAGCAAATATATTGACATTTGGATCAGAGTTTTGAAAACCTTGTCATTACAGAGACTTAAAAACGTGCCCTGCTGGTCATGACCTACTTGTTTCATCCTGATATCAATTTAGACAGCAGCAGCCAGCGCTTTTTAAAAATAAAACTGAATAGAAAAAAAGAATTAAAATATTAAGGATCTGGGCTTTTACTAGAGATAAGCAGTGTTCTGTGAAGCTTTCCTTAATTCGGCGTTTGTGTGTGGGTGGCGGGGTGGGGAGGCGTTACTCACACGCCCCGGGTAGTGACGACGCAAAGGTCGAACGTACTGATAAAGTATATATCCCGGGAGATCGACGTGTGTGGACCAAGCAGATTAGTGACTTCTCTCACGTTTCTAGTTCACGCAGTTCTGCATCTGAATTTAAGTTTACTGAGCCCCAATGTGATCATGTTAGCATGTTCAATATTGAGACTGAAGGTCCTTGTGAGAGTCCCATGTGGCGATGTGTACGAAAGGACGTTGTAAATTCCGGGCCTCACCCAGGTGGGCAGGGCTCTGCTGCCCTGATGCCTGGGAAACTGGGGGCGTTCTTCGGAGTGCGCTTGCTTTCTTCGTTAACCCTTTTCCTTAAGCTGGGCTCCCTTAGGAGTGTAGGTGGACCCAGGGGAACAAACTCGAAGGCCACGGATCGAAGCCCTCGGTGCGAGGTTGGCTTCAGGCCTCACGCGGCAGCGCAACCGAATGGCGCGGCTCAAAGCCGCATTCCAACTTCTCATCTCCTTGGAGTGATCGGCCGGCCAGCGGCGGTTGTCTCACTGCCAGTTCCCGGGGGAGCCGCAGCTCTGAGGGCAGTCTCCCCTGTTGCCAGCCGGCCCATCCTGCAGGAACAAGCAGGTGTGCTATGGGGGCAGCATTTGCCTCTTCATCTCCATTGCCCCACGTCATCAACCAGACGGCAGTGGGGTCAAGGGCACAATGCCAGCCGGGGGCGTGCACCACCACACTCCGGTCAGATGGAGCCCCACCCTCAACCCCAGGGCCGAGATACTGGACAAAGCCCCCTGGGGAGTCAGGTCTGAAAGGTGCGGCAGTCACAGCTAGCCAGCCCCCTGAGGCTTATCTCTCCCCCTTCCTGGGCTGCCGCTGCCGGAGTGGGGAACGTGAGTCTCTTCCCATTTGACAGAGGGAAAGACTTAGACTCAGAGAGGCCAAGGCAGCTCTTCACGTCACAGAATCAGGAGAGGGCCAAGTTGAAGTTCAAAACTTGGCATTCTGACCCTACAGCCCCAGCAACCCTGGCCGCGTATTCATTGCGAATGTTGTCCTGAGCTCCTGGTTAGTGCAGGACACCGATGTGTCCCCACCGTGAGGGGCAGGCGTTGGACACTGAAAGCGAAAACGAGCCGTGATGTGCAAGACCTGTTAAGAAAGCTACGTATTTAACGTCCCGTTATTCTCAGGAGACCCCAGGTTCATGTCTGCGATGTTATGGACACATACGACATCCCACGGCAATCGGTCGCGCATGGGCTAGGCCCACTTTACAAATGTGAAAAACCGAAGAAGTTGCACAAAGGCCGAAACGTCCAGTTAGGACCTGAGTAAGTGCTGGAACAGGACGCCCAGCACGGTGAGTGGAGGCTGCCGCCCTGCGGGACGCAGGGACGTTGTTAAAAGGGTCAATGCTCAGAGTTCTCATCACAAGGAGAATTTTTTCCTCTTTCCTCCTTTCTTCCTTTTTTTCTTGCGCCCATACGAGAGGATGGGCATCAGCTGAGCCTACTGGGTAATCACCTCACGACGTATGTGAACCGGACCAGCAGGCTGCGCACCTGAAACTTACACAGTGACGTATGCCAACTGTGTCTCGATAAAACTGGAAAGAGGGGAAACTAAAAAAAAAAAACCCACAGCAGGAAATCTCCAAAATGGTAAAACTCTACTCACCATTACACAGCAACTAAAAACTTGAGAAAAACAAGGCGCAACAAGGTGTGCTGTTCCGGCTCACAGGGCAAGTTCGCCCAAGGCCACGACACCGGCTGCTGGGCAGACAGACGCCTGGAGGAGCTGCAGTGACCGGCAGGCGAGCGCTCCACCCGCCTTTTGCTTTCATTTCTCCTTGAAGCCCGAGGAGCACGTTTTTGGTGAAGAGACACTCTCAAATCATCTCACAGGTTTTTCATGACCGGCGTCTGGGTGTGCACAGCTGTGGCCTCCTGAGTAATCTCCAGCTTCTGGTCCTACAGGGACGGCCGTGTCGATGAACTGGGGACACACGGTAAAATGTACGTTTTTATTTTAAACTAATGCGGTAACATACTGTCTGGCGGAGGATAGGCCTGCGGGCGGTTCAGTTTCTGTCACGTTGTCATGCAGCACGCGAGCCCCGTGGCCTCCCATTCCACGTGACCAGAGCCACGTGACTTCAGGTTTAACAGGAACCGAGTGTTCCCCTGAGCTCGGTGCTTCTTGACTGCAAACACCTGGCGGGCAGGTCCTGCGCCCCCGTGCTAGGCGCTCCGTGGGGTTTTCCCTGCAGATCCCCCATGGGCTCGCGCTGACGAGACCCGCCTCCACTGGCTGGTGAGTGTCGAGGCTGGCTTGGTGTTTATGCGTTTGCGGGGTGCGCTCATTTTGCTGACCATGGTCTCATCTGAACAGTAGCTGATAATGGTGCTAGGAGGCCAGAGCGTTTTCCTGGGATGCAGGGATAAGACTCTCTGGCTCTATGCCAGGCAGGGCTACTCTGACTTCCTCCCTGTCGAGAAACTCTTTTCTCCCCAGAAGCTCTTGTCATCCAATAACAATTCCTAGTAGCGAATTAAATTTAAGAGCATGGAAATGACAGTCACGTGCTTTTTCCATGCTGACCCATTTTGGATGAAAGCCTTCCTGGGAAGAACGCCCGGGGTTGTGTGGCCCCTCACAGATGTCAGTCAAGGCCACGATGGTACGCGGTCTCCCCCAAGCCCGGGGTCCTGGATGTTGCTTCTAATAGGGGGTCAGGGACCATGGGCAAGCCTGGCTTTCCCAGTGCCGATGCCACCGGCTCCCGCACGGGACAGGGGGCGCCCAGCACAGCAGGCCCTGCCGGAGGCGTCCGCGCGGGCGGCCCCCCTGAGCAGAGTCCGCGGCACCCCCAGGCCGAGCTGCAGGGGGCTCCCGGGCTGCCGCCCCTCTTCTGACATTCACGCTTGGTCTGTGTTTTCCAAACTTCACAACAAAACTTCAAGAAAAAAAAAAAAAACTATTAACTGCAAATTAGATATTCTGGTGGAAGCCTAGAATTATTTTTCAGGACAGAGGGCTCAATTTCCCGCTCTCAGGTGTATGATTAAAATCAATTAAATCACTCTTCCAATGTCAGCCGCAAGATTCTCCTGACAAATGAAATTATTCAAGGAAAGTGTTCTCTTCACTCTTCCGCCCTTCCCAGCCGCGCTCTCACTCAGAGGGGATCAACGCGCTCAGCTCGGGGATTGCTGAGATATTTTCCGTAAGAGCAGGAGCGATCCCTGGACCCCCGCAGTAGCCGAGGCGGGGTCCCTGGTGGCCAGGTTTGATGGCCTCTGCGCGGCGCAGATAGATCCACAACCGACGAACAGGAAAGAGGACGAGGATATTTAACCATTTGGGGGCTGAGCCAGCCTTCTTTACATAAATTAACGTTTTCTTGGCAGGAGTATGAACAAGCCCTTCAAATTCAGGATGTAACCTTTGCATGTTTCTTTTTATGCATAAGACAGTCCTCAGTGTCTTTTTCCTGCTGAAAAAGCTCTGTCTTATCAGCCCCGGAGGTCGCTGGTGGATTTTAAGCCGATGCAGAACACAGGGGTCTCCCCACCCTGCCGGGGGGTTGGAGGGTTAGAACAAATCAGCTGGTGCTCCCCTGGAAAAATCAAGCCAGAGAGCTCTTTTCAGGGGGAAAATCTAAAGTAGAATATTCCCATGGAAACCACGAGTTGAGGGACAAAGATTTCTCATTGACACAGGTGCTCTGATGTGGTGCCAGGCTACCTGCCGTGAACGCTCACCTCTGCATTTGCTCCAACATGCAGCGTGCGAGTGACTTCTGCCCAGGAGGCGACCGGCCGTGTTACACACTCCTCTGGTTTGGCTTCTTTTTCCCAAAGAGGATCAAACAAACATTTGCTAGATTCCAGAAGTTTCTCTCCCTCCCTCCCTCCCTCCCCTCATTCCTCTGTCATTGTCCCAGCGCATGGGGGAGACGCCTGCCTATCATGTCCTTTGCTGTTCCTCTGTGTGTCCAGGCCAGGGCATCCCACTGGGGCAGGTCTCCTCTGAGGGACACGCCAAGTCTTCAGGGCCCAGCTGGGGTGCTTCAGTTTTGGTGTCGCTTTGTCGGCGCTGTACCCTCCGGTTCCCCCCTCCCCACGCTCTGAGAGCGCCCTCTGCCTCCTCCACAGGAGGCTGGCCTAGTGGTGGTCCAGCCACGCCCAGCCCACCAGCCACTTCCCAGGAAGCCCGGGCCCAGGCCGTGTTGTCCCCACGACCATCATCGCTGGTCCTGCTCCCTTCCCAGTCTTCCCTCCTACCCTCTCTTCTCGCGCCACATGGGGTCGGGGACAGTTAGCCACACCACACACCAGGACTGTCCCCAAATGTCCCCCATTCTCCACTTGATCCTCGCCGTTCCATGCTGTGTGCAGTGCCCAGTGCTAGTCCCTCCGGAGAACTCTTGGTCTTTGTTGCAGGAAAAGCCCACGTGTGGTGTCCTGGGCTCCAGGGAAAGGCTGGTGTGATTCCAGCTCCACGGCTCACTGCTGGCGACCGTGGACATGTAACTTGTGAACATGCTCTGTCTCATCTGGATGATGACGGTGATGGTGTGCACACCCATGGGCTGGCGTGAGGATTGGATGAAACCCCGCGTCGGGGGAGCTCAGCACAAAGCCCCCTGGGTGGCTTCCCCGTGGGTGCTGCTGCAGCCTCACCAGCCGCCCCCCAGCGAGCCCTCCCAGAGGCCCCCAGGCAGGCGGGCACCTCGTCCTCTGAATGATTTTGTGACCGAGCTCTACTGCATATCTCTGGTCTGGAGGGTTCTAGAAGGCAGGGCCTTTGCTGCATGTGCATTTTTTATTCGACGGTATTGAGCCGTACCTGGCACCCGGTGGGTGACAAGAAGAGCTTCCTGCTGAGGGAAATGAAGAAATGCATGTGAAATTTTCTGAAATGTTCTCACTTCATTATAAAATAAGTCAAATGTCCTGCAGACCTTCCCCAGTTTAGAGCTGAATGTTTTAAGGGCATTTGCTCCAGCAGATGCTCGGCCAGCGGTCAGCACAGGTCAGATGTGCGCCCTCGGCGTCCACTGCAGCTGGGAGCGGAGGGCAGGTCCCCTGAGAAACAGGCCGCTAGCCCCGGCTAGACAGAGCCTCCCCTGGGGACAACAGAGGTCGTGGTGAGGGGATGACCACTACCCCTACACCGGGGACAGTCGTGACAAAGTCCTGCAGCTCGTCCTCCTGAAACATACTGAAGTCACCCCTTTTCATCAATTTAGCAGCCACCCCTCCCCAGGTGTCTTGATCAAATGATATCAAGGGCCCCCTCTAGCCCTCTGTTCCCGCGTTCGCCCGCGCCCACTCCCGCAATGACCGGAAGGCCTCCGGGGGCCTCCCTCCCCAGCTAAGTCCCTTAGGAGGGATGCGTCCCCCTCAGAATGGAGTCCAAACGCCTCGCCCTGGCTCACAAAATGGTTTCCTCAGCAGTGAATTGACTGTCCTTTCATCTTCTCATCTGTGCACGTGTATCTCCTGTGAGTTCCCACTGCGCATGCACACACATGTATATACACATGACCTTCTGGACAAGCATGTGCATGTATATGGTCCCCAGTACACACATGCTTAGGCAGGTGCACCTGAGGGCCCTGACTCAGCTTTGGAATCCGTGCGCCGTAAAACCAGCTGTAAAGAGATCTTTACGTTGCAGTTGGTCGGCCTTTGCCGCCTGCCTTTGGCTTCTCCATACGGCCCAAGAGCTTTCAGAATTTAATTTTTATGTAATTACACCTTTTATTTTTTTATTATCTGGTTTCTGCCTTGGGTAAATATTTAGAGAGTCCTCAGGTGCCTCGATGGGATGAAAATATTTCCCACTTTTATGGTTTTTCTGTTGATGATAATGTAACATATGTAACTTAGTTAAGTAGTTTTCATAACTAGTTATTTATTTAATAAACTGTTCTTTACCTGTTGATTGAAAGTCCTTTTGTCCTTTTAAAATTCTATATGTCCCCCCACTTTTACAGTTTTTATTTTAAAACATTGATGTTTCTGTTGTTTCTAACCCTGAACACACTGTTAATTATTGCACCTTAAAAGTAAACTTTAATATTCTTTACTAATGTTTCTTCTTTATAAAATGTTTTTATATGACTCTTCTAAGTCTGTTCTACCAGGTGAATTTTAGAATAATTTTGCTTAGTCCCCCACCTCCCAAAATAACTTTTCTAGATAATAACATTACACAATAATAAAAAGGAGTAAAATATTGGTATAACAACAGCATCAATAAATCTCAAAATAATTATCCACAGTCAAATAAAGAAGACCAAAAAAAAGTACAGGCTCTCTGATTGCATTGATGTAAAACCCAGGAAATGC
This sequence comes from Mormoops blainvillei, assembly GCA_004026545.1. Lineage (NCBI taxonomy): Eukaryota > Metazoa > Chordata > Mammalia > Chiroptera > Mormoopidae > Mormoops > Mormoops blainvillei. Next base: position 169,468 of record PVJD01002920.1, read on the forward strand.
AAATTAATCAGTGGGGGGGCCCAGAGCGGGCCAGAGGTTGGGAGGGGGGGCAGTGGGGAGGGAGGGATTGCAGAAGGTCACCAGGAGATTCCGGGGGGCATGGCTGAGTGCAGGTTGATGTACACGTGTGTGAAAACTTACCAACTTGTACATGTCAAATATGTGCCGTTTGTTGTCTGACAGTTGCACCTCGTGAAAACTCTTAAAAGAGGCAGTGGACTTAGAGAAAATGTCAAACGAGGGGAACTGATAGCTTTCGCAATGTCCTGTGGATTTTTTTACCGTGTCTCTACCCTTCATTCACATTAGCAGGTTTGCAGAATTAAAACGTGGGCCTGCCTCATCCTCGGTAACTTTATTCTATACACCATAGTTATTATTTTAAATTATCAATAGATTTTTATGATTCTATTTTCTACTGATTGTTGCAGATGCATGAGAAAGTGCTTTATAAAAAAATTTCACAGCATAAACATTCTCCTTGTTAAAAAAAAAATATATATATATATATATATAAAGGAGAAAATCTCACTCCTTGGTTCTGTAGCCCAAAGCCATTTCTTTTCAACGTTTACTTTATAATTAGCTGCCTTGCTGAGTGTCCTATTTGTTCCATTTTTAACCAGTAGATCTCCCTTCTTCTCCGGGGGAAGCAGACTAGCAGCAAAGAGCTGAGGTGCGCGCCCGTGTGGCCATGGTCCCCTTCCTCCCGGGGATGGTGCCTGCTCTCCCCGTCTTGGTCTCTGTCCCTGGCCAGAATCTTCTGAAAGTGTTACATTTCAGTGGAGAAAAAGGCATTTTTAATCTGTTCCTAATTTAATAGAAATGTCTCAAATTTTTCACACTACATAATCTAAAATGGTCTGAACTATTGAAAAAGCGTGCTTTGAAGTCGTACTATTCTGAGACGCTGTGGGGACCTGAGGCTGGTTCCATCACGCTGCGTTTTAAATATCCAAACCACGGTGTGTGAGCACGGTCACGTGTATGCCACTCGTAGAGACTGTCCACGTTCTTACATTCATGGCTCTCTCACTGTGCAAGTTACAAGCCCAGGTGTCCAGGAGTCTTCCCACCAGGTCCTTTTCCAAAACTGTCTCGGCCCTTAGCCCTTCCCACGTGCCTCGAAAATTCTCTTGGAGAGCCAGTTTCCAGAGAAAAGTGCTCTTGGGGTTTTTTTAAAAATTGAGTTATTTTTTGATTAACTCGGTTTTTTGATTAACTGAGATGATCATCTTTTTGATACTCTTGTTTTATGAAGGTGCATTTCCACCCTGTTCATTTCTTTAGGCCTAAATTCTGCAATGCAGTTTTATATTTTCTCCATAAATGTCTTTCACATCTTTGTCTTATGCAAAATTCGATGTCTGTAAACTTCTGGAATCTCTGTTCGTTCTAAGAACGGCTTTGCAGATCTCTTTAACATGTATGTTGATAGTTGTATCCACTGTGATTCAGGAAAAAAAATCATTTCTTTCTTTAGAATTCTCATAACACCTCTTCACCTGCCCCTCCTTCTATCACAGTGGCCAGGGTTTTTGTCATCACGCTCAGTAAAGGTGTTGAGGGAGGGGCTGGGTATTGTTCCTGATTTTCTCATCTAACAGGACGTGCTGCCTATGGGTCTCACTCTGAAGTGTGACATTTGCTGGAGAATTTCTTGGTAGTTAGGCTAAGAAATTTATCTTCTTTCAATGCTTTGCTAAGAGTTTTAATTTTTTTTTAAAAAATGCCTCTTGGATTATATTAATTTTTTCCTGAATGTAGGGAGTCGATCATATCGGGGTGGGGGTGGGGGTTTCCGCTCTAAGCTATTCATTTAGCAAACTACCCTAATCCATTTTTCTATCATAAAATCATTTGTGCGGGAGTAAAACCTCACTAAGTCAGACTGAGCTTTTAAGGAACAGTTCTGGCTATTCTTTTGTTTTATTTTGCTACTTTTTTTTTAGTACTTTAAAATCTGTATTTATGAGCTAGCAAGGTCTAAACCTCTCCCTTTGCGGGCGATTCTTGTCCTATTGCTGGTATCAGTCAGTTCACTGTTGGCGCCGGGAAAGGAGCTGTGAGGGTCCTCTCCCGGGACAGAAACTCCCCAGGCCGTGTGCTCGAGACTCGGCACGCACGTGCCTGAGACAGCGAGCGGGCTCTGCTCGAAGTTCCGCATAACATTCAAGTTCACCTGCAGAGCCACTGGGGCCTGATGCTATCTTGGGGGTAGATTTCTAACATTCCATCCAACTTACTTAATCAGAGATTTATTTACCCTTATGTCAATTTTGGAAAATTTTTATGTTCTCCTCAAAGCATCCATTTTGTCTAAGCTTTCTATCATCGGCATAAAATGTCCACAGTGGTCACTTTGTTTATTTCATTGACATATGTAACATAAATTCAGAAAGGGTGCACAACGTGCGAGTGGCGTTAATGGAAAAGCCACAGAGCTGTCCCCGGGCCTCAGAGTGCTTCCGGCGCCCTGGAGCACCCAGGGCTTCTTTCTGAGCCACAAACCCCTCCCTCCAGAGGTGCCCCCCATCCTGACGTCGGGGGAATCATCTCCTGGCTTTCCTTTATGATTCGTAACTCCCAAATGCAGCCATAAAGCATATATGTCGCGGAAACCTGAGTGAACAGAATGGTGCTTTCCGTAATCCACCTACTGCCTTCTCTTAGCAGACATTGCTTTAAAAATTCAGCTCGGCGGCCTTACGTAGCTGTGAAGTGTAAGTTCTCACTGAGGTGTGCTCTTCCTTTACACGCACTTATCATACTTTATTTGCCCATTGCACCACACTGGATGAACGTGGGGATTCTATCCAGCATTTGCCAGTTGCTAATGATGTTGCTATAAATCCTCTTGCAAACATCTCCAGGCCTGGAGCATGTCGTTGCCCGTTAGGAAACGTGTGTCCTTGCCGACACTACATGGCACGGAGGGCGGTCTTCGAAGTGGCTGTAACGTTCACACTCCCAGCCATTCCCAGCAGCACGTTTCCTCGCTTCACAGAACTTGGAACTTCAGCGTTCTGCGCTTCTGCCGATCTGTCGTACGCGGACCGAAGTCAACTTAGGACTTTAATTCGCATTTCCAAAATGACTAACACAGTTTATAAACTTTATAGATGGTATTGGCCATTTGGATTTCCTCTTCCATGGAGCATTCATGAGACTCTTCCACCCATACTTGTATGGGGTTCTCTATCTCTTTAATAGTGATTAGCAGGGGTTCTGCATGTATTACAGATGCTGGCCTTTTGGGTTACATGTGTTATGCACCATCTGCATTCCCATTTTCTTTATGGTATCCCAGTCTTTTATTTTTTAGAGCAAGTTTAGGTTCCCAGCAAAACTGAGGGATAAGCACAGAGATTTCCCACAGACCCCCTCTCCTCACACAGGCACGGCCTTCCCCGCGATCACCATGCCACACAAGCGCCGTACATTCGCTACCATCGAGGGGCCCAAGCTGACACGTCACAAGTCCACCATTCACATTAAGACTCACTCACGGCTTTGTGCAGCCCGTGAGCTTGGGAAAATGTGTGGCATGTATCCCTCAGTACGTATCGTGCAGAGTTTACTGGCCTAAAAATCCCCTGCGGTCCACGTAGTCATCCCCCGCCCCCATTCTCTTTTATGGTATCTTTGATTATCAAAAGTTCTTAATGTTGAAAAGTGTATCAGATATTTCTACCTTCAGTGCTTTTTGTGTCTAGCTTAAGAAACCTTCCCCATCCAGCATTCTGAACGTTTTTATGCGGTCCTCTAAAACCTTTATTAGTTTGCCGCTCAGTGTCCACACCTGGGATTGATTTTTGTGTGGCGTGAGAAGTAGTAGCGTTACTTTACCTTGAACTATAGATACCTCATTGGCTTTGTACCATTCACGAGAAGGCGTCCCTCCCCCACTGCCCTGCTGAGTCAGCATTTGCCCCGCACCAGTTTGGTTCTGGGCTGCCTCGTTTATTTGTTTTGTCACGTTGTGTTTCTGTTTCAATAAGACGGTGTCTCATTTTTCATTTTTTACGGTTTTGTAATAAATATTGTTATTTGAGAGTAAAACAACTTTCTTACTATAGTGAATGACAGTGACTTGTATATAATGTTTTGGTATATGCTCCACATATTCTTTTTTTTAATCCTCACCTGAGGATATGTTTATTGATATTAGAAAGAGAGGGAGGGGGGAGAGAGAGAGAGAGAGAAACAAAGAAACATTGATCGGTTACCTCCTCTATGCACAATGACCGGGGACTGAACCCACAACCTTGGCATGTGCCCTAACTGGAGATTGAATCCACGACCCTTTGGTGCGCAAGACAATGTTCCAACCAGTCGAGACCCCCCAGCCAGGACATACAAAGAGTGTCTGGAAAAAGTCCAGCCATTGTTAATATAATGAGAACAGTTTGCACGACATCGATGTTACCTGGCAGTCAAGGAGAATGGACTGGAATGCATATGTGCAAACAATGACAACTTCACTGTACTAGTCAGTGGGAGTGGTAGATGCTGTTGAGGGAGCATCTGTACCGTGTGACCGCTGCATTCAAAATGGCTGAGTGAGTAGGGCAACGAATCTGCTTCGAATTTTATGTTAAGCTTGAACGTTCCTTGGTAGAAACTACTGGAATGATTCAGAAGGCTGCAGCTATGCACGACTGGTGATCAGAAGTTTCATCACAACAACACACCTGCTCATGCATCACGTCTTGTGGAGAGTTTTTTTGGCAAAACATCACCCTGTCACTCAGCCCCACTGCAGCCCAGATTTGGCGCCCCAAGACTTCTGGCTTTTCCCAAAACTAAAATCACCTTTGAAAGGGAAGAGATTTCAGACTGTTAATGAGATCCAGGAAAACACAATGGGGCAGCTGATGGCAATTGGGAGAACTGTGTGAGGTCCCGAGTGCCTACTTTGAAGGGAGCTGAGGTGTCATTGTCTTATGTACAATATTTCTTGTGTCTTGTATCTTCTTCAATAAATGTCTCTATTTTTCATATTACATGGCTGGATACCTCATGGACAGACCTTGTACGTTCTTAATAGAGTATGAAATATAGTATCTTAGGGTTGCACGCGGGCATCTGGATCCATTTCTCAGACAAAGACTAGTCACTGTGGCAGTCAAATCTTCTGTATTCTTAATATGTTTTACCTGCTTGATCTATCGATTTCTAAGAGAAATTTAATATGCTCATAAATATGTCAGTTTTCCCTTACACTTCTGTCATTTTTGTCTTCTGTTACTTACAGATAAAACACAGGAGCATTTATGTTCATTAAGTTGTCCTTACATAACTACTCGCTGAGTTCCCACCACCCGCCAGGATTTTTCTGGATGTGAGGGTTATGGCTGCAATATAGGCCACAGAAGCCCCTACCCTTTTGGAGGTTAAAGTATTATTATTTTATCCTGGTGATTTTTTTTCTTACTATTATTAAGTACAACCTTCTTCATCATTAGTAATGGTTCTACACTAAAGGCTATTCCTTTTGATATTATTATAATAGCTTTCTTTTAGTTAGTATTATCTTAGTATATATCTTCTCATCTTTTTATTTTTAATCTTATCCTGGCTTTAGTCTCTTAAATATAACAATTAGGAAGATTTCTGTAATCTATTTCTACAAATTTCTGCCTTTTGATAGTGACCTTAACGTATTTAAATACGCTAGAGGGAAATGTCTCTTCTCATTCTTCTTTCTGGCTTCATGAAGAAAAGACCTATTTATCGGATCCCGTTCAAGATTCCAGCAGCATTTATTATAATCAATTATATATTTGGATAATTTTACCATATTTTTAAGTATATGTTTTTTATCTTTCTCTATGGTTTCTCCTCTTTTATTATCTTGTTTGCATTTATAATTTCCCTTACTCTCCTTTTTCCTTTTTACTGACTTCTAGAATTTCTAAAAACTTTATTTGCTATTTTTGTTAGAGTCAACTTTAAACGTTTAATACACACAATGAGAGTACAGCATCTAAAACTTACCGATGTCTGAGTTTTTCTCATAACATACATGAGCTCTAACTTGCATTGTCCCCCATAACCTGAGCTCTAATTAACCATGACTTTTTGTTGTTGTTTTACAGCAAGTGCTGATAACTGTCTAACCTGAAAACGTGTTCTCCTACTGACTTCCTCCCATCCAATACCCTGCTCCCTACCCCATCCTTTTGTCTCCTCGGATAAAATTCCCGAAGGACAGTTTGAACCTAAGCTTTCCTCTCTGGCTCTGCTTCGCGGGGAACTGGATGGATATGATGGTGGTACAGAGGAATGGGAAGTTAGAGAAGGGAGTTCAATTTTGAAGTCACTAATGTGGACAAAACGCGGACTTTAGGCACACGAAACGTCTTACGACACGGTCGATGCTAATGTTGGCGTCCTTAGCTTCCTGACGACACAAAGGATGTGTTTGCGCCCTTTCCGCCAGCAACACTCAGCTTCCCGGGCATAGGTCATGAGAAGGAAGACACCGGTCTGACTGAGGTTTGCAGCGGTGCCAGCTGTCACAGGGAGATGATGGATGGCACGTAGGGTCCCTGGAAAGAGAGTGAGGCCAAAAGTGGGCCCCGATGTGTAAGCCATTGAGAGGAGGAAGGCCAGAGGAGGGTCAGTGGAGAGCGAGGGGGAGGTCCAGGTCTGAGGGTCCTGATGAGGGAGGATGGCAGGGTCCCTGGTACAGGCGCTGGCACGGCCCGCAGCGGATGCAGGCTGGAGGCGCGTGCAGTGTCTTGCTAGACCTCGAAGACAAAAGCACGCGGAAAACCAAGGGGGCTGGCGGGGAACTGCCGAGGTCACCGCGCGCAGCCTGCCCCCGGTGCAGGGGCCCAGGGCCTTTCAACGCCTCCCTCCGCAGGCCCTGCTGCAGACCTCTGTGGGCCGCTGCGGGCCTTTAACATTCAAACTTACTTGTACAAGCAAGAAATTTTCAGCTGAGAAATCAAATTCCCAGGCAGGAAATTATATAACTTTTAGTTCATACATTGTCCTTTATTATTGTTTTGAGGAGCAGTAAGGGCATTTTATTTTTTGCACTTGGCTTAACAGAAATCAAAATTCCCAGGAGGAAAAAAAAAGGTAAAGAATCCACCAGAGGGAGCTTAGAGTTGCAAGTCTCCTTAGAATTTCCTTTCTTCCTTCCTTCTTTCCTTCCTTCCTTTCTTTCTTTCTTCCTTCTTTCTTTTCTATCTTCCCTCCTTCCTTCCTTTCTTCCTTTCTTTCTTTCTTCTTTCTTTTCTATCTTCCTTCCTTCCTTCCTTCCTTCCTTCCTTCCTTCCTTCCTTCCTTCCTCTTTTCTTTCTCAAAAACCAGCACCTCAAAGTATGTTTTGATTTCCATTTGTTTTTGCAGTAGTAAATATTTTATTACTTAAAAAGGGAAGCAGTGTTCGTTCTTAATTGTTTTTGATTAAATATGCTAATTACATTTCGGGATGCTAATGACACGCGGTACTAAATGTTTTAATAATGCAGCGAAAGAAGCTGATGAATATAACAACAAATTAACCTGAAATGGCTACACGGCCTCCTCATTTTAAATTGTAATAATACAAAACAGAGAAAAAAAATCAAAATCGTGTCATCTAATGTGGAGGGGAAGAAAACTTTATTAAACAGGTTTGGCATTTTAATGCAGTAGAATCCATTAAGAATCTCATCTTTTCTACAACTATGACCTAGAAAACCATCAGAGAGCGGACCGGCCCAAATCTGTTAAAAGTCACGCCCCATAGATCCAAACACAGCCAGGGCCTTGGTGGCAACAGGAGACCCCTTCTCCTTACTTGGTCACATGAGGGGAAGGTCCACCCAGGGCACAGGCCGGTGTGGGTGAGGGGTGGCCAGGACCCCTGTGTCCCCAGCCCTGGGCAGCTGGCCCCAAAGCCACGATCCAAGTGCTCTTTCTTTGTTGTCAATGCAGGGCACGCCCTTGCCAGCCAGAACGAGGGCACGGGAAAGCACTCATTCAGAAGAGGCGCTGTGGTCTAAACTCTCTCGTTATTGTCTTAGGAAGTGGTGAACACGTCCTGGGATCTGTCCCCACTTGGTGACAGCAGCTTCCCCGGGAGGGCAGAGGCTACAGATGAAGCAGCTTGGCTTTCCTTGTGTACCTCACGTGCATTCCTGATGCAGGGCGCACACGCCGCTGCCGTGATGGGGTTGGTGAAAAAAATCATCCCTGAGTCCCATCAACCCCTGGGGCAGTGGTCGTTGGCCAAGGGCCACGTGGACCCCGGGGGACACTTGGTAGTGTCTAGAGATGTTTTTGGTGGTCACTGCTGGGGGTGCTCCTGGCATCTAACGGGTAGAGGCCAGAATGCTGCTACAGACCCTACGATGCCCAGGATCGCCCCCCAGTGTCTGGTCCCAAACGTCCGTAGCTCAGCAGCTGGGAGAGCCTCCTTGGATCCGATCACCAACCCACAGCAGACGGCAGGAAAGAGGCGGCTGGTGAGTGACAGGGACACACGCTGCCAGTGCAAAACTGGGACTCCACGGGCCATTCGGCCTGTTTCCTTCACGTTAAATCACCACGGAAAGGCGGGGGGTGGGTAGAGAATGAGAGAGAGAGAGAGAGAGAGAGAGAGATCGCGCGCCAAGGCTAACGGAGATATGAGAAGCACCAGCCAATTGCAATGCATGGATCTTATTTTGATCCTGATTTGAACAGTAAATTATTAAAAATTTATAAGGTTGCCAAGGAAATTTGAACCCTAATTGGATATTTAATGATAGTATAGAAATATTGTAAAGTTTTTAAGGGAATAATGGTATTTTGTGTGCATGTATCCTTATTTTTACCAGCATAACCTGAAAATTTTATGAGTTTGATATTTGCTTTGAAATGTCCCAGAGAGGGTGGAAGGGTGCCGGGCACAGATGAAACAAGGTAATTATTGCTTAAGCAGAGTGGCTGGTATATGATGGTTTATCTCATTATTCTATTTTTGTAAATGTTTGATATTTTCCCGAGTAATTTCTTTTAGGGAAGACTATTGTTGAAACCATAGAGAGTCCATCCATCATCTTCATGAGAAATCCCCCAGGAGGTTGTCACCGCCCACAGAAGAGCGGCTGCCCGGATGGCGGCCAAGCCAGAGACCTGCATTTGCAGCGTGAGGCCGAAGACGGGGGTTGGGGCTGAGGCCCACAGCCGGTAGCGCGGGGACCCGGCCGGCACCCGGACAGGCCAGGCCACCGAGCTTCCCTTTGCCAGTCTGTGCTCTGGGGCCGAGCAGGTCAGCGCCCTGCCCTGGCAGTCCTGGGGCTCCTATGAAGTCCTGGGCACTATGGCACAGGGACTCCCAAGTCCCCGGAGGATAGCTGACCCTCCTAAGGTGCTCAGAGGAAATGGGGGCAGGACTCCCCTCGAGTTCAAAGACCATGGTGCTGGAGAGGGAGCCGGAAACCTGAGAAGGGCGACGACCGGCAGGGCCAGTGGGCTGGCAGAGCTCGGAGAGGCGGGGCGCACGGCATCTGAGCATCAGCGAGCCGCAGGGATGGGCTCGTGGACCCTGGAGGGCACCAGGCAGCCTGGGCCCATGGGGCTCTCCCACTCTGACAGCGGGGGCAACTGAGGAAGGCCCCCGGGGCTGCCAGGTAGTTCCATCGGCATCAAAAATGGACATATCAAGTAGGGATGAGGGACGGGACTGCACAAAGGTGACAGTCTGGAAAGATCGATTCAGGGTAGCTGGAATCTGAGGGGAAAGGATGGAGTGCGGCCCTGGGGAGCCACCGAAGGACAGGCCAACCCCATAGGTGGGAAGGCCCTGGACACGTTTAGGGGATGGTCCTTTAGGTGGAAGGTCACGCAGCCTTGAACGACAAGCAGGGACCTGCAAACTTCTGTCAAGAGTGAGACAGTCAAAATTGTCTCTGCCACATGTTGCTCTGCTTCAAACAATTTTATATAATTCTTCACAAGCGCAAGAGCTACTCTCCCCCGCAGGGCTGCAGCGCCCCGGGCTGTGGGGGCTGTGGGGGGCCGACCCCAAACAAGAGAACGGTCATTGGAGAGGACACCACTGAGCCAGGGCAGGAGGGAACGTTGGTCTCCCCCTCTGTCTCTGGCTGGGGGCGGGGGACAATGTCTCAGCGGTGGCTCTCAATGGCCAGGTTCTCCTGGCAGAGTCCGCCCGCCGAGCCCTCCTGTGGCTCTGACCCCTGTGCACAAGCCTCTTCCCCAGTTGCCCCCCCCCCATCTCCAGGAATTGTTGAAGACTCTGATCTTATTCCAGATAAATATTTATAGTTTTATCCCTAATTTTGTATCCTTTTCTTTAAAAGTGTGTCTCGCATTGTGTTCCCTTTAGGCTTCTTAAATCCTGACCCACCCCTGGGCCCAGGCCCAGGGGACCAAACACTTGAACTTGGGGCTCTGTCCGGGGTCTGGCTGCACCTGCACTTTTCCGGCGTCGCAAGGACACTCCCAGAGCTTCGCAGGCCCACGTCAGATGCGGCAGGTAAGTATCTCAGTTGCAAAATTAAGAACGTTGTGGGGGTTGGACGTTAACATTCCCTTTTTCTTATTAAAGCTCCTTTCATTTCGTTCGTCAAGTTTTCAAAGAAAAAGACAAAACAATAAAACAGCCTTGGCTGGTCTCAGCCCAACAAAGATGGTGGCGAGCGCAGAGGTCAGAGGGACTTGGGGACTGAGCCGCGGGTGGGGCACCTGCCGGAGAGAAGGACTGTGGGCGCTTCCGGGGAAGGGGCAGCTGAAAGGTCCCATTCATAGGCGCTGAGCAGCCAGGCCTCCCCCTTGTGACTCCTGTGGCACCCGAGGTGTTTGCAAGGGACCAGGGGGGCAGACACACTCGGGTCGTTGTAATAAAACGGCCTTTTACCAGCTCACCCTCTGCGGCGCCCTTACGAGGCGCGCGCTCCCACGGCCGCGGCGCTCCCCTGCAGGGAGTGCCCCCTCTTCTCCGTCAGTCAGAGGTCCTGCCCTGCCTGGCACTCCCCAGGGGGCCCCAATGTGGCTGCTGAAGACGGGGAGCAGCCATGTGTCCTTAGCAGACTCCGCGCCAGAGCCCTGCACCGACCAGGGGAGGCCCGGCCACTCCAGGCCTATGTGGGGACAGTGAGGTAGGAGACACGGGGACGGGGTGAAAGGACGGGGGTGTTCCTGCCCCAGTGAGGTTGTTGGGAGGATCCATGGGGACCCGAGGATGTGTTTGGCAGTGCTAGGTGCTTGGCAGCCACGAGTAAACATCAAAGCAGCCAGCGAAGCTGCTCGCGGGTCCTCAGTTTCCCCGCAGGCCAGGGCCTCCGGGGAGCAGCCGCTGTGACGGAAAAGGGGGAGCAGGACTGACCAGGGGAGCTGCCTGGTCACGGCTCAGGTAGACCGAAGGCTGAGCGGCGGTAAAAAGGGCCTGTGCCTGGGACCATCTAGGACCTGGACCTGGCTGGGGTCACCCTAACAGGAGTGTCACCTTGACCTTAAAGAAGAGGCGGACCCTGAGGAAGACTAGAGGCTGTCAGCCAGGCACACGCCTCCCCGCTGGCCGGGTCCTCCCTAGAAGGGTAAGAGGACAGTGCATCTGTGCCTGCCATGGGCATCTCATCTGCAGAATAGGAGTAAAACCGACCTGGCGACGTGGGTCGTAGGAAGGAGCCAGTAACACCTATGATACACCCGGCATGCGCAGGCCCTCAGCACAAACAGGTGGGTGCGGAGTCGCACACAGCAGGGTGTTTGGGAGAAGGGAAGCCAGCAGGAGGGCGCTGGGCCCAGACGGGGCTGCGGGGCACGTGCTGGCAAACTAACCCGAGGACCATCATTCGCAGACGGACAACGCCGCCCGCGCCCAGAGTTACCGTCTTCCTGAACCCGGACCTGCCTGAGCACATGCAGGGCCAGGCCCCTCTGTGGCCCTCGCCCGGCCAGCCCTGTGACTCTCCCCACCGCTGCCCTGTGAGGTACCCAGCACGTGCGGGCGGGTGGCTCCACGGGGAGCCAGCCCGCTGCCCTTGCCTTCGCTGCTGTGTCCCCAGGCACCTCTCAGCTATGTCTTGAACTGAAGGGCTCGTCACTGAAGTTCGCAAAACAGCTTCAGCTGTTGACAGCGCAGCTGCCTTTGGGCTGGGCAGGGAAGGACCTTCCGAAGCAGAGGCGGAGGCCCCTAAAACACACTCGTGAACCCCAAACAGAAACGTGTGTTAACCCTCTACAGCTGTCTACGGGACACCGATAGCAAACATCGACCTCGACCGTGGGGCCTGGAGGGTGCCCCCTGCTGT